>CM051262.1:41595658-41853158 GCA_027921565.1 Artemia sinica | reverse complement strand
TGATACCCTCCGCGGAAAATATCCTCCCCGGTAAATACCCATTGCGGAAAATAAGGCTTTCCAAATTTGAGAATTTTATTTGAGTTTTACTTTTTTTATTTCCGTAGGGGGAAGGAATTTTGGTACTTGTGTATTATGCGCCACTCACTCAAGTTTACGCTGTGTAAAATTTGAGAACACACTGTTTTTTTTGTTAGTTTCTTTGTTGCTTTAGAAATAAATTGGGGCTACAGATTTGTACATTAGGGGGGGGGGGGTAAAGAATAGCGGGTCTGCATGCAAATGGGTTTGGTACAATTATTCTGCATGTTAGATAGATAAATAAATAAGTGTATTTTATAGCCAAATATATGGCCATGAATAAGATAAAATAACATAAATGAATATAGTGAAGGGGGGGGGGGGTGTTTAACTCCCCGGAAAGTACCCCAACCTGGACCCCCCCCCCCCCTCAGGAAAATGCCCCCACGGAAATACCCCCGCGGAAAATAACCCCTTCTTGGAAAATATCCTCGCGGAAAATACCCTCCCCCCCTGTGGAAAATAAGGTTTCTAATTTGAAACTTTATTTGAGTTTTATTTAGTTTCGTTGAAAAGTGCTAAGGAACGGGAAAAAGAGGAATTTACACACCAGAAGTATCTTAAAATCTTAAAAAAAAAAAAACTCAAATCCATTTGTGTCGAAAAGACTTCCATATGAACTTCTGCAATTTTTGGCAGTAGTGGGTGCCAAGTTAAAAAAAAAATGAAGAAGAAAAAATATATGGGCGAACAATTATCAAAATTAAGCTAAAAACATATGGCACCAAAAAGTTTAAGAAGATTTGGCTATCCTTTGAAAGGATAGTTGGCTTTGGGAACCAACAAATTCTAAATTGTTTAAGTTTTTACGGACGAAAGCGTTGTCAAATTCTATGAGTTTGCTTTTCTTATCTCCCAAATGTAAAACTACCACAAATCAGCATTAACAAATAAATGAAACCCAAAACCACAGTTTATAGAATTAGAGTCAAAACCATAGTCTATAAACTGTGCCCAAAACTAACAGCAATTACAATAGATAGCCTAGTCAAACTCAAAACGACCAATAATTAAAAGGAGTATGGCTGACAACACCCATGTCTTCTTCAGACCAGAAAATAATTTGCACTTTAGTTAAAAAAAAAAACAAAAAAAAAAACGTGTATTGTCAGTTTGATATACATATTCTGATATCCATTCCCTATAGTCTTAATACTTCTTTATTTGTTCAAGTAAAAAAAGTGAAAACATTTAAAATGTATTTTGTTTTCAGTAAAGTGCAAATTGCAAATCTTCTGGTCTTGAGGAGGTGTGGGGGTTTTCAGCCCTACTCATGCTAATTGTTGCTATTTTGAGTTTGAATAGGTTATTTATTGTAATTTCTGTTCGTTTTGGGTTCAATTCATTTATTTATGGTGATTTGTGGCAGTTTTACGCTTGGAAAATTATTTGAATTTTTTTTTATTCATTTTGGGCTTAACGAGGCTGTTTACTATTCTTTGACAAACTTGTTTTGTGGAAAAAGTTTTTTATATTAATTTCCGTTCATTTTTTATTGACATAGTCTTTTTCATATAAAAATTATTTTATATCTTTTTAAATTTTTTCTATTATACTCCATAGTTTTTACTTTGAAGATTATTTGACTTTATTTCTGCTCATTTTTGGTTTAATGAGGCTCTTGACTTTTCTTTAAAAAACTTATGTTTCCCATTAACAAATACTGTCTGTAAATGACCTAACCTAACCTTAAAAGGAACTGAAATTATACATATCTGAAAGGGGTTGCCTGCTCCTCAAGACCTCGCTCTTTACGTTAAAGTTCTCTCTCCATGAAAAAAATCCGTACTTGTGTGTTATACGCCATTGCCTAAAGATTACTATGTGTAAAACTCAAGAACAAACTGGTTTCTTCGTTACTTTAGAAACAAATTTGGGCCATATATTTGCACATTGGGGAGGGGGGGGGGGTAAAGTAGTTACAATTATTCTGCATATTAAGAAGTAAGAATTGTTTTCTGACTTCAAACTATTCAAACACTTTACCCCCCCCCCACCTTATGTGCACATATATAGCCCAAATTATATATTTCCCATATATTTTGTCACTTGTCTTTGTCTTGTCTCGCGCTAAGCTGAAAAAAAAAACTAACGAAGAAACTGATTTTGTTCTCGAGTTTTACGCAGCGTAAACTTGAGTGAGTTGCCCATAATACACAACTACCAAAACTCCTTCCCCCTGCGGAATTGGAAAATCAAACTCAAATTAAATTCTCAAATTTGGAAAGCCTTCTTTTCCACGGGGGGGGGGGTTATTTTCCGGGGAGGGGGAAGTATTTGGACAGTTTGAAGTCAGAAAACAATTCTTTCTAGGTATATGGCCACTAAAAAATTACAGAAGAATAGCAAGGTATCTAGAAATTTTGTAACTAAAAAAAAATCAAAAAAAAATCCCAGTATAAAGTAAATATAATGTTTCATTTAAGTGCTTTTTCCAAGTGTTAAATGTTTTTTTTTTTTCAATACCATTTTCCCAAGTATTAATTACTGTATGTTACAGGGTTAATGTAGTGTTTCATTTAAGTGTTTTATGATGATCGCTGATCAAAGTTTATGTTATTTGTGCCTTTCATTTATGTTATTTTACTGTCCGGGGGGTGTTTGCCACGGGGGGTATTGTCCGGGGGATCGCCGGGGGTGGGGGGTAAACGCCGGCCACCGTCGTATACATAGTTTACTTTGGTGTATATATTGCTAAGCAAATACATAGATAGGTAGATAGATACGTTAGATTTTTGGTTTGAAAAGCATATGTTAAAGGGGAGTACTTGACCCTCTACTGGGTATATTTGAAAGATCTTATATATGCAATGGCATTGTAGATGATTTATTTATCCATAAAAATAAACTGAGAAGATTTGTGATATCCTATTTTTGATATAAATAAAAACAGAGGAAGAAACCAAGATTAATTCAACCTATTCCCGGTTTTTAATCTTTATAAGGTTAGCCACATAAATTTGCACCAGAAAAAACCCAATCAAATATTTTTCCATTCCTTTGAATGCAAACATGTAATCTTTATCAAGATGGGTAATGTTCATGGAAAATTGCTTTACTAGAGAAAGGGGAATGAATATCTTCTAAATAAGGAACTGGCTCTCTTTAATTACAAGAAATATAGTTAACAAGACATTAATTACAAGATATAAGATATTAGAGTAGATACAAGTAGATACAAGTAATTACAAGATACTAGAACTTTAAAATAGCATAAACTGTTCTTTATAACACGAGGCCAATGCCCCTCAAACTAATGCTGTAAACACTCGAGCATAATTGTGCTTTAATGGAAAAATGGTGTTTGGAACATCTTTCTAAAAAAAATTTTTGAATCTTATCGCAGATTTGAATACTAAATATCTTGTTTCAGCTTTTTAGATGCAGCATTTCAGCAGAAAGTTGCAGTCCCCATATGACATTCCCACTTTCCTCCTCTGTTCATCCTAGATCCCACACTGCTGTTTAAAACCGTATTGGTTGTTTGATTAATGAAAAATCATCGTGAATTAAAAATGGTTGACTTAGTAATGAGCAATGTTTCTCCCAGCCCTCGCTAGTTTCCTTTTAACATCTTATTTTTACCGTTTTATTGAATTGATAGTAAAAAAAAGGCTAATCTGTTACTGATGTTCTGGTTGTTATTCGGGAAATTTAAATTAAATAGGTCATTTAATGACTCGAGTTTGTATAGCTCAAATTGTCAAGTTATCAAACAGCTAATAGTAGCTAACTCTAAAAAGGGAGTGACTCTGTCCAATAATAACCGAAACTCTAAAAAGTAGAATCTTGATAATAATTAAATAATTTATAAAATTGGCTTTATATGCTTCTTCTAATAAATTAGAATAAGTCTAAAACAGATTCTTCTAATAAATTAGAATAAGTTTAAAACAGATTCTTCTAATAAAATTCTGGATTAAGATATAGATATATGGATTAAGATGTGGATTGTGGATTAAGCGTATATTCAAGAGTATCTACATGATGGAGGTCAGGTAGGCTTCAGCCCTATAGAACACTAGAGATTACGAAGACTTTCTATCTATATGAATTAAATACCCTCCCTATCCACCTGATTCCGGAAAAATGATTGGACAAAACTGCTTTTAATCAATTTTTTGACTGAATATTCAAATTTTGCTTAAGGTTTAGGTTACAATCAACCACTTAATTCTTAGGCAGAAAAACTGAAAAAATTATGCAAACATTCCTAAAATTAAAAAATAACAAAACTATTTCGATTAAAAAACGAAATAATTCTAAAATATTTTTCTAAAAAATATTTTTTTCCAAGAAAAGTAAAGAGCTGTAATAAAATCTAAAATAAGTGGAAATGAAGTCGAATAGTAATCAAAGATTTCGTCGCAACGAAATGTAAGTAAGGACTGACTCGGCCCAATAGTAACCGAGATTCTAAAAAAAAAGAATTTTGATAACAATTAATACATCAAAAGAATTTGCTTTTTATGCTGATTTCAGACATATTCAATTCATTAAGTTTAATGTTACCCATCAAGAGCTATGAGCCTGACAAAACTTGCTTGATTTTTGAAAAAAGTAGATAAGCACCCCCACAAAGGCAAGTGATTTTAATGAAAATAACACCATTAGATTCAGAATATCAAAGAATACTACTATAGAGGCCTTAAGCTCTAATCTACAAAAATTTGGAATCTTGTATTTTTTTTTTCCCAGAAGAAAGATCCCAGATGCGCGTACTTTTTTTTGTCCAGGGGTGATTGTTTCAAAGATGTGATCCTAGAAGATTGCGAGAGGGCTCATTCAAACGGAAATCAAAAGTTGTAGTGCCCTTTTTAAGTGACTAAAAATATTGTGCCTCGGGAAAGTGGCGTTTTCTGCCATTTTGTGGCACTAAACTACGATTTTGTCTCAAAAAGGACCAAGTTGCTATGGATTGAAAATTCTGAGATAGATAATCCATTTATCAAAAACATAAATTGAGCTTCCCAGTTGCAGAGGAAGTAATGCCGCATGGTGACGCATTCGCTCCTGAAAAGTCACCGAGTCTTTACAAGATAAATATGGATATTTATCTTAATCCGTGATTTAGTTAAGTTGATTCACTTTATTTTTTGCAAAAATATGTTTAGTCGCTTATAATTACACATCAGCTATAATTAAGATGGGTCATTGCGTAGGAGGGGGTGGGGGAAGATGCCTAAAAGAGCGCGTTTATATGGCCGTATTCTTTAACTCTCCATGATTCTTTAGATAAATATAGAAAGGGTTATTGGGGGGAGGGTTAGAAATTACCCTGTGATCTCCCTTTATTTAGAATAGGCCTGAATAATGATGTTGTGGGGTGATACCTCCCTTCTTATTGAAGAAAAATGTTTCTGATATTTATATTAAAGTTACGTTTAACTAAACTGATTATCTTCATGTTTCATTTAAATAAAAAAAACAAGTTTTTTAACTGAAGTAAAGAGCGACATTAAAACTTAAATAATATTAATACGAGACAAAAATTTTTATATTTCGCAATCAAGTTTTAAGTTTAAGAAAAAAACCATAAAAATTTGTTTTCGCTTTATTTACTGGCACTAAACTTTGAGAAGTATGTACTTCAAGGTGCCTCACAGAGCCCATGTAATTATCCACACTAAATGAGAGTTGTGATAAATATTACTTGACTGATTTATCTATGTGTGTTTCAATTTTCTTGTCACCTGCTTTATTTCCCGTCAGCAGATTTCATGTGTTTGCGGTTTTCATGATTAATTTGCGCACTTTATTTTCTCGTGGGTTTCCTTATTCCTATCCTAAAAATGTCTCATCATTCATTTAAGTTAGGTGTGTTTAAGAAAAGTGACCTAATTCCTCTGTAGAAAAGCTAAATTTCACCAAATGTTCTAACAAAATGCACCAGAAACCAAACCCCAATCACTGGAAACCTAACAGCGATTTTCGGTGCTTCAGTAAAAAAAAAGGTGCTAAAATAGCTCTTTCGTGCTACAGATGGCAACCCTGAGCACGTGCTACAGTGCTACACATAGTGGAATGTTGCAAAAATAGTACTTTCGTGCTACAGGTGGCAACCGTCCGTGATCACTGGATTTGTCTCATCTATCGATTCAACATTATTCATTATCCATTCAAAATTATGATATTAACTAGTTGTCTTAGAAAAGGATATAAAGCTGCTTAAAAAATAAGAAAGTTATCCTTTTTTTTACAATTTTCAGCCAAAATTTCAACAAATCTAAAAAAAAGCCATTCACCAAGTGTCAAAAATTTAATTTGGTGTAATAAATTGTTGGTAACGTCATATGTATGAAATGATTGGTGTGCGTGTAACTGAACCACCGTGTAACTGAACCACCGTGTAACTGAACCCCCGTGCAACTGAACCCCCGTATAACCGATCCTCCGTGCAACTGAACCCTCGTGTGACTGAACCACCGGGCAACTGAACCCCATTTAACTAAACCCTCGTGTAACTAAACCCCCATGCAACTCAACCCCATTTGACTGAACCCCATGTAACTAAACCCCCATGTAACTAAACCCCCGTGTAACTGAACCCCCGTGCAACTGAACCACCGTACAACTGAACCACCGTGCAACTGAACTACCGTGCAACTGAACCACCGTGTAACTGAGGCATCGTGCAACTGAACCACCGTGCAACTGAACCCTCATGTAAGTGAACCATCGTGCAACTGAACCACTGCACCGAAGCAGATAATTAACCTTTTTCGAACCAAACGATAAACAACTACGAGCGTAAGAAAATACCACAAAATGAAAACAACAAAATAAGCAAAGTAGTAAAAAAATTACAGTATGTAGACGGTGAGAGCCACCGTTTACCCCCCCCCCCCCCCCGCACAAAAATCCCTCAAGGAAAATACCCCGTGGAAAATAACACCTCACAGAAAATACCCCCCCCCCCTCTCCAGAAAATACCTACTCGTGGAAAATCCCCCCCCCCCCTAAAACAAAGATACCTCTTACGGTTGGGTAGTCTTCAATCACTTTCGGCTTATTAAAAAAAAAAAAAAAAAAAACAAAAAAAAACTAGAAATGCCTGGGGATTATCAAACAGTATCTACCTCTATCCTCGTGTCGTCTCCCCCTCAGAGCTAATTCTGTATTTATTTGAAGGCTCAATGAGAGCTGAGATGTTTTGGCATCAAAATGCACCCTTTGAGGTATCTCCCTCTCTTCCTAGCTACAAAACAATCAGATAACCCCATTGCAGAAGTTAAGTTTTTTTGATTTGTCTATTGCTTAAAGATAGTATTTGTCATTGGGAAACATACGGAAATTTTTTGTGTGGGGGTCTTCGGGAGGATCTTTCATGAGAAGAAAGTATTTGCACGGAGGGGGGGGGGCAAGATTTACACTTAAATTCCTTTTTTCCACTTCCCTTAGAACTTCTCAATTAAACTAAAAAAATAACACGACTCAAAGAAGATTTTTAAATTTTGAAAACCATGATTTCCGCGAGGGGGGTGTTTTCCAGGTGATGGGGTTTCCATGGGCGGAGGAGGGGATATTTTCCGCGGGGAGGGGGGTAAACGCTTAGACCCGTAGAAATTGACAGGGTGAAGGGAACCCCCATTAACAGACATAAAAAGAAGACATCAAAGAAGATTTTAAAATTTTGAAAACCATAATTTCCGTGAGGGGGGTGTTTTCCAGGTGATGGGGTTTCCGTGGGCGGAGCAGGGGAAATTTTCCACGGGGGAGGGGGGTAAACGCTTAGACCCGTAGAAAGTGACAGGGTGAAGGGAACCCCCATTAACAGACATAAAAAAGAGAAATAAATCTGGATTTAAGAGTTTATGACGTCCGATTTTCTTTGTTTTTGTTACAACAAAACAGAGCATTTTTGTGAATCATCTTGACAGTAATTTATATAAAGACTTAAAAAAGCAAACAATTCCAACAAGGGTGAACATGTAAAGATTCTAACTTGTGTTTTGCCCAATGTAAGTACGGTGGTTGAGTTGCACGAGGGTTCAGTTGCATGAGGATTCGGTTGCACGGTGGTTCAGTTGCACGGTGGTTCAGTTGTACGGTGGTTCACTTGCACGGGGGTTCAGTTACATGGTGATTCAGTTACAAGGGGGTTTAGTTAAATGGGGTTGAGCTGCACGGGGGTTGACCTGCACGAGGGTTCAGTTAAAGGGGGTTCAGTTGCACCGTGGTTCAATTGCACGGTGGTTCAGTTGCAGGGGTTCAGTTGCTTGGGGTTCAGTTACACGGTGGTTCAGTTACAATGGAACCGAATGATTATAAATTTTCTTTTTCTTTGATATAATAAAACTGTAGAAGAGCAGAAAAATAACATACCAAAACTTCACAGGAAACATAGACCTTAAAAAGTGTTTTAAACTACTAGCCGAAAAAGACTTTTCTTGCAAACCTTTTCACTCAACTACTATCCACAAATCTTAGTCACTTCACTAAAGAAAACTAGGTATGGTCCTGTGTCTGATATAAAAAAATACTAATTTTGTTTTATGAGTGACGAATAGATCCATATTTTGATCAATCACTGACGAAACTTTGATCCAAGTTTTATTTGTGCTTCTTTTTTGCTTTTTTAAGAAAATAACGTCCAAGTCTGTTAGATCAGATGCCAAGTTGATATTCACTTTTGCTGTAACTAATAGCCTGAGCTGTCGCTTGTAGAAGAACATAGATTGAAGAAATCTCTGAAAAACTAGGAAAGATCACGTTAATTCATTTTGAGGATTGATTCAATTATGAAACAGGGTTTTAGACGTTGATTCGATTTTTCGACTATGAATGAAGCAAATAACTGCATTAAGAACGTATTACGGAAATGTATAAGGAAATCGAAAGAACTGCTTCCATATGAAGGAAATAATGAATCCGATTGCATTATTATTTGTTTTATGTCCATTATGTCAACAAATTCTGACGATTTCCTAATTTCATTTAATTGTACCATTTAGCTCTCAGTCAAGGTGAAATCCAATCCAGACTCCACTAAAAGATGTAAAATTGGATTTAAGGCGTATCAAATAAATAGCCTATGCCTGTACCGAGATTAAACACAAAAAAACACGTTTTCTAACTGAAAGTAAGGAGAAACATTAAAATTTAAAACGAACAGAAACTATTACATATATGAGGAGGTTGCTCCTCCTCAACATCTCGCTCTTTACGCTAAAGTTTTTAGTACTTTAAAAATAGCTTCTTATTTTTCTAATTAAACGAGCCTTGTGTTTTTCAGGAGTCGTTCTTAAAGAATCAGGACACAATTCAAACTTTTAGCGTGTGTTCGTTTTAATTTTTAATGTTGCTCTATTTACTTTCAGTTGAAAAACTTGTTTTTTTATTTAATTTCTGATCGTTTTTCTAAATAACGCCAGGAAATCTGGTTCCACCTCCAAGAAAAAATCCCTCCTCCCCATAGCTATCTTCTCTAGAAAATTCAATCCTGGTGAAAATTTACCCTGGGCAATTTGCCCTTAACATCTCCACACGTAAAATTCAATCGGCCAAGAGAAAGCAGGACATAAGAAGAATTTCATATAGTAATTCTGGTAAATTCCTCCAGTATAAAATTTCCCCTGAAAAATTCACCCCCCTGGAAAGTTCCCTTCACATGAAAAATTCTCCCGGGGAAAATCCCCCCAGAAGAAAATTCGTCACCCCCTCCCCGAAAAATGTATGCATGCTTCCCAATAACAAACACTATACGAAACAATGAGCAAATTCTATAACTTAAAGAACTTTCCCCAGGGGCTTTGGGGGGTCATGATATCTACAAAGGCATAGTTATTCGGCTTTTCCACTTTTCAACTATATAAAAATTTCGATAGGACGATTTGAGAAAAAAGGGGTATGGAAGAGGGCCTAGTTGTCCTTCAATCTTTTTGGTCACTTAAAAAGGGTACTGGAACTTCTAATTTCCGTTCGAATGAGCCCTCTTCCCATATTCCAGGACCCACTGGGTTGAAACGATCACCTCTGGGAAAAAAACAACAACAAATGAGTACATCTCCGTGATCTTTCTTCTGGCAAAAAAATACAAAATTTTACGTTTTTGCAGATAGGAGCTTTAAATCTCTACAGTAGGGTTCTTCGATACGCTGAATCTGATTGTGTCATTTTCATTAAGATTCCATGAATTTTAGGGTGGGTTTCTCCCTTTTTTCGATAATCAGGCAAATTTTCTCAGGCTCGTACCCTTTGATGGGTAAGACTGAACTGAATGAAACATATATATTTGAAATTAGCAACATAAGCCAATTCTTTTGATGTGTCTACTGGTATTAAAATTCCGTATTTTAGAGTTTCGGCTACTATATTTTGGGTCACTCCTTACTTACAGTTCGTCACCACGAACTGTTTGAAACAATTACAGAGAAATGGTGGGATCCTCAATCCCAAGACTAAAGCTTTAGTTTTGTAATAGGGCTATATTTGCTAAAACAGCAAATTGTAACTCGTGCCTAGACGAATGAAACATATATATATATGAAATTAGCAACATAAGCTTATTCTTTTGATGTGTCTATTGGTATCAAAATTCCGTTTTTATAGTTTCGGCTACTATATTTTGGGTCACTCCTTACTTACAGTTCGTTACCACGAACTATTTGAAACAATTACAGAGAAATGGTGGGATCGTCAATCCCAAAGGCTAAAGCTTTAGTTTTGTAATAGGGCTATATTTGCTAAAACAGCAAATTCTAACTTGTGCCTAGAGTATTGATTATGCGTTATGTAATTTGCATTATTCACAAACTGAAGGAAGTACCGAACAAGCAGTGAGAATTTCGGGGTGACCCTGGAGACACTTGATAACGTGTCTAGCAGCAGTTGTCTCTGACTTCATATAATTTTCATGTTTTGTAATGTGACCTGAACTGCTAGTTGAGAACAAATCCCTGCACCTTATATAAAATTCAGAGGATTTGGTAATATATCTTACTGGTTAAATTAGATAAAAAAATATCTTTAAGGACCCTAAAGCACCCCCCCCTCCAAGTATCTTTCATATTTCACATAATTTACCTTTTTTGTACATTTTGTAACTTAAGCCTCGCCGAAGTTAATTCTTACAGAAGCACCTGATCGTAGCCTATACGGCAGACTTGCATGTTTAATCGATGGGGCATTACCAAATCTGCCAAATAGCAAATTTCATAGCAAAATTTGCAAAACAGACATATAGAAAGTGCTCCGTGTAAAATTGTTTAAGTCACACTGGGGAACTATACACTAGAGCGTGTATGACCTTTAATATATAGCCACGCAGCTGAACCATGCAGCTGAATCATCAATGCGTCGAATGGCTTTTCTACTGCATTGGAGGTGTGGGTGAGGGTGGCTACCAAAACTGTATGCAAACAGTTCAATTCTCGCGGTATTGTCATTGCCTTTGGGGGAGGGGGAGGTGTTAGGATAGCTCTTGAGATTTCTAACAAATAAGACAAGATTATTTGTCTTTATTATATGAAGCGTTGCCTATATACAAAGGAGTTTCAACGTGCTTTCTATTTGTTTTTAGCTCCCAACCTCCTACTAGCATTATGCTTAAAAGTAAATAAATTCTCACGCCAAGGTAATGACTGGTGTTGCGGTTTGGAATGTCATTATGCACTAAATCTTATTAAAATGTAAACTAAGGAGTTTTTCTCTCCACAGAAATTTTTGCTGAATATGCTTGATATGCTTGATATGATGTTATAATTTACTGATTGAATACGGTGCTTTTAAAAATTTAACCTCTTGAGCTCAAAAGAGCGAAATCGTAGAAATTAAATACATGTATTACATAAAGAAGACAAGGAAAAAAACAACACATTGAATTAATTTTTACAGCAATGTTAGTGCTTTTCAGCGAATAATTGAAATGTTATGAAATATGAATGTGAAAAATAACGCATTGAAGTTTTTTTTTTTCAAGACACGTTCAGTATCACAGGATAACAGTATTTTATCTAACAGTTCGTTGCCACGATCTATTAGGGAATACTTACCATGTAGCCCCAAACCACAGTATATAAATAATAGACAGTATGATCGTTCCCTATCTCACCCATTATAAAAACCCGGAACGAGGTGCGAGTGCTCCGGAGAACGTAAAAACATAAGCGACATTAGATCTTTTCACGGGTAGACAAGTCAGATTTCTCTTGAACGCGAAACTTGGCTTCAACGTTGTAGCACTAAATTTTAAAGAATCTAATTTTAAATTAATTTATTTCAGTACATATATGAAAATCGGTAATTAGAAGTGCAATGTTATTATCAGATGTTTCTAGGAATTACAAGTAGGTTTCGAAGTCTCGAGTTGGTTTCAAAGGCATTTTGAGAAAGTTTCTGCCAAAATACGTGTTCCAGGGTAATTGGACCACTGATGGCAAATCAAATGAGAGGAGCTGTTTGTACGCGCCAATATATATATATATATATATATATATATATATATATATATATATATATATATATATTATATATATATATATATATATATATATATATATATATATATATATATATATATATATATTATATATATATATATATATATATATATATATATATATATATATATATATATATATAATATATATATATATATATAATATATATATATATATATATATATATATATATATATATATATATATATATATATATATATATATATATATTATATATATATATATATATATAATATATATATATATATATATTCAAACAGAGGTGTTTATTCTTTAAAGTTCAGGAAAGGCCTAGGAATTTCATACAAAAACTTTCATACACACCGAAACTAGCTCTTGTCTCAGCTCTCCGCCAAAACAGGTAATTAGCCTTTTTCAAACAGTTTGTGGTAATGAACTGTAAGTAAAGAGCGACCCGGCTCAATGGTGACCGAAACTCTAAAAAACGGAATTTTGATACCAATAGATACATCAAAAGAATCAGATTTTAATTCTGATTTCAAATATATAAGTTTCATCAAGTTTAATTCTACCTATCAAAAGTTACGCGCCTGAGAAAATTTGGCTGATTTTCGGAAAAAGGGGGAAGACCCCCTAAAAGTTATAGAACCTTAATGAAAATCACACCATCATATTCAGCGTATGAGAGAACCCTACTGTAGAGGTTTCAAGCTCCTATCTACAAAAACGTGGAATTTTCCATTTTTTTGCGAGAAGAAAGATCACGGATGCGTGTTTTTTTTTTTTTTTTTTTTTTTTTTTTTTTTTTTTTTTTTTTTTTTTTTTTTTTTTTTTTTTTTCAGGGGTGATCGTATCGACCCATTGGTCCTAGAATATCGTGGGACGGCTCATTGGCACGGAAATTAAAAGTTCTAGTGCCCTTTTTAAGTGACCAAAAAAATGGAGGGCAACTAGGCCCCCTCCCACGCTCATTTTTTTCCCAAAGTCACCCGATCGAAATTTTGAGATAGCCATTTTGTTCAGCATGGTCGAAAATATTATAAATATGTCTTTTAGGATGACTTAATCCCTCGAAGTTCCCGGGAGGAGGGCTGAAAGTTATGAACTTTACCCAATGTTAACATATAGTATTGGTTATTGGGACCCGGCTGAATGGTAACCGAAACTCTAGGAAACGGTATTTTGATACAAATAGATACATCAAAAGAATCGGATTTTAATGCTGATTTCAAATATATAAGTTTCAGCAACCCATCAAAAGTTACGCGAGGTTTCAAGCTCCTATCTACAAAAATGTGGAATTTTGCATTTTTTGCCAGAAGAAAGATCACGGGTGCGTGTTTATTTTATTTTTTTTTTCCCAGGGGTGAACCTATCGACCCAGTGGTCCTAGAATATCGTGGGAGGGCTCATTGAAATGAAAATTAAAAGTTCTAGTGCCCTTTTTAAGTGACCAAAAAAATGGGGGGGGGGGCAACTAGGCCCACTCCCACGCTCATTGTTTTCCCAAAGTTACCTGATCAAAATTTTGAGATAGCCATTTTGTTCAGCATGTTCGAAAATATTATAAGTATGTCTTTTAGGATGACTTAATCCCCCGAAGTTCCCGGGAGGAGGGCTGAAAGTTATGAACTTTACCCAATGTTAACATATAGTACTGGTTATTGGGAAGTATACAGTACAGACGTTTTCAGTGGAGATTTTTTCTGGTAGTGGGGGGGGGGGGGGTCAGGCAGGGACGTACGCAGGGGGGTGCCTCTGGGCCCCGCCCCCCCCCCCCCCCCGAAATCTCACGATTTTTTTCATTTTCCCATAATTTTCTGATTTTTCTCACAGAATAATGGGTTTGAAGGATTTGGCCCCCCCCCCGAAACAAATTGGGCCCCCCCCCCCCGAAACAAATTCCTGTGTACGTGCCTGGGGTTATGTAGGAGGATCTTTCCATGAAGGAAGTTTTCATGGGGGAAGGGACATTGCTATGAAGGGGACGCCGGACTTCCCAGCATTATCTAAAAAAGATAAGAAATTAAATATAAAAAAACAAGTTTTTCAACTGCAACAGCAGCAACATCAAAACTTTAAACGAACAAAAAATATTACATATATGATTGGGTTCACCCCCTAGTCAATACCTCACTCTTTAAGCCAGAGATTTTTTAGTACTTTCATAAGAGCTATTTATTCTAATTAACGGCCTTTGTGATTAAGCGGTCATTTTTAAAGAATTGGAACAAAATTGGGACTTTCGCTTAAAGAGCAAGGTATTGACTAGGGGGCGAACCCCCTAATATACGTATTAAAAATATATGAATATAGAAGTTCGTTACGTAAGTTAATTCGTCAGTTACGTATATTTATTACTAATAAAAACGTTCGTAAATAAAATGAAACAAGTTTCGAGAAAGCCATTTAACCAAATAAAAGTAAACTAATATGAAAATTTTGTTTTAATTATTCATGTACTGTGAGCCAAGATCAAAACCTGCATTTATTCAAAAACGTTCAAAAATTAAATAAAAAAAAAACAAGTTTTTTAACTGCGACATTAAAACTTAAAACGAACAGAAATTATTCCGTATATGAAAGGGGCTGTCCCCTCCTCAACGCCTTGCTCTTTACGCTAAAGTTTGACTATCTCACAACTCTATTTTTTTTAAACAATAAAAAACTTTAGCGTAAAGAGCGAGGCGTTGAGGAGGGGACAGCCCCTTTCATATACGGAATAATTTCTGTTCGTTTTAAGTTTTAATGTCGCTCCTTACTTTCAGTTAAAAAAACGTGTTTTTTTTATTTAATCAAGTCAAACACGAACTACAATCTGAGAAAATAAATATCACGACGTGAAAAAAAAATGATAAACCATCACAGCTATTCCACTAATTATTAGAAGAAAAGCAAGGATCCTCTGTCAAATTTCGACATTTCTATGGCCCAAAAAAAAGAGTATAAACGAGAAAAAATTAAATGAAAATTAAAGGAAATTAAAAGGAAAATAAAATGGAAATTAAAGGGAACATTTTTCCTTACCAATAAAAAAAAAAAAAAAACAATAAGAAAAAGTTTTGACGCTCCATGGCGCAATATTACCATCTAAAACCACAAACTGTTGTCAAAACTAATAGATAATATGTGCTAAAACGGTTAGATTGCCCCTTTGTGGCAAAGTGCAAATACTCCCGCCACTTCGTGGATCCCCCTCTACTATGAAATTTCGGCTATTTCCCTGTGCAGTATTGATTAGAAGTTAACACTAGAAATTTCCTTATTTTCACAAATTTCATCAACCCCCCGCCCCCCTTTTTAGAAATCCTACATAGGCTAATCAGTTACATAGGCTACATAGGCTAAGTTCACTGTATATTAATAATAGATTAAGTCATAATTTGTATATAAATTAAGTCGTACCTGTGAGATGGGACAGTTCTTCGCCGGCTCACCAAGTTTCTTTCTGCTTTCGTAATTACGAATAATACAATTTCGAACCATTTTTCAGTGACTTACAAATACACACTAACCCGCTAATGAAAGAGTAAGCGGGAGGAGCTGTTTGTACGCACCGAGAATGAAGCGCCAAAAATCATCAGCCTTGAACTTACTGTATTATTATCTTTATACAGTGCCCCTCACCTAAAAAGCATAACATAAACTTAGGGGCTAATCGGCCAAATAGTAACCGAACTGTATGAGTTTAGTATCTAAACTAAAAGGAACTAACTTATGAACCTAATCGGATTATCTTTTGTACTGTACTGTGTTAGATTGCGCAATTAACTTGCGGATTTAATTGTGAGGGATTGTTCACTTCATACAAATTGAGTTATTATTTATCATACTGAATAATTTAGTTCCACAACTGAATATTTACTTTTGGTCAAGTAAGCTTGAATTAAGACTGATTAACAGTTGGTGAATCACGAATCTGTGAATCTGCAATGTCTCGTCAGGATAAATGTCGGGAAAAAAGCAGCCCCTACGGCTACCACCCGAGAAGGATAGGCTACTCCCACTGAAACCCTTGGCCAGTCGCCCTTCCAACCTACTTCTAAAACTCTTCCTAGAACCCCTCCAACTACGCGGTCCAAAACAGTTAGCAACTTGTCAGGAATTCATTCCTTAGTCGCAACTAACTCTAATAAAAGAGGTGAGACGCCTGGCAAAAAGAGGGAAAGGATGAAACTCGTTCGCCAGTGATAGTACAACCCCTCCCTTCAAGTTTCCCAGAAACTAGTACTACCAATTACCCCAATTATTATACTGTCTCAATCAAGAAAACCAATGGCCAACCCTTTTCAAAAGATCGAATGATGCAAATAAGGAAAGCTGTCTTTCTGATTGCCAAGGTAAATTTTGAACTTGTTTTCAAGCAGGACGAGTCTATTGATATTTACTTTACGTTTTCTCAGGTGGCAGACCATGTCCTGTCAAAATCCAAAGAAGTAATTATTGATGGCTCGAAAATTATAGCCGCAAAAAAAGATGTGGAAAAATTACACAAATTTCTGCTTTATGGTGTTGATACCAGTGTAAAAGTGGAGGAAATACAAACTGAACTAATAGATTCTTCAGGCCTTCTCATAAATCCTTCAACTGCAATAAGGCTAAGTTTAAACAAAGAAGGAGTCCTTCACCCGAGCCGCTCAATCCTAATTTCCTGCAAAGTTGAGCTCTGATTCTCTGTTTAGAGAAATATTCTTGTATGGTATGTCCCTTTTTTACAAGATTTACAAGCCTAATCCCGTGCAATGCTTTATTTGTCTGGCCCACGGCCACAGCAAAAAACACTGCAAACAGTCCCATCTGTCCTATCTTAAGTGTGGGGAAAACAGACCGCGCAATTAGTGAATGCCCTGAGTCAGACCCTTTCTGCAGAAATTGTAACCGTAAGGGAAACACAGCCCTCCTAAAACAATCTTGCCCGCTCACCAAAAGCGAGTCTTAATCCTTAGAACATCTAATAAAATGAACTTACCCTACTCAGTTGTAGCTGCAAGAATCCCTCAGCAACCCACACCCCATCGGCCCAGTAGAAGCCAAGCAACAGTTGCTGTAGAAGATGCAAATACAATATCATTTCCTAAAGAGGCAAACAATGTTCCTACTCACGGTTCTAGTCAGTCCCCCTATCCCTTACATAATTTTACTTCAACATCCTGCCCTCCAAAAGATTCATCCGAAAGTTGCCAAGAATGGCAAAGGCTTGCAACTTATGTCACAATCAGTCACTTAATTGAGGTTAGTAATGAACCTGAGGAAACCAAAAATATTCTCAAGAAGAAAGCTATCACTAACTCATAGGTGATGACATCTTACAAACAGCTATAGCTCAACTATCTTCCATTAAAAAGGACATAGATTCCACATCGAAGCTAGTTAAGCCTGTTGACTCAGCTGCAAATCAAATTAATACAGGCTCTGACAATGTCACAGCCCCCAAGACGGTAGTTGGTGCCACTGTCCTAGTCAAAGGCAATAAATCTAAGAAAAAACGGCAAACTTTCCACCCCAGTCCAAAATTACCAACAATCATATTTCGTCGGCTGAAGAAGAATTCCAATGTTCAAATCAAGGAAATGATGAAAGTCCGGCAACAGTGGATATTTAAATGCGTACTATGCAAAATTTTACGTCTCTCACGAATTTATCACTGTCCAATAATGTTGTTTTTAACTATTACGATGACCAAAATAATTTGCCCACCAACACCTTAGCTAGCCCCTATAGCCCCTTAAACCAAATTAACTGTGAATATCTCGACACTTTTGATTTTGTAAAAAATGTAAAACCTAAGCTAATGGAAGAGACCAAACTTAATTTAATTTGCTTTAACATAAGAAGCATTCGGGACAAGTGGGCTAATTTTTAAGATTTAATTTTAATTAACGGTTACTGCCCTTTCGACGTAATTGGAATAACGGAGACGTGGCTTTCAGAAATTGATGATACTAATGAATTTTCCCTCCCTGGCTTTCAAGCTATTCACATTGAAAGAAAATTAACCAAGTCCTCTGGCGGCATTTCTCTTTACATCCGGTGAAGTCTGAAATTCACCAGGCTATTAGACTGTGAATCCTTATTCTCGCAACCTATAAATAATAGATGCATTTATTCAATAATTGTAGACATAAGTGTTGACGACAATTCTTTTATTTTTTCATTGTTTTATAAACCACCCTCATTTCCGACACCTTTATCTTGTAATCTGTTTGATGACTTTTCTAGTTTTATTAATTTGCCACAAAAGAAGGCAATAGTTTTTGGGGACTTCAATTGTAATTTACTTAGTTATAGCAATAATAATGATTGTGATACCTTCTTTGAAACATTTACCTCAAGTGGTCTTCTTCCCACAATCCTTTTTCCTACTAGAGTTGATCGTATGGGGTCTACCGCTACTGTAATTGATAACATTTTTGTATCCACTTCCCTGGGAAACCACCTGTCCTCCAAAATAATATTCTCTGACCTGTCTGACCACTTTCCAATCTATCTCTCCCTACCCTCCCTACCAACTACTCAACCCTCTAGAACTAATACCCCTACGTCTAACAGAATATATAATACTGTGAATACGAACCGGTTCACGGATCGCTTAAAATCCTTTGACTGGTCCAAGGTTTTGAATTGTCAGGATGTTAATTCAGCCACAAATGGTTTTACACAGGGACTGAGGTTGAACATCAGTTCAACCTTTCCAGTCCGTAAATCAAACCGAAAACCTACCCATATACGCCTCTGGATGTCCAGTAGCCTGATAATCTCTTCATACCGTAAAAATGACCTATATAAGTTAGCTTGCAAAACCAGTAGCGTTACTGACCTAACTAATTATAACAAATACAAAAACTTATATACCAAACTCGTCCGGGAAGCAAAAAAAATTATTATTATTCAAAATCTCTCACTGCAAAGGGAACTTGCAAAAAATTTGGTCCACAATAAATGAAATTCTTAAAAAAAAAGGAATTCAAGATCTATACCTATTAACCTCAAGGACATCAGTGGCAGATTAATTGACCCAATTTCAGTACCGGATACTTTTAATAATTATTTCACCAATATTTCCAAATGCTAACTCCTGTTCCCCCTCCGAGTCAGTACACCCTAGCAAGAATCCCAAATCCATGTTTTTCTCTCCAACTGATAGTAAAGAGGCGCTTCAAGTTATCGAATCTCTCTCTAATTGTGGTACACCTGACTTCTTTGGCATAAGTAATAAGCTTCTTTGGACCGTATCTTCCTATGTTTGTGAACCCATTGTGCACATAGCAAACCTGTCTATGATCAATGGAGTTTTCCCAGAAATATTTAAATCAGCAATTGTTATCCCGATTCATAAAAAAGGCGATCCGTCTGAGATAAGTAATTATCGTCCAATCTCACTTCTCCCAGCTATATCTAAAGTGCTCGAGAGAATTATCTTCCGACGTGTTTCTCCCTTTTTATTGGGATTCATCCTTCAGATTCGGTGATTTCTCCTCATCAATATTGCTTCTGTTCCAAATTTTCAACTGCTCATGCACTAATCGACGCCACACAGTTTATACGTTCCCAGCGTGACTTTAAGAAATACTGTATTGGGCTTATTTCTGGATTTTTCTAAGGCCTTTGACATGGTTGATCACAGTGTTTTATTAAGTAAACTTAAGAACTTATGGATTCGTGGAATTCCTTACTTATGGTTCGGCTCTTATCTCTCTGGTAGAGTACAGAGTGTGAGTCTGGGCGGTGTGACTTCGCACCCCCTACCTGTACGGGGGGGGGGGGGCGTTCCGCAGGGCTCTATTCTTGGTCCAATACTTTTTCTCCTCTATATTAATGATTTGGTTACGGACCTAGGTCCAGCAGTGCACCCAGTACTTTCTGCTGACGATAGCAACTTTTTCATCGCCGGCCCTAATTTACCATCTGTCGTCATCTCTACTCAAATCCTTCTGAATAGAGTACATGAATCGTGTCTCGTTAACTGCATGCCCATTAACAGCAAGAAAAGTCTGGTTGTATTATTTCGAACCCCTTACAAAAAAACATGAAGCTCAACAAGCACTTGGCCTAAAATATTCCACCAATCTCCTCCCGCAGGTCGAAGTTGCCAAGTTTCTTGGTGTCCACATAGACTCCTCCCTATAATTTGCAACACATGTTTCCTATATCAGAGCCATAATCTTGCGATAGGTAAGTATGTTTAATCGTGTGAATTATTTTCTTCCTCCTGATATCTTTGGCACCCTTTATTACTCATTTATTTACCCATATATCTCATACTGCGGATAAGTTTGGGCCAACAATTATCCTTCAATTACCAATAAATTAAAATCTGCCCAAAACCGTGCCCTCAAAGCAGTTTTTTCGGCTGCCCCGACTATATCCCACCCAGGACTTGTACTCCGATTTTGGTATTATCCCTTTTGAACAAATCATCAAAAAATTAAATCTATCCCTTGCATACTCCGCTTACCATAAAAATCTTCCTCCCCAATTATTATGTTATTTTAATTGTAATAATTCTGAAGGCCTCTGTCTCCTTTCATCCAACCATTCCTTTATTGTCCCCAAGTGTGTCTCCAGCTCCGCCCAGCGATCCCCCATTTATAAATCTATACTTCAATGGAATATAATATGCCCTCCGGTGTCGAGCTATCCATAAGTTTTCGCACACACTTTATAACAATGTTACTAAACTTTGAAATTATAATTCTCTAAATTTTTAATCAATTTGCTTTAATTTACCCCGTGTTTTCTCTTTCTTTTTCTTTTTTTTCTCTCTTCTTCATTTTCAATTTTTTGTTGTTATGGTCCTCAACAAGTTCGCTTCCAGGATCTTTATTATTATTGGTGTTATATTTTAGTTTTATTTGAACAAATTGGATTTTCGAAAAAGGAGCCAAACATCCCCCAAAAGTCAAGGAAAAATATCGCACTATTAGATTCAGCATATCAGACAACCCTTATGTAGAGATTTCAAGCTCCCATCTGCAAAAATATGGAATTTTATATTTTTTGCCAGAAGACAGACTTGATCTTTTTTTTGTCGTTTTTTTTTTTTGTTCTTCCTAGGGGTGGTTGTATCGAACCATTGGTCCTAAAATATCAAGAGAGGACTCATTTAAAAGGAAATTAAAAGTTCTAGTCTTCTTTTTAAATGACCATAAAGATTTGAGGGCAACTAACCCCCCTCTAACGCCCTTTTCCCCTAAGTCGCCCGATCAAATTTTAGGATAACCATTTTGTTCAACATAGTTGAAAGATTCAGTAACTATGCCTTTGGGGATGATAAGACCCCCAATAGCCCCCGGGACAAGGGTTGCAAGTTATAAAATTTGTCCGTTGCTTAGAAATAGTATTTGTTATTGGGAAGTATACAGATTTTTTTTTTTTGGGGGGGGGGGGTTACGGGAAGATTTTTCCGTTTTAAGGGAAGTTTCCGGGGTGAATTTTAAGGATAAATTTTACACAGGGGAATTTGCCAGAATTCCTATACAAAATCCGTTTTAATTTTCTTACTTTCTCTTTAGCAACTCAATTTTACATGTGGGGATGTTGTGGGGGAATTGTCCGGGGGAAGTTTTTAGTGGAGTTGGAATCCTCAGGGAGATTTTTTCCGTTAAGGGGGATTTTTCGAGGGAGAAGCTATCCACTGCAGCGGGATATTTCTGGGAAATTTTCCACATTGGAGGGATTTCTGGCATGACTGAAAAAAAAAATCAGAAATTAAATAAAAAACAATCTTTTTTCGAATGAAAGTATGCTAAGGAAAATTTTTCAGGTGGAATCGTCCGCAAAAAAAATTCTGGGGGGGGGTTGCAGTAAGGATGGAATTGTCCGGGGGTAATTTCCCAGGGGGAGAGCATTTCACGCGGGAAAACTTTCCGTGGAGGATTGTTTCGTGGGAGGGATTCCTATGGAGGGGGAGGCGGATTTCCCAGCATTATTTGAAAAACAATCAGAGATTAAATAAAAAAAACAGGTTTTTTCGACTGAAAATAACGAGCAACATGAAAACTTAAAACGAACGTAAATTATTCCGTATATTAGGAGGGGGCATAAGAGTACTTTCCCTTCCTCAGATCTTGATCCTTACGCTAAATGTTTACTCTTTGTCACAACTCTTTAAGAATGATAGCTGAAACACCCGGGTCGTTGAATTTGAATGATGAAGAATTTTCAAAAGTTCAAGACTTTAGCGTAAAGAGTGAGAGTTGAGGAAGGGACACCCCCCCCCATACACGGAATAATTTTTGTTCCTTTTAAGGCTTTTTTATCCCTATATTAGGAGGCCCGTACCCCTAATTTTTTGTATGTTAGGGCCTCTTGGTCAAGGAGTTTACGAGTGTAAGTTTTAAGCTAGTCGGAAAACCTTTTTTTGGCATATTTTTGAAAAACAAGTATTTGTCAATTCTTGTGCATTGGGGTGTTCTTATCCCAAGGGCAAGGACATTTTTTCTTCAAGAGAGGTAGCGGAGCAATAGGCCCATGTGACCTAAGCATCGGCTCAGTTGATGAGTCCACCCGTATTAGTAAAAATAATGGTAATACAAATAATAAAAATAAGGGCTTCCGACTGTAAGTTTCAAATTCGTAAGAGACAACAGTTTTTTGGCTTATTTCCAGGCCCCTTTTGATCCTCTTGACCTAGAGAATGAGCTCAGAAAGTTTCGGGCCTATCAGACATTCGAGATCAAGCAGGCCACCCTTTTTCCAATATGAAACCTATCTGTAAACGATTGGTAATTTCCATTATTTATGCCCCTTGCCGTGGTGGCTGTGGGAGTAATGTTGTCAACGAAGAACATTAATTTGAATTTTCGCATACTTAGAACAAAATGGCTATGCTAAAATTTTGATCGAGTGTTATGTATGGCTACGAAGGCAAACTGCAAAAAGGAGATGGGAGTGGGGCTGGTTGTCTTCCAATCACTTCTGACGGACTAGACATTTCAATTTCCAATCGAATGAGCCCTTCCAAAATTCCTAAAGTCCTTTACATATCAAATAGCCACGGGAAACAGGAAGGAATAAATAACACATGGCTCTTTACTAAGACAACGCTAGAGTGTTGTATTCCTCTGAAAGATATATTTTTTAGATATACTAACACAGCTTAATAAGAATGTTTCTGTATGTTCTCTAAGTTTAAATATCTTCAAGTTCATCATCTACTTTTGTATATTCTAAACGTAATTTTCGACGGGGATAGCACAATGAAAAATAATCATGTCGTGATAGCCGATGGCAAGGTTTTTGGAGAATAAAAAATACCTTTCAATGATAAACATTTTTCTCCAGAAGACGTGATATTGTTCCAGAATTGTAAAGTGTTTACGGAGCCAAAGTGAAGGGCTTTTCTATCTTTCTTTTTCGTACTCTCCAATTTCGCATAATTATACTCTTGGGCTTTTATAAAGAACCATACGGTTTTCTTTTACTTTCCATAACTCCCCTCTGGAATAATATTTTCCACTGAGTTGTCTTAGAAACAACTTCTAGGGAGAACGATTTATAGGCTCAAAAATCAAAAAGAGATTAGATAAAGCATTCCAAAGTTCAAGACCAACCAAAAAAGTGCTTTTATACTTCCGTAATGAAGTTTTTAGAGAAAAATCTCCGTACTAGGTTTTTAACAACTTCTAATTGGATTAAATAAAAAAAACAAGTTTTTTTTTAACTGAAAGTAAGGAGTGACATTAAAACTTAAAACGAACAGAAATTTATCCGTGTATGAAAGGGGCTGTCCCCTCCTCAACACCTCGCTCTTTACGCTAAAGTTTTTTATTGTTTTAAAAAATAAAGAAGTTTGGCACAGTCAAATTTTAGCGTAAAGAGCGAGGCGTTGAGGAGGGGACAGCCCCTTTCATATACGGAATAATTTCTGTTCGTTTTAAGTTTTAATGTCGCTCCTTACTTTCAGTTAAAAAAAACTGTTTTTTTTTTAAATTTAATTTCTGAACGTTTTTGAATTAATGCAGCTTTGATTTTGGCTCACCGTACATGAATAATTAAAACGAAATTTGCATATTAATTTTACTATTTTTGGCTAAATGGCTTTCTCAAAATTTTGTACTGACATAACTTACGAATTAACTTACGTAACGAACTTCTATATTCGTACGTTTATTGCGTATATTAGGGAGATTGTCCCCTAATCAGTAAAAAAGAAGGTAAAGGATGCGGCACTAGACCCTTAAGGTCCAAACCGGCGGTGCTGATCTCCGTTTCGTGGCCCTTCAGCCAGGAAGTGCAATGGGGGGCTGGGGGCCAGCCAACCTATGCTTTCGCAAACCCTTCCTGTTTACCTTCCCCAGATTTCTCCAGGTACCCATTTAGAAGCTGGGTTGACTCTGGCTAAGCTTACAGGGTCACACCACTGACCCGCGTCCCAAACTAAGAAACTGACCACACCAGGGATCGAACCCGAATTCACGGATTCTCAGTCCAGCGCGCGTCCACTTAGCCAGAACGGCTTTATCAATTAGCTAGAACCCCTAATCAGTACCTCCCTCTTTACGCTAAAGTTCGAATTTTGTTCGAATCACGAACCCCTGAATCACAAAGGCCGGTTAATTAGAATAGATTAGCTGTTTTGAAAGTACTAAAAAAACTTTAGTGAAAAGGGCGAGGTATTGACTAGGGGGTGAACCTCCTCATATACGCAATAATTTCTGTTTGTTTTAAGTTTTAATGCTGCTCCTTACTTTCAGTTTAAAAAACATGTTTTTTTTATTTGATTTCTGATCGTTTTTTAAATAATGCTGGGAAATACAAATGTCCCTTCCCCCAAGGAAACATCCTCCATGTAAGGATCCTCTACCGTAACCCCCTCCTCCGACCCTCCCCCCACCAGAAAAAAATCCCTCTTGAAACGTCTTTATGCTTCCCATTAACCAATACTATACGTAAACAATGGGCAAAGTTCATAACTTGCAGCCCTTTCCCTGGGAACTGTGGGGGATTAAGTCATTCTCAAAAACATACTTATTAGATATTTGACTATGCTGAACAAAATGATTATCTCAAAATTTTGATTGGGTGACTTCGGGAAAAAATGACCGTGGGAGGGGGCCAAGTTGCCCTCCAATTTTTTGGTCACTTATAAAGGGCACTAGAACTTTTAATTTCCGTTCAAATGAGTCCTCTTACGATATTCTAGGACTACTGGATCGATACGATCACCCCTGGGAAAAAAAAATAAAATAAACACGCATCCGTGATCTTTCTTCTGACAAAAAAAATACAAAATTCCACATTTTTGCAGATAGGAGCTTGAAATTTCTACAAGAGGGGTCTCTGATACGCTGAATCCGATGGTGCGATTTTCATTAAGATTCTATGACTTTTAGGGGGTTTTCTCCTTTTTTCAAAAATAAGGCAAATTTTCTTAGGCGCGTAACTTTTGATGGGTAAGACTAAACTTAATGAAATTTATTTAATTGAAATCAGCATATAAAATCTGATTCTATTAATGTATCTATGGGTATCAAATTCCGGTTTTCAGAGTTTCGGTAGCTATTGAGCCGGGTCGCTCCTTACCTACAGTTAATTAAATACCCTGGCAAGTGTCGGAAATACAACAAAAGTTTCCTCTCCATGTCCTGCAGTGAAGGATCCTATGCTATTTAAGGGAATTTCTAAAATGGTTTTTGACTTTTTCTTTTGGCCGAACACACCGGTAATCCCATTAAAATCGTCAAAAGTTCGTCTGCCACTGGATTAAGAGAACTACTTAAACAGTTAAACTTATTTTCTAAGATGTCAAAACACACATCTCTTATGTAGGCCTGTACCTGATACAAATTATCCTTTTAAATTTAGATTCAGTATCAGTATTTCCACTGTTTCTTGTTAGAAAACCACAGAAATCCCAACATAACACTGCAAAGTTTTCTAACGCCGAAACTGGTAACACCTATACGTAAAAACCGATATATATATTTAAGAGTCAAAAGTGATTGGAGGGCAACAGGCTACCACCCGTGCCGTTGTTTCCCCAAACGCATCCGATCAAATATTTGATATAGCTATTTTGTTTAAAATAGTCCAAAGGTCAAATAACCATGCTGCCGGGTTTTACAACCCCGTTCCAGCCTCAGTGGCAAGGGCCGTAAGATATGCAAGATGCCCATTGTTAAAATATGAAGTCTTTAGGAGAAGAGTGGTCGGAAATTGAGAGTTCTAGTCATGTTTATAAAATTGAAAGTGACGGAAAAACCAGCCACCCCCCCTGGTCCTAGAGCTGTTTTGGATATTACGTCCTTTTTGATGTCTGGAAAGTGATGTCTTGTAAAAAAAAATATACCAAACATTTCTAGGTGAGAGCTTTAAACCTCTACAGTAGGGTTCTATGATTCCATTTTTGTTAGGGAGGGGGACAGATATCTCAAAGAGTGCATTTTAATGCCAAAACACCCTAACTTGCATTGAGCCTTCAGGTAAATACAGAATTAGTTCTAAGGAAGGGGCTGGTGGGTGGAGGTAGAAATTGATATTTAATCCCTCTTGATTTCTTGATTTTTTTTTTTTTTTTTTTATACGTTGAATGTGAATGGAGACCAACCAGCCCCTGTCCTAAAACTGTTTTTGATATCTGGTCCTTTTGTTACCCGTTAGGACATCTAATCGACATTTTGAGGTACCTACTTTGTACTTTCTCTGTGGCTGCTCAATTTTACGTGTGGGAGAATTATCCAGAGTGAGGAATTTTTCGGAGGTAATTTTCTGCGGTGGAAATTTTCTGGGGAGAAGACACCGGCTCCCGAAGATATATTCATAGTTATATTCAGATCTGCCAGAAATGTAGGAATGGGAACACTGCTCAGCATCCTTAGCAGCACAGAATATGCTAAAAAGTCCAAAGGTTCTTCAAAACCATATTTTTGATCGGACATTAAGAAAACCTTCCTCAGCCCAAGGCAAAAGACAGCCCTCCCCTCCTCCCAGGAAACTTAAAATCTGACCATTGAAGTGTATATGCTGCTGAAGCATCAAACACACCCACCTAATTTAAAGGTTGGGCACGTGCTCACCCATGTTTTTGCTAAATATACTGCTTCAGAAAGCTTCACGGACGAATTTCTTACTATCTCTGTTTTTGGTTCCACTTGATGGAGCCGAAAATTAGTTTCATAAACACTGCTTAAAAATTTGGTAAAGGAAGCAAATTATTATTAGAAGAAAGTCTGTAGGTCTTAACAAAAAGCATGTCAAACTCAAGTTGGATATTGACCAGAAAAGAAAATATTTTTTTTTTGTATTTCAACTTCTCTTTTATTTTTGTCAATTCCTGTATTTTTAAATGTTCCATCCTAAAATTTGTCTCCAATTTTGTTAATTAATCACGAATGTACTGAATTGTTAGATTAAGATCTCAATTTTAATGTTTAGGGAATACAAATTTCTTATTAATCAAATCAAACATTATTTTATTTTCTGCGTTTAGCTCTGTTTTGAAATAAAATCTTGTAATTTTGGGGAATCTTAGGCTTATACAAATTCTTATCAATTCTTATCAAGCATTTTTACCTCTTCCACGTCAAACTCGTAAAGTCGCAATGTCTCATTCCTTAAACAGTGCTTTAAAAACCTTGAAATAGACATTCTAGAAAATTATAATGCCCGGTCCTTGCCCAATATTAAATAAAAAACAATTATTTTCAACTGAAAGTAAGGAGCAACATTAAAACTTAAAACGAACAGAAAGTATTATTATATGAGGTGGGTTGTCCCATCCTCAATACCTCTCTCTTCATGTTAAAGTTTTTTGTAGGATCTTTAAAAAAAGCTTCTTACTGTTATAATTAAACGAAGCTTTTGTTTCAGGAGTCGTACTAAAGAATTGGGACAAAATTCAGACTAAGCGTAAAGAGTGAGGTGCTGAAGAAGGCAATTTTCCATGGGGGTATTTTCTGCGGGGAGGGGTATTTTCCTTCGGCGGGGGCATTTTACGGGGAGGGGAGGGGGGGGGGGTAAACGCCTAGACCCTTTCATTATAACCCTGGGTATTAGGATCGACCTATATTTTTCGCATAGTTTTTTGTTACAGCCTATTATTTGTAGATAATTTCGGAGACCACACTGCTTTTCCATGACGATAAAATAAAAGTCCAAAATAAGGATAAAATCCTTTTTAATAGACAGTGTATAATAAATTTCACAAAAAATACCAGATATTTCAGTCACATATACAGTGACCGTCATCAGTAGTAAAACTGATTTACTACTGATGACGGTCACTGTATATGTGACCGAAATATCTGGTATTTTTGTGAAATTTATCATACACTGTCTATTAAAAAGGGTTTTATCCCTATTTTGGACTTTTATTTTATTATTTGTAGAGTTTTGTTAGCTTCAATAATAATTTTTGTGGAAGTGTTAATCGTGGGAATTGAAAGTAAAAATATTGTACGGCATTATTTTTCCGTGAATTCTTAAAAAGAAACAAACACAAAACGAGGGACAAAATTATATTTTTATTTGTTATTTGTCTTATTTTTTCTTAGTTGCATATTCCATAAATAGTTCTCTAAGAAGTCATCATTCAATTGAAAACACAATGCCGGTGAACGCTGAAGATGGCACCATTTTTCGTAGAAAAGAAATCTCTTATTTTCTCCAGTCACTGTTTTTTTCTGGTTCAATTCAAATAAAGAGCAGAGATTTCAGAGCAAGATTAACAAGGGGAAACGAAAAGCCTGAACGGTGGAATAAGAGCTTTGATGATTATTAAAATCGAAGATTGAATACTAAAAACCTTATTCCTGTAACCCCAAGATAGTCTGATGGGGGAAATTCATCGTAATTTCACTTTGTGAATTATTTAATCAAGAAGTTTTTAAAGAAAGACACAGTGAGTAATTACTGGGCTGTTCACAATCCAACCTGGCTTCACCTGATGGTAATAATCTTACTTCCACGAAGTAACCTTATGTGCGTTCAAAGTTAAGAGTCTACAAACGACTGTAAACCTAGAATACCAAGGAAATATAAAGCTTTAACTTAATCAATTTGATTTCTCAGGGGCTCACATATTCTAAATGTTCAAAATTATATGACTCCTTGGACTTCTTAGAATTTAAGCTGACAATGTGCTTCTATTTCATTAAAATTTAATAATAAAAAACGGCTAAAAACTTCTGGAGTCATGTAGCTTAAAAACAGAAACAAACAAACTAATCCATGTTCAAATTGAAAGAGAGAGCTTTTAGTCGTTCCTTCAAGGTTAGATTAGCTTCAATTCTTCACAACAAAACATAACACTCAACTCCAGGAGGCAGAAATGTAACGCAAGTATGTGCAGATCTTACTCTGTCGCTTGTAATTATTAAAAAAAAGTCTGAATATCAAAAACTTATTGTATAGTTCTTTGTTTTTTTTTTTTTTTTTGGGGGGGGGGGGCTTTATCTTGGCGTCACTTCCGTTTAGTTACGTTAGTAGTTCAAGACATCTCAGCCTGAACTGGGGTTATTTTTGTATTTATGGAGAATTTCATAGGTTTTATTGAACTTAAAGTGTATTTAAAGAATAAATCATATTTGACGATGTAAGCAACAAACTCTGTCGGGTGTTAGAAAATTAATTTTTACAAAAACCTAGAAATCAATAGTCTCGATTATTTAATGTATTAATGACAGGAAAAACTTTCCCCAAAAGAATACTTTCACAAGACGCCACTGATGTGGGGTTTTTGTCTGTTGCTGATTAAAAAAGCACTAGATCTTGGTGCGGTACGATTTCCGCCGGTAAAAAAGTAAACAACGAACAAACGAATAAACACACATCCATGATCGTCCTTCCCGGAAAATATGACAAAACTTCGCATTTTTCTATATAGGGTATTTCAAATTCTGCAATAATATTTTCTCGTCCGTCGAATCTTTTTTTTTATACAAAAATCACTATCCTTTTGTCGGGTATTGTCCCCCAGGGTTCTTCGAAAATTAGGTGAATATTATCAGGCTCATGAATTTATTTTGAATATTCTAAGATCTAATAAATTTTACATATTGAATATAACCATAAAAGCCAATTCCATTGTATTGTATATACTTTATAATTTTTTTTAGAGTTTTGGTTACGGTTAGCACGAGTCACTCCTTACTTACTGTTTAATACCACGAAAGGTATGATATAGTCCATATAAAATGAATAATGGTTATGATTTAAGAAGATGAACATCGATGAAAGATATAGATATTGAGATATGAAAGACATAGAAAAAGATATATACTAATGTTTAGATAGATACTAATTTTCTTGGAGAGGAGGGAGCAATGCTGGAATTTTTATGCTCAAGTTTTCAAACTTTCTGCGTGGATTTAGATCAGTTAGGGGGGGGGGGTCTCTCTTCATTTGGAGGACTATATTGTGACTAAACATGAAAATTCTGGGTGCTGAAGAATAACAGGTTCTTTCTTATTTTGGAAAGGGTAGCTTGCAATAGAAACTCTTTAAAACCGATATCAAGATCAAACGGACATTATAGAACGGGAGGTCGAAGACCTATTTAGGGAAACTCTGAATATGTATTAAGACAATGCAGAAATTACAGAAGAAAAACACTTTTTTACCCCTTTATAGTAAAGAGTGACGTTAAAACTTAAGTAGTAGTTCTTAAAAGAGCTACTCCCCGCTCAATCCTCTGCTCCTTTGACTTTACTTCATCTCAATTTAAGAATAAATGCTCTAACATAAAAAAGATTTACTTTATTACAACATTTCGAAGGCTCGTTGAGTCGTTTTTACTTTAAACATTGGAATTGTACGTTAATTCTTGGCTTTGGGGGTGGTAGCCCTCATATGTAGGATAATTTCTGTCCAATTCAGGTCTTGGCGCCACCCTTTTATTTTTTCTTAAACTTGTCTTTCTGTTCTTCTTTGTGTTCTTTTCCTGTTCTTCTTAATATCGAAAATTCTCTCCCCAATTACAAAAAAAAAAATTATAGTAACAATATTATTTTAAGAATATTGCACAAATCCATAGTGCATAATATATTTGACTGAACATTAAATTTGTTTCCCCAAAATTATAATATTAATCTAACATTTTAGTTCTTAAGCAGAAAAACTGAATTTTTTTCAGGCATTCTTACAATAAGCCAATCATAAAAGTTTGTCACTTAAAAACACCTTCAAAATATTAAAAAAAAAAAATTTTCAAAGAAAAGTAGAGAGCCATGTTAAAACCTAAAAAGAGCAGAAATTAATCCATATAATAATTCAAACTTAAGGCGAACATAAATTACTATGAATGGATTAATTAGGCCGAAAATGAACTGAAATTATTATGAATATTCACATCAATTGTAAGGATAACTGATACTGCTATAAATGAATAAATGAATCCTGGAACCAACAGATAATATAGGAAAATCAAGTCAAACTTAAAACTAGCAGAAATAAGCTACAAATAACAATAGGGCTACTGCCCCTCTAATCCTTCTAAAGGCCATATCCTCATTTGCACTTTACTGAAAATTTTACCATAGGGTTTTTATTTGTCCGAATATCATCAGCAACACATTACCTAAATTAAATCGTAGCGTTAATCAAGGCTTAAATATAAGAGCGTCTGCAAATAAGAGTGTGGAATTTAATTTATTAAATGTTTTCATTCATTCATTCACAGTTATCTCTATTATTTTTAAGTTCGAATTATTGTATGATTTTTTTTTCTCATTTAGGTTTTAATATGACATTCCACTTTTCTTTAAAAACATTATTGTGGGAAAAGCTTTTTCTTTTAATTGATGCATTAAATAATCACGACTATTGATTTCTATTTTTTTGCAAAAATAACTTTTCTCTCGGCGTTATCTACTAAACAAGCAAAAAAATTTGACGTGAAAAATTGAATCAACGTTAATGATTGCGTGAAACTTTGGAAGTATTATAAATGTTTAGCTTTTCGAGCGTTAACGCGTTTCACCACAAATCTTAAGCGTTTCATTCACGCCATTCAAAGAAATTCATTTCATTCAAAGAAAATCATTCAAAAGGAAACACTTTTTTTTGTAGTGTAGCCCTTTAATGAATAAGCACCTTCAAAATTCTTAATTACAATGTATTTCAAAGGTAAGGCAAAATTTAATTTAGAGTCGATACCATTTCAACAACATTTCATAAAGTGTGAAGAAATTTTCCGAAAAAAAAACAGACTGTAAATGAAATAGGGATATATTTCAGAAGTGTTTAATTGTCGACTCTTCTAATTCGTTGAAATAGACAAATTTTGTTCAGATTAGAGATCAAGGTTTCTAATCGATCAGTTTAGCATAGCGTATCAATTTCTAAAAAACATCTATCGTAAAAGCCTCCAATTATTAAGAAACTCTTAGGTTTTTTTCATGTAAAAATTAATGGATTACGAAACCGAGAAATACTGCAGTACGATTTAAATATAATGTTTCAGAAATCCTGTATTTGTGTTTAAACCTGATATTAACTTAATTTATTTTCAAACAATTGATTTTTATCTCTATTTTGGCATGTCTTTTTTTAATCCCGACTCGTCATTCTTAAAAGAATGACTTACTCTTCTTTACTTGAGTTGTGATATACTTTTTCCTCTTTTATTTTAGAAAGTGAGGCATCTCCAAGTATTTTCTTTTTTTAACCTCGCCTTGTCATTCTTAAAAGAATGACTTACTCTTCTTTACTTGAGTTGTGATATACTTTTTCCTCTTTTATTTTAGAAAGTGAGGCATCTCCAAGTATTTACTTAAGAGATCCAATATTCGGTGGTTTTATAGAACAATGCAGGGAGCTTCGGGCATCAAATCTTGAGAAAGCGAGTTATCTGCTAGATGCAGCGTTGGCAAATAGAACCAATGAAAATTCTCATTTCCTACTAACTGTCTATCTATATCAATACAGAGTGGAAAAAGATATCAAAGGGGGAGGTAAGTTTTTTCAACAAAAATGTTATTTTCAAAGAGTATAATAAGATAAATTCAGCTTTAAATGCTATCGGAACGACGAGAAGTTTTCCTAAATCACAACTTCAAGACCCCTATGTGATTCATTTTCTTACCACTAGAATTTAAAGATAATGCACTAATATTAAAATAAAGACTTAAAATTCACAGCAAAACCCATCAATTAAAATTGATGTTTGAACATTAAGAAATAATACATGAAAATAAAGGAGAAAAGGGTTTGAATAAATTGAAATCAAGAATACGAATATATTATGAGTCAAGCCTTGGACGCATTGGAGAAGAGGGGGCTTCAACGAAATATGAACATTTTAACGATTGCTCCTATAACTTCTTGTACTTCCCATATAATACGCTTATTTTTTAACACTTTGTCGGTGTTGTTTCTAGGCATTCCACAATTTAAGTTTAATTTATCTATTACATTATATTTCTTCTTGGCCATATTTTGCTGACAAAATTTTCTTGTGTTTACTTTTTGTAGAATAAAATGCAAGAGTGAATAGGTACGACATTCATAGTGCTTTATCCGGTGAAAATGTATATTATGAGTTTTTTAGTTAATGGATTTGGATATTACTTTAATAAGTCTACAAATTTTTCAAATTTTTCTAATTCTAACACACGAGTTTTTTTTTTATATTGTCATTTTTGTAGAAACTAGCAATTTTAAATAATTTTAAATCTCAACTGGCATGCCATAATAAAAGAGGCTTGGCAAAAGGTGGGGTCGCATCTAGAATTTTTCTGGGGGGGGGGGTGAGGGTGAAATAGAAGATCTTTATTATCAAGGTTTTTGTGTGCAAAAATTAGTTAAAGTGTATGTTTGTTACCTTTTTACGAGTCAGAACAAACTTCAAGAGGGGAGGGGGTCAAAACAGGTAGCCTCCTTCCTTGAAATGACCATGGTGAGAGGAGAGGAGGCTGATAGGGAGCAAATTTGCTTCTACTAACGTGTGAATTGAAATAGACTAATAAATAAGAAAACCAAGCTTAAGTGCCATTTGTGAGCTTATCACTTACTCGGTGTGAATAGATAAAGAGAATTAATTATCAATTATAGGAATAATTATAAACTTAACATATCCTTCCCGGATTTATGGTCAAGTGTGTTATTGGCAGCTGCCCGGTAACTGCCCGGATTTATGTGTGCTATTTGAAGGGTGACTACGGACCTCAGATTTGACAAGTTTCAAAAAATGGTTAGAACAACAAGTAAATAGATGGCTTTGGCAAAAATTGATCAATTTTAGTCAATGATATATGTTGTTTTAAAGTCTATGTCGAAAGTGATTTTTTTTTTTCTCTCTCTGAATTCATCAAGAGTGACACAAGAGTGACTGAGGAGTGTTGAAAATTATGTTATTTTTGTCCGCCGATAACGAACTTTATTTTCCAGTCCAGTAGATAATGAACTTTATTTTCCTTTATTTTCATGTCCCTTTGAGGAGGACCTTTTTAAAGATATTGCACAAAGTATCAACCTATTTATTTATGAACTAGTGCTATACACCATGGGTCGCCAACCTTTTGTTGTAGAAGGGCCAAAATTTTACGTGGGGATTTCACGCGGGCCGCACTTAGGTTACATGTCATTTACTGCAATGTAGTATAGGTATACTACAATGATTAGAGTACATTTACAATATTTATATACACATATTTTAGGTTAGAAAATAAGACACTAAATGTATAATTTTACCACATTTATTGTAGTTAATACAATCAATGAAATTTTTGTTGTTACATTTGACTTGCAAGTTATCTGGGATGAACAATAGAGGAAGACTTAATCTAGCAAGAGAAGCAATGTCATATATTGTCAAGGTCTTCCCAGGATTAGATAGCATCCAGTTATCTGCAGCTTTGTTGTATTGGCACTTGAAGGGAAAGTACACGCTAACATCTAACAGCTAGAGCTTGTGGCTGATGTGTAGCGTGATGCCATAATCTTTTGCAAACTGGACAACTCTTAAGGAGATGTGAAAGTCGTGGTTATCTAAGATCAGAAGCTTGGGGCTCTCTTGAGATATATGTGAATATATCCTTGAGGTGATGAATATATTTCAAAAATAGATTGATTGATCCAACCTGTTAGCATGTGTGGGTGAAAATTTTTCCTCGGAAATATAAAGTAAGGTGGTAAATACTGACTACTTGCAAAAACAGTCACGCCCATGTTACCAAGGACACCTCTCTTTGAGGATGTTGCCTTGGACACTATCATCTGACCCTTCTCCTTAAACACCCTAGGCGGAATGTGAAGTGTGGTAACAGAATTTTTGTCACAGTTGTATGTGTCACTTGCAGTAAAAGGAAGCTTTTCTAAATCTGACTTCAGGTCTGAGAAGAACTTTCCAATGTTGACACTGTTAAAACTCATTGCTTGATCCAAGCTTGTGGGTTCAGGTTTGCGTATTGACAGTTGTGGATTTCGAGCTCAAAAGATTACCAACCAGTCTATCCCCGCCTCTTTGGTATTGCTCCAGTTTCGAGGGATCGTCTTGTTGTTTGCTATAGCAAAGTAGTTGATCCAGTCTAAGTCACATGCACTGGCAATTGCAGTTACATGTAGGTGGCATTGCAGTTTCAATCAGTCACAGTCACAAGTATTTGCAGTTTAAAGTAGACACAAATTCAAACAGTTAAAAGCAGTCATAGTTTGAAAAAGTCACAATAACAGTAGTACAAATTGCATAAGTAGTAGTTGTAGTAGCCCTCAAGGGTTCAATTTATTACTTTCACCATCTCCTCAGATTTTGTTCAATTGCCCTTCTGAAAGTCTGCATACATAGAGTGCAGCTTGATTTTATTTAATATACACTGCAATATCCCCTGATTGTTTCACTCTAATAGTCTTAGCCATCCCAGATATATTGCAAATAGGCCATTTTAACATCCATATTTAGTTGTAAATTCCCGTCAACAGGTCCTGAAGTTTCAGCTTAATACCTTAATCTGTTCGTAAGCTGTTGTAATATTCCCTTATGACAAACTTGGATGGATATAGTGTCTTTTGATTTAGTTCAACATTCTCAATAATATGCTCTGAACGTTCCAGCATACCCCCCCCCTGTTTTCCACTGGGATATTGCATCATTTTGACAATCTGCACACGTACTGTTCCTTTTGATTTAGTTTTACTCCCCTTCTAGTTTTCCTGAAAGTTGAAACTTAATACCTTATTCTGTTCCTGAGAACTTGTATCTATACTCCTTTGGTAACCTGGAGATACTTAAAACCTTTTGAAGAAAATTACCTTTAGAAGAAAAAAAAATACCCTCGATTTTGTAGATGGGTGTCGTGTGGTACATACTGGAATATGTCCCAGTGTGTACCATTTTTTTGTGTCTCACTATATACCAGATGACACATCTACAAAAACAAACGTTATTTTTTTTCCTTCTTAACATTGTGCCACAAGATGGCCACATAACATGACCAGATAATTTGGCTTTCGTTTGCTGCCACAAGCACTAAATTTTACCAAACTAAAAAAGAATAAACAAAAAAAGTCTAAATGCAAAATTTTTTTGGGGGGGGTATTTCCCAAACTTTGAGGTAGGTTTACTCAAAGACAAAAATTGCAACATAACAAAAATAATTAGCCTGGATGGTTTAACATCAAACTAACTATGCTAAATGGTGTTTATGGATTTTTTCGAGAATGCTAGAAGGCAGAATGTTACATGGTGCCCTTTTTCACTCTGTAGTGCATTGGTATGGTGTGTAATATGGTCCATCAAGTGCGTCGTGGCGAGTATCTTGCAGACCGCACCATGACGCCTCACGGGCCGCATGCGGGCCGCGGGTTGCCGACCCATGCGATACACTATTAAAAGAGGTTCAGCTATTGGGAGAGGCAGAAAGGGATAATGCTATTTTCACCAAGGAACGCTAACTAAGGAAGGAATTGTCGTGTCAATAAACTCGACAATTCGTATTTATTTCATTTGTTTAGACTAATCTTCAAAAAAAGATCGTAAGTATATTTAGCAGCATAACTATTGATTTTTAATAATATATTCAATAGAATTAGCCTTAGCCTTAGATCCTCCAGAGCCAGGAATGGCACAGGGGCATCTGCAAAGCCTCGCCAGGCATCTCGGAACTGAGCTGCAGCCGTGACATCCTCCCACTGTGGTTGAAGAGACAGCTCCGCACTTTTTAAGTTCCGGTAGTACTACCGTCATATGGTGTCTTGGTCGACCTCTTGTGTGTCTCCCCTAGCGGCGCCACTCATATAATGTTTTTGGGAGTCGATCCTTTGGCATACGAAGGAAGGGACCAAGGTAAGTCCATCTTCTACGCATCAGGAGGTCACTAACTAATGACTCAACGGTTCGCCGACGGACATCTATGTTGGTGACGTTCTATTTTGATGTTCATTCAGCAGAATGAACACCGTCAATTGCTATTTCTAATAATCTGACCTTTTTTGTCGTTTTTAGGTGCTGGTGGAAGATCTAGGCTGCACATACTCGATTTTAATCCTAATTCTGGAGGTCCAGTTACCATGTCAGCATTAGGTCATGTCATGGTGGCCTTATGTAGTGGTCAAAAACATATACCACACAAAGAGACGAACATAGTCCATATTTTAAAGGTTTGTTTTTCTATTATAATTAATTTAAAGACTCAAAAATTTAACTTTTATTTTAAACTATATAGTACCTTCCTTTAAATTTCCTTTCCAGTTCTTTTTCTTTACAGCTGCATTTACAAGTTTCTTGTATTATAAAATGAAAAACTTAATTGACTTTATTTGGTGATTTACCTTTATTAGAATTTTTTCTTTCTAAAATTTTCCTTCAATTTGATAGATTTTATAAAATCGATATTTTTTACATTTTAGGGATAAAGGATTTTCGTATAAACTGTAATTTTTTATTATTATTATTAAAACAGCTTACCACTACAGTGATGATTAAGAACAACTTAGCAGTGAATTATATGAATTTCATATTTCTTCTTTCAGCTTTCTTGATCTTTCAACTAGATATCAGGGTCTAGCAAAAGCAAACTCTCAATATTGCTGTATTTTTACTTCTGTCACTATTATTCTTATTCTTGGCTTTCCTTTCTTTTGATTTGAGTTTTTTCTAATTCTTGAAAAACAGAGCTTACGAAGCAAGATTTACAAATTGTTTGTAACAATTACATTTTTCATATTATTTAGAAGCGATTTATGGTAATTTAATCTAACAAATATTTTTGGTGTCTGAGGAATTCTAGATAATGTTTGTAATATTTTCAAGCTTGAATATCTTATTATTTAGTTAGTTTGCATCTTCTGCTACTCAGCTCTCTCCATTCCTCCAAATTTCCAGTCGTTTTCTCCTATCTATGTTATTCTCTGTTCTCGATGCTCTCCTTCTCTATTTCATCTCTGTTTTATTCCTGCCTTGTTCTCCCATTACCAGCTAATCCTTTGCTTTAGTTTGAATATCAAAGGGGTTGAATATGTTATCATATTATCTCTTATATCATGTTTTTGTTGTTTCGAATCTTGAAATATTATTTGGGAAATAGTCACTGTTGCTATCTGACCCTTTCACACATCTTAGGTAACTGCCAAAACTATTAGCTAAGCTGAACTCAAAGGGGGGATCAGCAGCATAATGTACATCGGGAAGATCGAAGTGTGTTTGAACATTAATTGCCCCGCTGATCCTTCTTTTGAATGTAGCTCAACGAACTATTTTTGGCATTTATTTTAGGAGATATAAAAGGTTAGATATTTTTTTAGGATAAAAGCAGCGATATGAGATGAATGATTGTCATCATTTGAAAGAGCAACAAGTATCTTTTTTACACTTTCCTACTTTCAAAACAAATCCTAGGAATTAAATCGCCAAATTGATTTATTTTGGAAATTTTCTAGGATTGCTTGAGTTCTGTCACGTGCCAAACAACAGTCATTGCTCACGCACGGGGCTCTGGTGGGCAGACAGAATATCACCAGGCATTGAACACTGTTCAGTTAGCAACGCGGCTTCATCGTGTTCGCAGACGTAAGATAAGAGTAAGTAGGCTTTTATTGATATGGGTATACCAGAAGATTCGGTTTAAAAGTCACAATTTACACGAAATAAATTGGCCATTTGAGATAAATAACAGCACAAATACAGGGGAGTGGGCTCATGGGTAATAAATTTTGATATCATTTCATTCTTTCTCATTGAAAAAATATTTTGACCATCAATTTCACTTTATGTTCTGTAGCGATGGGACTCCAGGCCAAAGGGATAATTAATGAGCCTTGTTACCTTTCAGTCAATTCTGACTTATAAAAAAAAACACTAATGCTCGTAATTTCATTTCAGAAGAGTCCTCTTCCAATATTCCAAAACTTTAGGCACTATTTGATTTCAGTTATAGGGAGGATAAAGAGGATAGGAGGGTATATAATCCATCAAGCAATTGAATTTACTTTTGCTCAATATTTTATTCGAAATGTTACACTGTCTTTATGTTTCTTTTAAAATTTAGCAATCAGCCTTTGTCCTAGAATTTGCTATTCACCTCATTTTTTGTTCTTTTGTTGAAAAAAAGAAATCCTTAAAAAAAATTTCGGATAAGATTTCTGTTCGATTCATAGACTATCAAGGCATAACGTTCTCATCTTTCTAATATAGTTCACAAATTAATATTTCCATGTGATATATTGTTTCCATAGCTTTTGGTTATTTTCCCGAGATTTGTTTCAGAAAACACCATGTATTCACCCCAGGACCAAATTTTCTTATGATCTTAAATTCAACTATGTCTAACAAGTTTAATTATCTTCAAGGATTTATTTATTAGTACTTCTATATAAAATATGTAGGTACTCATACTCTTGGGCCCCTGCCCTAATGACTAATGACTACCCTAATGGCTGCAAAAGCAAACCTAACTTGCACAACGCTCAAGCATTTTGATTGAAATGGCTTTTAATCTTAAACGTTTAACATGATGCCATATTTGGCCACGATATGCCCGGGGAGCAAAAAATACGAAAGTACTCTTTCTTTTGACAATCTGATTGTTGAAAGTTAGGCTGTGAACCCCAGTCCAAATTACAAGGATCCAGATAGATAAACAAAATGTTCCTCCCATGCGTCTATATATTTATTAGCGGAACATTAAGGATTATCGGGGAATATTGACACTACAGTTTAATTCCCGATCTCTAGGATCGCTCTGTTTTTTTTGTTTTTTTTTTATTTATTTATTTATTTATTTTTTTTATTATTATTATTGATGTATGTGCTTTTGGGTTTTATACAAATAGTCTTTGGACATGACTAAGTAAAAAAAAAGTGGTTTAGTTATTGTTAACTTGAACACAAAGAGCATAACAATGTTCTACTTATAGTCTTGACTTACTTCAGGCTATTTTAGCGTTTATGTGTTAAATATTACACAACATATAAATATTAGAATGGTATGTCAAGATTATGTAACAGGACCACTTGAATGAAAGGATGGTGGTTTATTTATATTTTTATATCTGATTTAAAGTAAATCTACAAAAGCCTCTAAAAACCAATACAGCAGAATAACTTGTACACACGTCATTGACTAGAAATAGTTGTAACTTTTAACTTATCTTAAATTCTTTTGAACTTTGTGTGTTCCCTAGATTTTCAACGCTTTATTAGCTTGTTCTTTTTATTAGAATTGATTTGCTTAATGTTTATGTTTAGGGTTTATCAACATCCCACGTGCGAGGAGGATCCCCAGATAATTATATCAAGACCTCTGGAGATGAGGGATCAACCTCTGCTGAAATATCGAGCAGTGAAATGAGTTGTGATACTGTTATTTACCTAGGTAAGTTTACATTTTCACGAATAATCCTTGTCTTATTTACTGTGCATGATTTTTGCTGAAAATTGTTTGGAACTTGAGCCGTCCAGATGGCAAAATACATCCCTCCACGGTGGAACTATCTTGATATGATCCAGTCCTCTTGCGCGAGAAAGTTGAGTGTGATTCTTTCTTCAGTAAACCTTTAAACATCCAGCTCGATCATCCCTCTGTATTATTCTTGCCTTAGACTGACTGCCAAATGTGGAAGCCTGCATTTTGTAGAGGTTCCTAAAACCCCAGTGGCACCAGTCCAGAGAATGCAAACCTCAAGGGAGAGCTGTAATCCAAATCGGCTGCGTTTATAACCTCTAAGTGGGAGATTTTATTTGACATTAATGACTGTTTTCTACAAGTACATCCATCACCTTCCCTCTGTGAGCTATCTCGACTACTGCCACCGTTTTTCAAACTAATGTGGCAAATATTCAAAAACATAATATGGCCAGATTAGCTACAGGAGAAAACATACCTCGATTTTTTCTTTTTTTTATTGGCTGAACCCCGTTGATTTATTTTAATACATTTTTTTTACTTCTACTGTACACCTTATTGAATAGCTAGAGTAACATGGGCGAGACATAGCATTTGATAAGTAATTTTTTGATGCAAAAATAAATCCTATTAGGCAAATAAGACAGTGAATATGGTCGAATTCATTAACACAAATAAAAAAAAGTTATTTTTATAAAACATACGGTAATTTGGTTTAAAATTTTATTTACATTTCCAGAACATATTTGAATTTGATTTTATCATATTTAGCTAGTGTTCGCAAGACATTAAAAAGTACGAATGCTTCGAGCAGCTAATTGGCATCGCAATCTTTAGCCTTGTTCTAATAATACTGAATTTACTAAAAGATCTTTTGCAACTTACTTGTGAGAAAGATCACACTAAAAATTACACTTGGCTAATGAAGAGTGATGTGGAGGTACGAATTCAATCACAGTGAGAGTCTATATATATAGTTCAGAACTTTATTGTACGATTGACATAACTTAAAACTTGGTCTTCTTTTATTAGGTGTTCAACGTTTGGTACGAGTCTACCATTTTTATACTCTTCATCGTATTGTAAGTCCAACACGCACAAATTTGCAAATATCGATATCTGTAACAGTCATTGCCACATTGCCTATCACTAAAACGCTTCCTCAGATGGTGATAATCAATCATAAGGAGTATTCATGGTCACAACTTGGTCACAACAGTCGTTGCCACATTGCCTATCACTAAAACGCTTCCTCAGATGGTGATAATCAATCATAAGGAGTATTCAGGGTCACAACTTGGTCACAACAGTCGTTGCCACATTGCCTATCACTAAAACGCTTCCTCAGATGGTGATAATCAATCATAAGGAGTATTCATGGTCACAACTTCATGGTTACATTTTACATTACAGAAGCATATCTTGGTTACATTTTGAGCATTCTTGGTTAATTCTTGTTCAATTTGGCCCCCAAAAAAGTCTATTTAGCTACGATTCATTCAATGGAGTGGAATCCTTTGTTTAGCTTTGTGTTTTACTTCGCTTTTATTCATTTTCCCAATTTTAAGTGAGCGGGAAAAGGCTGTGCTTTAGATCATTTTGAACCAATTTTTGCATTGTATGCAAAAGATCTACTCACAGTAGCGTTTTATCGTAGGGAATTTACTGATAGTAGAGTCTTAACCAGCTTCAAGTGCCCCATGAAACTTGCAAAAAAAAGGACGCGGGATGAGTGTAGCAAATAAATAAAACAGATCGATAAATAAAACCCAAACCGCTATACTTCCATTAAATTTAACTCTGCGCCTTACTGACCCAGAAGTATCCGACCTAGGAGGAATCCCCCGCTCGTCTAGGCCAATCTACCTCTGCACTTGAAATTTAAAATATATTTTTTTCGAATAAGTTAGTGCACAACAAATTTTTTTATTTTACTGCATATTTTTCTAAAAGTGAATAATTATTTTACGTAAAAATTAGGAATTTTAAATATAATGCAATGAAGTTATGATTTTTTTGTTTCTTAACTTGAAACATATAAAGTTAGGATATTGACAGCTGAAAATGAAATTTGAATTTTAAATCGCCTATCCAGCAATATTAGTGTCTAATCTAGATTTTTCTTTTTTTTTCTTTTTTTTTACTGGAAAATATTTTATTGGTAAAAAAAATAGAAACCTAATTTATCTTTACCCGTTGGCTATTTTCTTGTCTATCAAGTGTAAAGGGTCTCTGCCGTCTAGCTTTCAATTCTGTTTACAAGTTAATCTTAGCTCTATTTGCAGGTCCACGAGGAACTCTTTCTGATGAAGAAAGTGGGTCGTCCTTAGCCATCCGGACAGAACGCTCTCGTCAAGAGAGTCGGATTCCAGTAAGATCTGCCAAGAAATCAAAATCAAAAAGTCCAGTTAGAGTAAAGAGTAACAATTCTAATGCTGAACAATGGATAGACGGTCCTAAGTGTCCAAAAAATAGGGAGAAAAAAGGGCTAGAAACATGGGTTGATGGACCTCAAGTTGGTCCTCCTGGTGCAGCTGGGTTTATGGATAACCAAAAACTTGATATGATATCAAAGTGGGTGGAAAGACAAGCATCGGTCCCGAGTAATAGTGAACAATGGGTTGATGGCCCTACGCATCATGTTTTACAACCTCCACCTCCTAATCAAGTTAGAGCTTTAACAGTATTTAAGACATGTGAAGATTCAGAGCCAAGATCTCCAGTAAAAAGTGATAAACAAAAATCTAGTCCAAAGCCAAAGCGTGCAACTGATGAACTCAGGAGTCACCGCAATAGTGATACTGACCAAAAATCAAAAAAATCAAGTGACTCTGATCGTCAATCCAGAAAGTCGAGGGACTCTGATAAAAAGTCTAAGAAATCTAGTGATTCGGACCAAACATCAAAAAAATCCAGTGACTCGGATCATCGGTCAAAAAAAATCTAGTGACAGTGATGACTCTCCACGCCATTCACGCAAATTTGATTCGCGAAAAAAAGAACATGCAACCCCACAGCAATCGTTAGAGATTCAGCATGAAATAAGTGAGCTTAACGTTATACAAGAAGTCACTGAGGATGAAGCTTCTGAACCACGTCACAGTATAGCGCTAGAAGCCGAAGCTGATATTAAGATAGACTTTAATAATCAATCAGCTAAATTACAACAACAAAAAGATTTTGGACAGCAGACTTATGGTGCAAGACAAATTATTACTACAGAAATATGGAAAAAAGAGCTTTGTCATAGAAAATCTACGCTCGAAGATCTGTACAATGAATGTGAACAGCTCGCAAATAAGCTGATTGATCCTAATTGTACCCGAGAACATTTTTCGAGTGACCGAGAATATATTGAGGTTCCCGAGCAGACAGAACCAGTTCCAACCGCCGATTCCTGCTTGCAAGTGAATGAAGAAGATATCTGGAGAGCACTTAGAGTGCATACTGAAGATCATCCACTTCGAGCTTTGAGCATGGACAGTCTTGGCTTGGCTTCTCATTTTACAGGAGGTATCCGAACTTTTTACTTTTCATCCTTTTTCAAAGGTGTTTTTCTTATATTGAAATATCTGTCATCTGAAATCAAAATAAACAATGAAGTTGCCATGGTTTTTTAACAAGATGTATGATCCTTAGTTTATTGCCCTTGTTGTACCGATTGTTTTTTACTCGGTCCTAAGTGTCCTAAGTGTCCAAAAAATAGGGAGAAAAAAGGGCTAGAAACATGGGTTGATGGATATGTATTGTTTTCTTTGTGGTGCAAGTTCTATTTTAGTATAAAGAGCGAGGGTTGCTGGCCCTTTATATTTATATTAGTTTCTGTTCGTTTTAAGTTTTAGCATTCATCTCTACTGGTGCAAAAAAAAACTTGTCTTTTTTAGACTTAATATCTATAAAAGATTAGGTACAAACTTAAAAGAATTCAATGCGAAACTAACTTTTTTCTATTAGAAAGCGAAGTTTGAGAACAGAAAAAAGAAAATGTCTTCTTGTCCAACTTAATTATAAAACAAAGCATATACACACTTAAAGCATGAACGATTCATTTTTGCACAACTATACAGAAGTCGTTTGATTTTACTACATATCATAAAGTCAAATTTTGGAACTAGAAATATGACATTTAATAGCGGAAGCAGTAAATTATGTATCATTAAAAGCTTACACTTTTTATTGTTTTTCACTACAAATGCGAAAACAGATTTAAATTTGAAGACTTGTTATGAACAATAATTCTGTCTTGAACGTTTTCACGTTAAAAAAATGTCAAAATTTTCGTAAAGCAAAGAATTTGAACTGCCTTTCTAATTAGATGCTTTTTTTTTTAGCGTTTTGCCTTGTTAAAGCTAATTAAAAATCCGTTTCTTTGGCCTTTTTGTTAGCCAAATCTTTGTGTTCTTTTCAATAGATCTAATGCAGAATTTTTCTGGAAAGATCAGTAGAACCACAAAAAAGGAATTTTCGGGTTTCAAGTCATTAATTTACTCAGACGCGGCACTTAAAAGTTAAAAAACAGAGTATCCATTGTTCTAGAATGGATACAGTACTTTGTCAAATGGAAACTGCATCAGGTATCCATTGAAGACTATGTATATATTCTCTTGAAAACTACAATAGTTTTTAAAGGGTTTTGTTGCCCTGAGAGTAATTGCTTAGAACTATTCTTACTATCACACACGCTATAAGCCATAAGAAAAGTTGATTCGTAGAGACAAAATAGAATTGACTATCAGCTGTTGATTATTCTAAAGATGGCTATTCTAAAGATAGGCTTCTTTTTTAAGCCCAAAAAAGTTGATCTTCAAGTAAATTAATTAAAAAATACAAGTTCTTTCCACTGCAAATAAGGAGCAACATTAAAACTTAAAATGAACAGAAATTATTGCGTATATGAGGGGGGTTACTCCTCCAAAACACCTCGCTCTTTACGCTATAGTTTTTTAGTATCTTAAAAAAAAGCTTCTTATTGTTCTAATTAAATGAACATAGTTTTTCAGGTGTCGTTCTTAAGGAATTTAGACAGATCTCAAACTTTAGCGTAAAGAGCGAGGTATTTTGGAGGAGTAACCCCCCTCATATACGTAATAATTTCTGTTAGATTTAAGTTTTAATGTTGCTCCTTACTTTCAGTGGAAACAAACTTTTTTATTATTTAATTTCTGATCGTTTTTTAAATAATTTCAGGAAATCTGGCTACTCCTCCACGGAAAAATCCCTCCTCCCCAAGGATTTATTCTCTAGACAATTCAATCCTGGTGAAAATTTACCCCGGACAATTGCCCTTAACAACTCCACACGTAAAATTGATTCGGCAATAAGAAGGCAAGACATAAGAAGAATTTCGTATACGAAATCTGGAAAATTCTCCCAGTGTAAAATTTCCCCTGAAAAATTCACCCAGTGTAAAATTTCTCCTGAAAAATTCAACCCTGAAAACTTCCCTCTCCATGGACAATTATCCTCCTGGAAAATATCACCAACAGAAAATTACCCCCCCCCCCCCAAAAAAAAAAAAATTGTGCAGACTTCGCAATAACAAATACTATGGCAAATTTTGTAAACAATGGGCAAATTTTTTTACTTCAAGACCTGTCTCCAGGGGCTGTGGGAGGGTCATGATATCCCCAAAGGCATATTTATTCAGCCTTTCAACTATGCTGAACAAAATGTATGTCTCAAAATTTTAATCGGAGGACTTTGAGAAAAAGGGGCGTGGGAGGGGGCTTAGTTTCCCTCCAATATGTTGGTCACTTAAAAAGGGCGTTAGAAGTTTTAATTTCCGTTCGAATGAGTCTTCTTACGATATTTTAGGACCACTGGGTCGATACGATGACCCCTGGGGGAAAGAACACACAAATAAAAACGTATGCGTGATCTTTCTTCTGGCAAAAATACAAAATTCCATATTTTTTTCAGATAGGCGCTTGAAACCTCTACAGCAGGGTTCTCTGATACGTTGAATTGGATGATGTGATTTTCATTAAGATTCTATGACTTTTAGGAGGTGTTTCCCCCTTTTCTCAAAAATCAGGCAAATTTACTACGGCTTGTAACCTTTGATGGGTTCGTTACCACGAATTGTTTGACGAGAAAAAAATGGTTAGTTTCAAATGTGCTTCGCTTAAAGTACTTTGCTAAGGCCTTAAAGGAATCTAATTTATCATATATTTGAGGGAAACTACCCCTCACCTTAACATACGTCATTGCGCTATTACTGTTCTACTGGAAATTGAGTCTAAATAGGATATATTGTAAATTTAGTGTAAAGAACTGGGGCTCTAGTGGGTGTGGACACCTCACCTTATATATGGAGTTACCTAAGTTTTGTTTTAAATTTTAACGCTCTTGTTCCTTTTCATCAACAAACTTGTGTATGTATTTATGTCTGTCCCCTTTGATTTCGAATTCAGCCTTATCTTTAATATATTTATCTTTAATAATAATTATCTTTAATAATTCAGCCTTTTGCCCTTAGTCCCAACAATTTATACTGAGGTTTAAATTTCCCATGATAGTTTCTCAAAAATGAAAATCACCCCGACAAAGTGCAGGAAGGGGGATCTGAGCTGCCAAAACAATCATCATATTTTAAGAAAAATTCAAGGTTAGGGGCCATGGCTGGATATATCTTGCTCCTGAGGGATGTTCCCATCTTTTTATAGGCTACTCCATGAATTTAATCGTTTATTTCACACCCAAATATTTCTGGAATAAGTGGTGAGCTGTCACCGCTTCAGCATCCATATTTTGTACCTAGTCCAAATGTATTCTTCCAATCCATCAACCTTCATCCTTAAAACGTTGCCTAGAACTTTTAACCTTTCTTTAAAATAGGCCTAAAAAGTGGGACCCAGCCCCGTTTTTCGTACAGCGGATTGTTTTATATAGTTAGTCAAGCGATTGAATAAAATATTGTTTTTATTCTTTTGAAGCCGTTCACGTTTCAGAGCCATACATGAATACTGTCACTACCGTGATTTTCAATATTCCAATCGTAGTCCGCAGACTCATCTTCCCATCCTACCCAAAAAAAAATTACTCAGAAAAAACTCCCCTTGATTATTTCCAATTTTTACATCTTCACTAGATCCACCATATTTACTAATAATACTACCCCTGAAACAAAGTTATCCACACGATCAATTTTTCTGTTACCCACGTGATAAATTTTTCCATTACATAATATCATCTCTTTAAACTCATTCAGTCCCGGTCTAAGTGACTTAGTCTTCTTAACATTAATCTTATATCTATTCTTCCAGCCTGAACTCGCAAAACAACTAAGAAATAATTTTTTGTTGGTAACATTTTAAGGCACACAAATCATCTGCCTAATTCAAATCTAGGAGATTTTTACCTTCCCATTTGATACCATGTTTCCATATAGCCCTTGTCATATTCCTTAGAGCAAAGTTCATCAACATAATTCATGTAAACGGGTATAGGACACGACCCTGCTTAACTCCTGATTCTGCACCTAATTTCCTATCTTAAATAGAAGCAATGTGAATCACGTACGCACCACTAATCCCTTTATAACTGTTCAATTTAGCAGTAGCCGATAATTTTGTATCGAATATATACGTATTCAGGGAAGAACATTTAGCCGTACGCCAGTAAGGTGTCTGAAACTGAGAGGCTATATGAAATAGTTTTGTAATAGCATTAAACTGATTGGATGTCTCAGAATTTTCCCCCGTTTGCCAGTTGGTCTGAGTTGGGGTAGATGTTTTTCCCGGCTCAAAAATGGCACTTTTCCGTGGTGCTATTTGTTTTGCTACTTAGAAATGACGCTAAAAGAACAATATCCTGTTTGTATGGTCCTATCCCGACAGTCTATAACCAATGTCTCGATATGATCATCCCTGGTGAACAGAAAAATATAATTTAAGTGATTTTGAATGTAAGAGTTGTAGCCTCTGGTACAGAGTTCTCAGATATGTTGACTTTAATTAATGGTGAATTTTCATCAATATCCCCCCCCCCCCTTAAGGGAGTGTCCCCGGCCTTTTTTAATGATGCAAAAATTGTCTTTATGCTAATAATTTTTTAGTTCTCTCCTTAACCTTTGTGATTTTTAACCTTAACCCTTGTGAGTTTTTTCAGCTGCCTAATAATTTTAGAGGTGATTAGTATCTTGCAGCACCAAAAAGTCCAAAAATTTGGTAGAAAATCCTTGTATATTTCCAAGTAATATGTTACTTAATTTTTCTATTAATTCTTTTCTTTTAGAAACGGCATCCCAAGGGACAGCAATGACTGAATGGGAAGCAATTACTCCTTGGGCGATGTGGCAGCATGCCCCTCAGCAGAGGAAGTCAGACTACATTGACCAAGAGACTATTAGGAACCTTCAAGAAAAATTTCCTGGTTTTTCTTGGGAAATGGCTCTAGCTAGTTCGGATATTGGCTTAGAACTGGAGCAGGAGCTTTGTCTTGAGAACGAATATCCATTGCCAAATGTGAATCAAAATGGCACTTTGTCCGCTCTGAGGCATCCTGATGGTGCTTCAAATCCTCATTTAGATCAGTATATAAAAGCCCCAGTCTTTAGTGAAGCACAAACTGGGGCAAGCAGCCCGAGAGCTCCGGGTAGTGGGGCCTCGAAGTCTGATATGGAATGTGATACTTTAGAGGATAGGCAAAGTACTAGCCCTCCAGCAATGGCAAGAGAAGTCCCGACGGGAAAAAGCGACGATTCTGACGATACTTATAGACCTAAAGGAATAAATAGACTCTTTAGTCGCTCTCGGTCAAGAAGTCCCCAAGTTGTGAAAAAAGAAACTTTAGGCAATATCAGTTTAGACGATACCTATCAACTGCCCTATTCTGACACAGTGAACATTAAAAAAGCAAAAAGCGTAACATTGAAAAATGACGTTAAAAGCCCGAAAAAGAAAAGTGAAGTGAAAGCAGCTTTTGACACATTTGAAAAGTTTGAAGGGAACTATTCTGTGGATTCGGTTATTTATGAAACTCTTCGAATTCAAAAGTCAACAGGACATCATCAACTACATATTTCTAAGCATGGTAGTAAATTATTTTCTTGAATCCATTTATTATAATCTCCTTTAATAGATGGTAGTCTCAGTCAAAATCACCTAGTTTTTTCGACTATTTTTATGCTATTGCTTTTAATGTTTTTTCAATCTTATCGCTACGTACCACAAGACTCTAGTTTTCTCTTAATGCTTACACCAAGAACTGTAAAAGAAAACACAACACAATAGAAAATACTTAAACCAATATTTTATTTTTATTTATTAGTCTTAAAACTAAACGCGTGATGTGAAATATATTTCGTAGTTAGATACAAACGTCATCTAACTAAATTGCCTATTTTGCAATGGATGCACAAACTTTTTAGGCATAGCATATAATTGGCTTTTAGACTAATTAAGCAGCAGTAAAATGTAACGAAATAGGTTTAATTCACCCAAAGCTGAACAACTTAATCGTGTAGAGCAATGGTTTCCATTTTCAATTCCCGAAATTTGGGAATACGTTTTCAGAAATTGAGAAATTTCGGGAAGGTTGCTGTAGCTCAAAGAAATTAAGGTAACACGACAAGTAATAGCTTATAAGAAAAAATTCCCGTATATTCAAGTACAGGGGTGGTTCTCATTCATGTACAAGAAAATTTATGTTAGTTTTAAGTTTTAATTTCACTCTTTACTTTCACGTGGGAAAAAATTCTGTTTGTTAAAAACTTGTTTTTTTTTGTTTTTTTTTCGTACTGTTTTAATATCATGTACAGTTATTCTAAATATGAAGGGAGGGGCTCCTATGAGTAAGGTTTGTTTTCTATTCAAAAGAGTTTTCATAAATAAGAGGGAATCAAACCCCCACTGTTTACACAGATACTCAGCTTTTTGTCGCATTGCGTCGACATTTTAAAAATAATGTTCCCCGTTCAAAACTTTCATTTCAAGGAAAAGGAGGAGCTATAGCCCTATAAACACCGAAATTGAACGCTTAATCTGAACGTATTTCAACAATTAAAGGGAGGTAAGATAAATCTACCCTCATATTCATCTAAAGCATCTTCCCAGGGGAACCTGGAAAATTCGGGCCTAAATAGGAAATGTGTTATGGCATGGGAAATAGAACGAAGCACCTTATATTACAGATTGACTGACATATATTCAGGAAAAATTTCCGCACTGTGTGTCAATATGGCCTCTGATGCTGGGAGGCTACATAATTAGTTTTAAACCGATTGTTATCTTAAAAATATTTTCTCGATAACATTTTGGCCCTGTTCGGGTTCAAGTTGTCGTTTTGTGGGACGAAATGGCAGAAATTGGCACATTGCTGGGATGTAATCACCTTTTTTATAAAAAAAAACGGGGATTTTAAATGTAGAAATGGGGATGTAGAATTTTGAATTTCAGTTTTAACGAGGCATCTCAAGACAATTGTGAAAGAAGGGTATGGGGGGGGGATAATCGAACCCCTGAATTAAAAAAAAGCTTTTGGGGAATTTTGATGAAGAATACACGTTTTGGGATCTTAGTTGATCCCCTCCTCTGATTTCCCTGTATGAATAATCATCCTATCTGTCCCATAGGATACTTATTGGAAGGGGTGAGTCTAAAATACCAAAATGAGTTTTAGGGTCGTCATTTTGACGGTTTCGAGTTAGGTTTCTTAGAAGTCTTGTTTCTAGAGGATGCCTACCCCTGCACGTAAGCACTTGAATGGGATTCTTATGCTACACTCAAAAATATTTATGAAATAGAGGGGGACTCTCACTTATAACACCACTATTGCAGGCTTTGTCCAAGTATATTCCTTCGAACGTAGGAATGCTAGTGTATAAATTATCCCCTTTGTCGTTTGGCCTATAGATGCACTTTTCAAGGCCTCAAAATGTCCCCCCTCACCTAATCCTAGAAAGATCTACTGATCCTCTTTTCTAATAATTTGTTTCTAATAATTGTACATCACTGTACATAGATTAATGAAGCCTCAAATAAACCTTGAAAACAATCCTCTATTAATAACAGCTTATTTTGTTTGGACTGCATACACCGTTAGGGATGGGGATGCCACATTGTGGCAATATAACATCTGTAGGCTGGGCTTTTTGATAATTCTAAATTAAATAGCCAAACTAAATCATTCGATTGTTATTTACAATATAATCGTTTCTTTTAGCTTTTTTCTAACGCACAGAAAAATCTATCCCTATCAGTGATTCAGGTTTGTTTAGAATTTTCTTTTTTACATTAATTAATCATTTTAATTATTTACTGGTGACAAATCACAATCAGAGCATTTTTTTTTTCATTTTTTTTTTTTTTTAAGAAAAGATTAGACTAATCTGAATTGATGACAGCGGTAATGTTGGCAGTGTATCAATCTTAAACAGTTATCTTACTAGGTTGCTAGCTACCGCTGCAACCCGGATTATTATTGTTATTATGGTTTGACTCACAAAGCTGATTCGAGGCTCAAGTCACAAAGGACCATTGCCTTCCCACCCAAATAACAATAGTATCTGGGCTGATGGCGCCCCAAGGACAGGGCTTTTTCGGGTAGGACTTCCCAATTTCTTTTTTTCCCCTTTACTTCAGAAAATTCCTTGGTAATGTCAAAATGTCCACCATTGTTATCCTCAGCCCGAGAATCCCATCCTCCCACTTCAGATGGATTGGGCAGACAACACTGGTCATTCAAAAGAGAAGGAAGAGTCAACCCCCCTTCGTCAGATATCAGCGGCAAGCTGCACTTATTCCTCCGAACCAGAAATAGTAAGAAAACTGCTTTCTCACGCCTCGGATTGTTCTACATGGGATTTTGTCTTGCTTTATGGTCGGTGCTTCATATATCCGTGAGGATTAGTCCTTCTGGCCATGATTTTGTAATTACTGGCGTTAGTCCATCCGTTCCCACTAGCATATTCCACAAAATACTTTGCCACAGAGCCAGACACTGGGCATGACCCCAGTTGCCGATCGATGACTGAAATTAGCAGTAGTGTGGCCCTATTTGTGATTACCATTATGAGGGGCTGCACAATAAGGTGGTCACCGCTACCACCAAAGAGCTATGGGATTTTCGCAAATAATTTAGCAAAAAATATTCGAAAAGCAAAAAATAGTGAAATAATTGAGAGCGCTTATCAGGGAAACCCTCTAGTTGTGGGCGAACAAGTGCTTTTGGTCCGTAACATGTCTAAGCAATGTGTTATTTTTTCGGGTTTGAGGTTGAAGTAGTTGAGGCCAACATTTTTCGTAAGCTCTGAATAAATTTTCCCTGACAGCTTAATAATTAAATTAATCCTATGTCCAAAAGGACAATGTTGAAGTTAGGCTGCTAGAAGCATTATAAATCATATGTTCTTATCAAATCTATTTTTAATTCAAAAATTTACATCAAATTAATTTTTTTTTATTCTTTTCAGGTCCATCTCACAGTTGTACCATCCTGTAGAAGAGTTGAAAATTTGATTGAATCTGCTATGCATGCGTTTATTCGGAACTATATATATAAGTTTTACAGAGCTGTTGTTTATTTCGATTACAAGTCATTCTGCAATAATTTTATATTTTTGGCACTTTTACAAGTTTTCAAGTAAAATTTGTGGGGCACTATCAGCCGCACGCGTGCTTCTACCAAAATGGTATTTAATAAGCATGTGTTTTGGTTTCAAAATAACGCGTCTAATAGCAAATGCTTATAAAACTAGGAATTATTCGTGCGAAGCATAACCAGTGTTGCCATTACGAATTTTCAAAACCTGTGAGAAAAGTACCCAAAAACCTGTGAAATTCGTCAAAAAACCTGTGACCACTTTCAGAGCGTGTTCAGGCCTTTATACTGCAGTATACTCTTGGTACTCCGAAGTAGCAACGCTAGGACGTTAATAGCAAAGATATTTAAACCTGGGAAGATCTGCCACTGGCCCGAAAACACGTCATGGAAGACCGAGAGGCATGCTACCTAGTGGTCTGATCCCTGCATGACTTCTGCAGGTATTTCCAGCTTTGACATTAACGCTGCCTATAAATTAAAGGTAGTGCTTGTTCAATTTCAACAGATGGGAGAAAGATATCGTCATCGAGAATGTCAACAGAGCGAAATTTTATATAGATACCGCTACCTATCTTAGTCGTAAAGTAAAGAACCAATCATCGAGAGTCATTTCCACTTCGACAATTGCACTAGTTATGCGAAAAAGATGGGAGTCGTTGATCTTCGGTAGCTATTAAGGATCTTTGGGTGCGACAAGGTCCGAACGACTGTAGCAACGAAATGTCGATTTTGACCTACGATGACATACATGGTCTTAAACTTGAAAATAATATTGTTCAATCCAGATGGAAAAACGTGTGATCACCTCCGCACGGTTTTTCGTATCGTGTAATTGCACCTTAAGTTCAGACGCATAAGATTTTCCTTAAAGACCAAGTGGTAAAATGTGGCCTTAGAAATGACTGGAGGCCATATTAATAATGGGTTGATCCTTCGTCTTCATGTCAAAGTTTTTGGCGGTGAAACTTTTTTCTGGGTTTTTGAAACCGAACTGTGGATTAATTTAAATTCCAATTTCTTACGGGTGATTTTGGGTCACATCGAATCAAAATTAAAAATACCATATTTAGCTCCGTTTCTTTTAAGTTTATCTGAATTTTTTAATTTGAATTTCAATTCGTTTAGTTTTTATTCTAATTTGTTTAATTCTAATTTCAACTTTGTAAATTTAGTTGAATTTTGTTTGAATTTTAATTCTAAATTTAATTCGATATGACCTGAAAACCTCCCTTTTTTGAGCAAGAACGACATAGCCTATCAAACAAATTTACTACTAGGGTTTTTTCCCTGAATCCAAGGGGGTTGTTACCATTTCGTATAACAGTCACAAGAACTAAATGTCATTTCGTCGACAAGGAAAATCCGTCATTTCCTTGACACCTGAACTCTTCGACAGCCATAACATCGACACATCAGTTTATCGGCTGTCACAATCGCTACCCGTCTCAACGTCGACAGCCATAATATTGACACGTCATTTCATCGACAGTTTTTTTTAGATGAAATGACGTGTCGATGTTATGGCTGTTGACGTTGTGACGGGTATTGATTGTGACTGTCGATGAGTTGACGTGTCGATGTTATGACTGTCGACGTTGTGACTGATTTGTGTCGATGAAATGACGGATTTTGTCAATGAGATGACTCTTTTTTGTCGATGAAGTGGCGGTTAGCGATTATGACGGATTTTGTCAATGGAATGACGCTTTTAGTGGATAAAATGACGGTTTTTTGTCGATGAAATGACGGTTTTGTCGAGGAACTGACTGTCAGCAATTGTGATGGATTTTTCTCAATATCAGTAAAAAACTTTAAATGCTAAATAGTTTTCTTTAATAGTTAGAGAGGCTAAGTCCCAAGGTTGAACCTTAAAAGGAACAGGGACTAAAAAAGGTTGTGGGGTGCACGAGTAGCCAAAGGTCTAGCCACGTCTGAACAAAATTATCAACGTAGTAAGATTGGGGGTCCCCAGATTTACTACGCACAAACTCTAACATTATCCTTTTAGTATCTGTTTAAGGGAAGGCCAAAAGAACATTTATGTGTCACGCGAAGGATAACGTATTCCATTGCCAATTTATTCTGCTTTCAAAGTGCTGAGATCGTAGCTTGCAAGTCAGAGATATATGGAGAAAAAACAGGTAGTCAACGGAAGTAATGCCGTGTTTAGACAGACCGAATTTGCATGAAAAATCAACTGTTTTCCATCGCCATCGCTTTCGAACGTGACCATATGAAATCGGCCGATTTTTGGCAGAGAACATGTAATATTCGGAATTGGCAGTGAGAAATTCACAGCAAAATATTCCAAAATTTTAACCTTCTTTTTTTCTTTTCGTAATGAATATCTGCTGGGTTATAGAGAAGCTTGTACCCTTGAACAAGGGTGATCAAGTCAGTAATCTTGTTTACGTAATCTGACATTTAAAATTCTTACTCTGCCGATTTGACTCGGCCGATTTCTTTAAAATCGACGAGCGACTGGGAGCTTTTTTAAGAAGAAAAGTTGGCCGATCTTTTGTAAAAACGGTCATTTTTTATAGCCGAATAGTCAATTATCGACGAATAATCAGTCCGTTTAAACACGGCCTACTTACGGATTAGTAGCATAGATCAAAGATAATTTAACGGGAAGATAGTGCACTGACCCTTTTGGATGGCTCCGGAAAGCGTCCAGAACTCAAAATATCCATCAATAGATGGCGTAGCAAACCATTAATCTATGGCTTGTTCTATGGCTAAACCATGGGGAGTACGACCAAATCGTAGTAAGTGACGATGATTTCAATAACAAATGGCTGTTGTCTTTATCCATACTTTATAGATAAAGTATGGAAAGTTTGAACAATTCGTAGTAAGTGATAAATATCAATGCCAGAAATGGCTGTAATTTTGTGTGCCAATGGACTAAATAGGAGTGTAATATTATCTTCTAACGAAATTATCTCTGGCACAGACCAGTGAAGTCAAATTCTCAAGCCCGATATATTTTCTAAAAAGGTTCAGTTTGATGCTCATTGTAATGGTCATGAGTTCAATCAATCCCTTTCTTTTGATTTTTCTTTTTCTACACAGACATATACGATTGTCACTATGTAGCTAGAACCTAGTAAAGAGCGAACCTCGGCCCATAGTTACCATAAGTTGAATAAAATGCTTTAGAAAAAATTTGATGTGAAAAAATATTCGAATTATGCTGATTCAGGAACGGTGACTATTCAGATTTAACATAACATTTTCTTTGTCGCGAAAAACAAATCTTCCAAATTTTACAAAAACAGCCTGAAAAATGAAATGAAGCTTTAATTTTATGATTAATAGATGTCGTTTCAAATCACTAAAAATAATCCGAAAATATGAGCTCAACAAAATTCAACTTTTAGCAGAACATTAGGTCATATTAGGAATATTTAGTACTAAAACCGGTGACTTTCTACCATTTGGCGGCAAAAACCTGTGAACCTGTGACCATCAAAAAAACCTGTGCAGTTTCACAGGAAACCTGTGACCGTGGCTACACAGAGCATAACTCAGCAGTCAATCCTGTGATGGAGCTAAAATGGGGTTCAGGGGCTCAAAACGTTAATATACATAGAAAGTGTCAATGCAGAGACACCTCTTTTGAAATTGGCCAAATATATAGGTCCGCTCTAAGAAGCATTATTAATATAGGAAGGTGGATGGGGTAAAGAGGGGAAAACTAGAATAGCTAGGGTGAAGTTTTTTTTTCCGTATTTGAAAAAAATTGAAGTATATGACAATAGTTTTAATGCTAGGGTAAGTATACCGAAGTTGAGGGTACTATGGTTGTTAATTATTTTAGGCATTTGGAAAAGCTAAGGAAGGCAAGCTAGGTTCTTTTTTTGGCTGTCTTGATAGGGGGATTGAATATTTGTAATCCCAGAATGTTGAAAATCTGAGAAGCACTGCATATTTTTATTTGCAGACATTTAATGAAGTGGAAAGTTTTTTGTCCAAAATTGCATTAAAAAGGTATGAAGCTTTTTTTTGTCTAAATTAAGATGTTTATATACTTCCAGGAATTTAAAGCAATGATACTAAAATCTGAGCTATGACTTTCTTAAAGCTAAAATTGAAACTGAAATTGGCCACAGGACAATTTTGTAACGCTTACATACCTTCTTGTACCCAAGCTTATTTAGTTTAAAGTAGATGTAATTTCATAAAAAAGCAAAAAAAAAAAATTGGAACCTCTGTTTCAAGATACAAGGCTGTAAATAAAGCCCTTTAATTTTACGAATGAATACTAATGAAAACAATCATACTTATGTAAATGAGACACAGTTGTAGATAGTGAAAAAGAGGAAAAGGGATTAGAGACAGAGATTAGAGAGAGATATTTTAAGGAGAAAAAAGAAATTAACAAGCTTCACAACATCCTCGCTAGAGAAATGATCACTCTCCGAACAAAGTTAGCTATTGCCTGACATAAAAAAGATGTAATACCTGATGGGAGGGGAGGAAGATAAGTCAGGTAAAGCTTAATCAATGAGTTTAATTCACTATTAACGTTTTTTAGAGAGCGTATTACCTCTTTGGAGTGATTTCCCTTTTTGCAGAATATTCAAATCTTACATAAATTACTGTTTGTAAAAGAATTCTTTTTTTGTAAAAACATTATAAAAAAAGGCATAATAGTCTTAAAAAAATTCAGTTGTGTTTTTAGTGATGCATTTGTTTTCTCTTTTGTAAATTACCTTGATAGTTAAATGATCGTGAAAACACATCGCAAGGGAAGGGGGTTAAGTTTCTCCATTACAAATAGTCAACACTAATGAAGAAGTAAACTGTTTATTTTGTTTATGAGGTGGAAGGGAAAGAAATCGTTTATTCTTCAGCTTTTCATTACTCGCAATGCTATCTACTCCTTACGAAAAAAACAATTTTACCATTAAATACTGCATTAAAACTGCAAGTAATAAGAATTACAAATTGTTTCCGAAGATGAAAATTACTTTTATTAATCAAAACCAAAATTGATTTTCACGAAAAAAAAAAAAACTCAAATTGTGTTCTCAGGCACAGAAATAAAGGGGGAAGGACCTTAAACTCACTCCCCACCATTTGAGATAACGTACTGCTGGGAGAGGATTTCAATTTTTTCGGCAATCATTGATAAAAAAGTAAACTATTCGCTCCACACAAGGTATAAGAAGTGTGCGTGTAACTGAACCCTTATTTAACTGTCCCCATTTACTGAACCTCGTGTTCAGTTAAACGAGACTTCAGTTGCCCGGGAAACAATACAAGGGACTAGATTTGTTTTCTACTTGTCTGCCCTATTTGTAGAGCCATACAATCTTTTCAAATTTAAAAACAAACCATACCGTCGACTGAACTGTCGGAAATTCAAAAGAAATTATATGCAGATATAGACGAGTTCAAAGACGACATTGTTATGATCTGTGATGCTAATCTTGACACAAAGGAAGAGACGCTTTCACTTACGCAACTTGCACAGTTTATACGAAATTACAGTGGCCTTGCAAACTGTTAAGATTGTGCAAAAGTTTTATTAGATATTAAGATTATTTCTATGTATCGAAGAAAGATGATCTCTTAACCTTTATTTTAAAATTCCATTATATCTTGCTTGTTTGCTGATTACACTCCTTTAGCTTATTACAAAACGGTAAATAATCACTTTCTGGACAAACTTATTTTGATATTTCAAAGAAATTGGTAGATCCAGGTGAAAAGAAAGTCTCAGGAATTAGCTCAGACATCCATTCATGAAAACATCTTGGCTTTATTCACCAGCCAAAAAGCCACTGTTTATCCTAGTCTAATGTGCCAAGAACAAACTTTGTAATGTTCGTATCAAGTTAAGCCTGTATTTTTGGGATAAAATATCAACAATTGTTTCATTCAACATGACTAAATTGTAATAGCCTACAAACATTTATTTGGTTAGAATTAAGAGAAACAAGAAAATTAAATCGATGAAAGTTTCTGGATGAACAAAATAATTTTTTTTTGCATCTGACAGGTGTGAAATTTGTCGAGATGAAAAGTCAAAAAAAGAAAAAACCAAGAATTTCAAAAATATAATAAAGAGCCTGAAAATTAATTTCAACCATGGAAAAATAACAAGGCATAGAAAGGGAAGATTATAATTCTAGGCTGCAGTATTAAGCTGCTTTAGTAAAGTTTCAATGCTTGAGGTTAACAAAGCTGCGCACGCTCCTCTTCCATCCCAATCTATTCAAGACCTCCCTCTGTACAGCTTCCAAAGAAGTTTCCACTTTTCTTAAATCTTTCCTTCCAACAACCTTCCCTCCCGTTCCAGGATGACCTGCTTTTCGTTTGATCCTATATGGTTGGCCGACAGGGACAATCCTTCATCCAGTGACAGTGGAAACATGTCATCCTCCATCCGCAGAACGTGTCTTAGCCATCTCAACCTTTCTCTCATTACAGCCCTAGAGAATGGGATTGAACAATTTTTTCGTAAGTTTTAATAATTGGGATATGATCAGTCAGTCAGGTACCCAAAACAATCCGTGGGCAATTTTTCTGGAAAACGTCTAACAAATCTTCCTCCGTCTTTTGCAGTGCCCATGCATCGGAACCATACTTAAACACTTGTCATCCCTGTAGCTTCCAATATTCTAATCCCAGTTTGCAGAATTATCTTCCTATTCTTCGAAACTTTTTTCAGCTGTGAAAAAACACCCTGGGCCTTCTACTTGTCTACTTTTAACATCTTCACTGCATCCACTGTCTTTACTAATAATCTTGCCTAGGTAAGTGAAGCTGTCTACTTGATCGATCTTCTTTCTACCCAATATCACCTCTTCACCTTCACTTATTCCCAGTCTTAGTGATATAGTCTTCTTGACATTAATGTTCAAACCCATTCTTGCACCCTGAACCCTCAAAATCTCCAAAAATATATTCCTTTTGCTTACATTTTTATCTAGGATGCTCAAATCATCGGAATAAAAAGTCTGAGAGAGTTTTACTTCACCAATTGATCTGTCTTCTCCCATTGCCTTTGCTAAGGTTTTTAGGACAATGTCCACCAAAATGAGCCATAAATGGAATAGAATCCAACCTTGCTTAGTTCCAGATTTAATACGAAAAAATACTAACCTTATTTCCTACTTTAACCGCAGCAATGTTAACCTCGCACGTATTTATCTGGTATATTATACAAGGATAGGATCTTAGTTAAAGCTCTTCTATCAGTTGAATAAAACGCTTGTTCATAATCTACAAAACTGAAGATTAAAGGGATTTAAAGACACATGCACTTCTCATTTATCAAACAGTTGGTGGTAACGAACTGTAAGTGAGGAGCGACGCGGCTGATTAGTAACCGAAGCTCTAAAAAACGGAATTTTGATATCAATAGGTATATTAAAACAATTGGTTTATTATCCTAATTCCAAATATATAAGATTCATTTAAATTTAGTGCTACCCATCAAAAGCTACGAGCCTGAGAAAATTCACCTGATCTTTAAAAGAGGGGGTAAACACCCTCTAAAAGTCAAGGAATTACAATGAAAATTAAATTAAAAAAAATAAGTTTTTTTAACTGAAAGTAGGGAGCGACATTAAAACTTAAAACGAACAGAAATTATTCCGTATATGAAAGGGGCTGTCCCCTCCTCAACGTCTCGCTCTTTGCGCTAAAGTTTGACTCTTTTTCACAACTCTATTTTATTTAAAAAATAAAAAACTTTAGCGTAATAAGCGAGGCGTTGAGGAGGGGACAGCCCCTTTCATATGTGGAATAATTTCTGTTCGTTTGAAGTTTTAATGTGGCTCCTTACTTTCAGTTAAAAAAAAACTTTTTAAATTTAGTTTTCGAATAAAGAATGAAACACCGTCTAAAAGTCATAGAATCTTAATGAAAATCACACAATCAGATTCAGCGTATAAAAAAACTTAAAACAGTAGAGGTTTCAAGCTCCTATCTGAAAAAAAGTGGATTTTTTGTATTCTTTGCCCAAAGAAAGCTCATGGATTCGTGTTTATTTATTTTTTATTTTTATTCTACAGGAATGATCGTATCAACCCAGTGGTCCTTGAATATCAGGAAAGGGCTCATTCAAACGCGAATCAAAAGTTTTAGTTCCTTTTTTAAGTGACCAAAAATATTGGATGACAACTATGCCTCCTCCCAAGCCCCTTTATTTCTCAAAATCGTCCGATAAAAATTTGAGATAGCCATTCTGCTCAACGTAGTTGAAAGACCGAATAACTTTGCCTTTAGGTGTAACACGACCCCCACGGTCCCTGGGGAAAGGTCTAAGTTATAAAATTTGCCCATTGTTTACGTATAGTATTTGCTGTTGGGAAGTATGAATGCATTTTTTTTGGGGGGGGGGGAGAATTTTGTGATTGGGGAATTTGCCGTGGGGTGGGAAGTTTCCAGGGGGTGATTTTTTTTAGAGGAAAGTTTACACCAGAGGATTTTGCCGAAATTCCTATACAAAATTATTTTTACTTGTTGCTTTTTCTTTGCCGACTCAATTTTACGTCTGGGGATGTTAAGGGTGTCTTCGGTAAATTTGCACCGAAATTGAATTGTCTAGAGGATATACCTGTGGGGATGAGGGATTTTTTTATGTAGGTGAAGCCAGATTTCCAGGCATTATTTAAAAAAGTATCAGAAATTACAAATACTCCAGAAATTAGGAGAGGTTGCCCCTTCAAAACCTCGTTGTTTACGCTAAAGTTTGAATTTCGTCCCAATTCTTTAAGAATGACTCCAGAAACACAAAGTTAGTATATAGTTCCTACTTTTATAATACGGAAAAAATTAGGGAGCACTGTGTACATGGTAGAACTTGTTAGCCAAAACAGAAGTAGAATTGACCACAAAGATGAAACATTGAAAGCACTGTCACTTTTGGATCCTGAAATTGTCCTTGGTGGAGAACAGGACAGAATTTTGTCTGCCCAGGTGGTTTCGCCACTTGCTCGGAAAACCGAATTTCAACAAGAAAAGGCCAGAAGCGATCTTGACGAACTTTGGAACTCAATTTTTGACGAAAAAGAACCTGTTATTCGCGTAGCCACTGCAGAAGCGAATCCGTCAGTTTTCTGGTCTGCCTTAAGAGAAAGTAAACATGCCAAAGGGGAAGAAAATTACAAGGATTTTTGTGATTTTATGATGATGTTGTGGCCTGCCCATTCTTCGGCAGCAGCTGAAAGACAAATTATGCTACTTAGTTTTATCAAGACCAAATTACGAAATGGTCTTCTAATGCAAACGATTAGTTGTTTGATGCATGTGAAGCAACTAATTTGGCATTCGGGAACGTCGCTGGAATCCTGGATTATACATTTTGAAATGCGCAAGAAATATACTGATTGGCAAAAAGCTGTTAAATGAAGAGAGAATGTTGACTCTCATGCTGACCATACCTTTCAAGAGGAATTCTCGTTAGAAGATCAGAGTAGTATGTTATCAATTACTATCACCATGACAAGAATATGTGTGTAGTTTCAACGGGACAAGACCTGCCAGAGAGGTTTCTGAGTCAACACCCATTTTCTGGATCAAAGTTACAAAGACAGATTTACCTGCCGAATGAGTTTCTGAGGTTAACAGCCAGGCTGATTAACAGTGAAGCTAAGCGTGTAATAAATGCATAGCCAGGTTTAATGATTTCATACAGTATTATAGATATCAAAAAGTTATATCATTTGCATAAAACTAACTCGATTTGCGAAAAAGTATTCCATTTGCGTAACTCTGCTCTGAATGATCTTAATCGGTGACTGAATAATAGGGATGAAACAGAGCTCAATCATATCTTCAATTGGATTGTATGAAAGTGGTAAAAAGGGTTAAAAGTGCGTACCAGTTAAGGTAAGTCTGAGAGGGTGGTAAGTCTTACGCAACTTGACATAAATGTTAGAATACCATCATTGGTATAAATCTGTGGAAACGGTTACTGCTGACAATGGGATCATGGGACTTGACTTAGCTTTACTTCTTGGCTGTGTTCTGTATAATACACAAGTACCATTTGAACAGTGCTGCCAATATAAAATATGCTTTAGCATTGGGGTAAGCTAAAAAAAAATGAAACTAATAGAGTCGTAGGCACCAAGATCACCTTGTGACTTGACCTAGCCTTACTCCTTGACTGTGCTCTGTATAATACACAAGTATCAATCGAGCAGTGTTGTAAATATAAAATATGCTTTAGAATTGGAGTATGCCAAAAAGTTGAAACTAATAGAGCTGTAGGCGTCAAGAAAAGATCACGTGACTTGACTTAGCTCTCATTTCTTGGCCGTGGGCGCTATAATAGACAACTACATAATGTGGTATGTGAGCGATATAAAATATTCTTTAGTATTGGAATATACTAAAAAGTTGAAACTAATAAAGATGTAGAAGCCAAGAAAAGAATTTTAATATAGAAATTTAGAACAATCCTTTGGAATCCTTAGAAATACACTAGTGAGATAATTATGGATTTGAACCATCAAGGAACGCAACCACAAATGACCCTAACCACCAAGGACCTCAGCCTACAAGAGTCACCTCTCCCCAGCCTCCAAGGGACCCTTCCCTCCAACTTTTTGGGCCCATCCCCCCATTTTTTTTAAATAGCAATTTTTTTCAACTTTTTTTTATGTATCTTCAAATTAGATTATATATGCTTGCGGCTGTACCAATCGTACTCTTTGCTTGCTCCTAGAAACGACGCAGCTTTCCCAGTCGTACTCTATGGCAGGTTATCGACACTACCTAGTTTATTGCATGTATTAAATCAGTAATTTTCACGCAGTGGAAGGATAAACACATAAGTCTTATCTTTAAAAAAGTGAAGATAAAGTATTTTAAGAAAGTGTGTTCACATGATAGTGTTATTGTTGCATTGAATGCTGACAAGGAGAAGTATTTGAACTATGAAACAAATACAAGTGGTAGCACTATCGGAAACGTATGCTTGCATTGTCACGATAGTAAGGAATTAAATTTATTTGGAGTATCAAAAAAATTAAACTCTTATGATGGTGGATATGCGAGATTGAGATCTCAGGAGATGATTGCACTCAAAGAGAATGCCAATATAAAAATAATAGTTGATGAAGAGGGGCATCTTCTAGCCAGTGCTTGTGGTAACATGTTACCCAGTGTTACACCCCATCGACAGCTTTCGGGTATTAGCATTCAACGGAAGGTCAAAAGAAGACAGGGGTACTCTTCTACTAATATCATAAACTATAGCTTGTCTACGTGCCGGAACTGTTACCTATGTAAAAATAACGTGGTAATAGACAGTGAAATTGCCGGAAAAATAAAAAAAGGCAGTGGCAGAAAATATCACTAGGAAATGTAAAGTTGAATTGATGAAAAACAAAGTGTCAGCAAAGGTTACTAGCATCATTGACAATATAGTAAATGAACCTAATAATAGCAAATATTAAATGTATATTGAACATGTGGACGAACCCCAATAAAAATTGTGTATGACTCAAAATGGAATAATGATTATTCTAATGGTTACAAAATAAGAGAAGAAAGTAACTACAGTATCAAGAGAGAACATGACGAATTATTTTATGGAACAGATTCAAAATGTCCAAAGTTGTTCAATAATGTTAATAATGTATAACAATGTATAAAACATATTTTTTATATTAATATTCTACGAGTCATTATTTCCTTAAAATTATATTAGAAAATGAGATAGGTTAAAAGACATTTTACCATAGTCTGAGAGAGATGAGCCGAACTTTTTTTCTCAAAAATCTCCACAGACAAGCAAACACCCGTCCAGACGCACAGGCAGAGAGAGTTTTCAATTTTCAGAAACAGGAACATCCAAGTTTAAAATACATCTGATTTTATTAATAATATTTAATTTTTAATAAAGTCGAAACAAACTATTTCTTGAATTCGCCCCTTGGATACACAATACAGATATTTCATTCAAGAAATTATGAAACAATTGTAAGTAAGTGAGACAATTTTTCTTGAATTCACCTCTTAGACACACGATACAGAAATTTAATCCAAGAAAATATGGAAAAATTGTAAGTAAGTAACAAGTTCTTTCTTGAATTCACCTCTAGGATACACAATACAGAAATTTCGTTCAAGAAATTATGAAAAAATTGCAAGTAAGTAACCAACTCTTTCTTGAATTCACATCTTGGACACACAATACGGAGATTTCATTAAAGAAATTATGAAAAAATTGTAAGTAAGTAACAAACTCTTTCTTGAATTCACCTCTTGGATAAAAAATACAGAAATTTCATTTAAGAAATTATGAAAAAATTGTAAGTAAGTAACAAAATCTTTCTTGAATTCGCCTTTTGGATACACAATACAGAAATTTCATTCAAAAAATTACGAAAAAACTGTAAGTAAGTAACAAACTCTTTCTTTAATTTGCCTCTTGGATAAACAATACAGAAATTTCATTCAAGAAATTATGAAAAAATTGTAAGTAAGTAACAAACTCTTTCTTGAATTCACCTGTTGAATACACAATACAGAAATTTTATTCAAGAAATTATGAAAAAATTGTAAGTAAGTAACAAACTCTTTCTTGAATTCACCTCTAGGATACACAATACAGACATTTCATTCGAGAAATTATAAAATCGATGTAAGTAAGTAACCAATTCTTTCTTGAATTCACATCTTGAATGCACAATACAGAAATTTTATTCAAGAAATTATGAAAAAATTGTAAGCAAGTAACAAACTCTTTCTTGAATTCGACTTTTGGATACACAATACAGACATTTCATTCGAGAAATTATGAGAAAATTGTTAGTAAGTAACAAACTTTTTCTAGAATTCACCTCTGGGATACACAATACAGACATTTCATTCAAGAATTTATGAAAAAATTGTAAGTAAGTAACAAACTCTTTCTTGAATTCACCTTTTGGATACACAATACAGAAATTTCATTCGAGAAATTATGAAAAAATTGTTAGTAGGTAACAAACTCTTTCTTGAATTCACCTCTTAGATACACAATACAGAAATTCAATTCTTTAATTAACGTTCTCTTCTGAATTTTCTCAAAGAAAAGAAAATAAAGCTACTTTTCAATTCTAATTTTTTCCAGCGAAAATAAAAAATGTTTTACTTCAGTTCTGAATTTTCTCAAAGACAGGAAACAAATTTAAAGCTCTGTTCTAAATTTTTTCCGTGGAAGATTCTCTTTCCTGAATTAACCTCTTGGATACGCAATACAGAAATTCCATCCAAGAAATTATGAAAAAATCGTAAGTAAGTAACAAACTCTTTCTTTAATTCACCTCTTGGATACACAATGCAGAATTTCTTTCAAGAAATTTCTTTCAATACAATAAAGAAATTTCAGTCAAGAAATTATGAAAAAGTTTAAAATCTCTTCTGAATTTTCTCAAAGAAGAGAAAAAAGTTACAGTTCAATTCTAATTTTTTCCAACGAAAATAAAAAAATGTTCCATTTCAGTTCTGATTTCGCTCAAAGACATAAAAAAAATATAAAGTTCTGTTCCAAATTTATTCCGTGGAAAATAGAAAAGAAGTTACAGTTCAATTCTGAATATTCTCCATGAAGATAAAAAGTCCCACTTTAATTCAGAGTTTTCTCAAAGAAATGAAGAAATGTTCAAAAGTGAACTTAAATAAACCTATCTTTTTATGATAAAGATACTATAAGGAACCAGCTCTAGTCCATAGTAACGAAAAAGTTCCAAAATGAACTTCTCAAGCACAAGGGAACATAGTGAGAGGCGAAACCTTTTTACTACCTCAACTGCCCCTATCTTTAAGCCTATAATTATAGATAGTACTTTACACCTATAGTTATAGATGGCAGCACACTCACTCAAACACACGGGTACAGTGAGAAAGACTGCAAAAAGTTAGGTTTATTTATGGTCACTTAGCGCGCTAAGTGAGTATAAATTAACCTAACTTTTTAGAGGTGAGTTCAAGAAAGAGTTGGTTACTTACTTACAACTTTTTCATAATTTATCGAATGAAATGTCTGTATCGTGCATCCAAGAGGTAAATTCAGGAAAGAGATTGTTACTTACTTACAATTTTTTCATAATTTCTTGAAAGCACTCTCTCTATTTTGTATCCAAGAGGCGAATTCAAGAAAGAGTTTGTTACTTACTTACAATTTTTTCACGATTTCATGAATGAAATTTCTATATTGTCTATCAAAGAGGTGAATTCAAAAAAGAGTTTGTGACTTACTTAAAATTTTTTATAATTTCTTGAATGAAATTTCCGTATTGTGTGCATCCAAGGGGTGAAATCAAGAAAGAATTTGTTAGTTACTTACAAGTTTTTCATAATTTCTTGAATGCACTTTCTGTATTTTGTGTCCAAGAGGAGAATTCAAGAAAGTTTGTTACTTACTTACAATTTTTTCACAATTTCTTGAATGAAATTTTTGCATTGTGTATCCAAGAGGTGAATTCACGAAAGAGTTTGTTACTTACTTACAATTTTTTCATAATTTCTTGAATGAAATGTCTGTATTGTATATCCAACAGGTGAATTCAAGAAAGAGTTTGTTACTTACTTACAATTTTTTCATAGTTTCTTGAACGAAATTTCTGTATTGTGCATCCAAGAGGTAAATTCAAGAAAGAGTTTTTTACTTACATACAATTTTTTCATAATTTCTTGAATGAAATATCTGTATTGTGTATCCAAGAGGTGAATTCAAGAAAGAGTTTGTTACTTACTTAAAATTTTTTCATAATTTCTTGAATGCAATTTCTGTATTTTGTATCCAAGAGGTGAATTCAAGAAAGAGTTTGTTACTTACTTACAATTTTTTCATAGTTTCTAGAACGAAATTTCTGTATTGTGCATCCAAGAGGTAAATTCAAGAAAGAGTTTGTTACTTACATAAAATTTTTTCATAATTTATTTAATGAAATATCTGTCTTGTGTATCCAAGAGGCGAATTCAAGAAAGAATTTGTTACGAGTTTATTAAAAATCAAATATTATTAATAAAATCAGATGTATTTTAAACGTGGATGTTCCTGTTTCTGAAAACTAAAAACTCTCTCTTCCTGTGTGTCTGGACGGGTGTTTGGACGGGTTTCCTACTTAATTACAAGTTTTTATAATTTCTCGAATGAAATGTCTGTATTATGTATCCAAGAGGCGAAATCAAGAAAGAGTTTGTTACTTACTTACAATTTTTTCATAATTTCTCGAATAAAATTTCTGTATTGTGTATTCAAGAGGTGAGTTCAAGATAGAGTTTGTTACTTACTTACATTTTTTTATATAATTTCTTGAACGAAAACTCTGTATTGTTTATCCAAGAGGCGAATCCCAGAAAGATTTTTACAATTTTTTCATAATTTCTTGTATGAAGTTTCTGTATTGTGCATCCAAGAGGTAAATTCAAGAATGAGTTTGTTACTAACTTTCATTTTTTCATAAATTCTTGAATGCAATTTCTGTATTTTGTATCCAAGAGGTGAATTCAAGAAAGAGTTTGTTACTTATAATTTTTTCATAATTTCTTGAATGAAATTTCTATATTGTGTATCCAAGAGGTGAATTCGAGAAAGAATTTGTTACTTACTTACAATTTTTTCATAATTTCTTGAATGAAATTTCTGTGTTGTGTATCCGACAGGTGAATTCGAGAAACAGTTTGTTACTTACTTACAATTTTTCATAGTTTCTTGAATGAGATTTCCGTATTGTGTATCCAAGAGGCGAAGTCAAGAAACAGTTTAATACTTACTTACAGTTTTTTCATAATTTCTTGAATGAAATGGTTGTATTGTTTATCCAAGAGGCAAATTCAAGAAAGAGTTTGTTACTTACTTACAATTTTTTCATAGTTTCTTCGATGAAATTGTCCCTTGGATGAAATATACAAAAATATTTTTCACACACTATTATACATTATTATCATCATTGAACAGCTTTGGACATTTTGAATCTGTTCCATAAAATAATTCATCATGTTCTCTCTTAATACTATAGCTACTCTCTTCTCTTCGTTCGTGACCAGTAGAATAATCATTATTCCATTTTGAGTCATACATAATTTTGACTGGGGGGTCATCCTCATGTTCAATATGCATTTCATTTTTGCTATTATTAGGTTCATTTACTATATAGTCAATGACACTAGTAACGTTTGATAGCACTTTGTTTTTCATCAATGCATCTTTATATTCCTTAGTGATATTTTCTGCCAATACCCTTTTTATTTTTTCGGCAATTTCACTGCCTATTACCACATTATTTTTACACTGGTAATAGTTCCAGCACGTACACAAGGTATATTTTATGATATTAGTAGAAGAGTACGCCTACGACCTTCCATTCAATGCTAATACCCAAAAGCTGTCGATGGGGTTTAACACTGTGTAACATGTTACCACAAGCTCTAGCAAGAAGATGCCCCTCTTCATCAACTATTATTTTTATGTTGGCACTCTCTTTGAGTGCAATCATCTCCGGAGATCTCAATCTCGCATATCCACCATCATAAGAGTTGAATTTTTTGGTACTCAAATGAAATTTAATTCCTTACTGTCATGACAATGCAGGCAGACGTTTCCGATAGTGCTACCACTTGCACTTGTTTCATAGTTCAAATAATTCTCCTTGTCAGCATTCAATGCAACAATAACACTATCATGTGAACTCACTTTCTTAAAATACTTCATCTTAACTTTCTTAAAGATAAGACTTATGTGTTTATCCATCCACTGCGTGAAAATTACTGATTTAATGCATGCAATAAAATAGGTGTTTTTAACTTTTTGTAGTTCATATTCGCCGAGAATCTCATAATCTTAGGTGTCTCTCAGACGATATGTTGTGGGTTCAGTGTCTAGGATTTTGGACACGTTAAAAAGTCCAGTGGACCATAAATAATTCCTCTTTTCAAAAATATTGCTGGTTTTATTAATTCAAACAGTATCGCCAACATTGAGTTTTTTTCACATTTTTTTTCACTGGAATATTGTTTAAAAAAGTATCAAATAAATTTTCACTACGATGAAATTCCTGAGGGCTAACATAGGAGAGTGATCGATGAGGTCGTTGGTTATATATTTGTATGATTTTATCTAAATCATGAATAAAAGCAGCAGTATTTTTCAATGTACAATATCTCAAAATTAATAGACGAATCGTTCTTAATAATCACAAGCCAATGCAGCCTTTACGGGAGTGTGACCATGATAGAACTTTGTATTATATTTCAATAGAACCTTTTGCACATGTGGATTAGCAAATTCATTACCGCGATCACTTTGAATTTTCCTATAGTTATCTTGTTCAAGAATACTTTCTAAAGCCTAAGCAACTTCAACACCTCTCTTTGTTCGCAATGGAATGGCATATGCATAACGACTAAAGACACTGATTGCCACTAGAATATATTTGAAGGTTGTATTGTAACGTCTTTGAATCTCATCTAGAGTTAAAAGATCTGTTTTCACTATATGCAGTGGGAAAAAGGCTTCAGTTTGTCGATATTGTTTGCCACGAAGTCTGCAATTTCGATGTAGAGTGTAACTCCGCTCATTTTCTAGATACTTTTTTTTATTTTTTAAAGTGCTGCTGCTGCTGTTGCCACCAACATCAGAGGCAACCTTAGAAAGTGTTGTAGAGGATCTTAGATTTCCCACTTCACCAATATTTTCATAGACATATTTTAAAACTTCATCCATTTTGAACGCAAAAACGTAGTGTAATGCCCACTACCCTTTTGCACACTGGAGGGTGGTGCTTGTGACAGTGAGTTGATATCAATACGTCTTTGCTTTTGTCTAGCCATCATCATTGTCGTCGGTGTTATCAAATCATTGCTGCTGCTAGGAGTGCTAGTATTTCCAAGATTGATTTAAAATCTTCTTCTTCTTCTTTTTCAAATGGCGGTGTTGTTGTTAGGGGGCTGACACCTCTACTATCTTCCCTTAATTTCTTTAGAATTTGCTTATTGCCAATAAGACTTTTGGGGAAGTTTGATGTATTTAGAAAGTTGTATAGATTATTGTCAAATGATAAAAGTACTATACGATTTGTAACCATATCACAAATTAAATCGAGTAGATTATAACTTTTTCCCTGAATTACAATTCCTTTCTCGGTGCTGCCGAATTGAACTTGATAATCATCACCACTTTCCAACATGAGATATGTTAATACTCTTTTACTCTGTTTCCGATAGGTGTGTGGCAGTAGGTTTCCAATTGATGTCACTATCGAATTCAATTCCTTCTCCTTTGATTGTGCTGTTGTTGTTGCTTCAGAATCTTGAGGAGATATTTCCTTTTTCTTTTCTTTTTTTTTGGGGTGGGGGGGTGGGGGGGGGATCAGTGACATTGACGGCAGGTCTCTCACGATACGGTCTATGTTTGTCCACGCGACGAAGTGCATCTTGAAGTAAAACTAGCTTTTTAAAATCGGCAATGTTTTCATCATTAATGAATTTGCTTAGATTTTCCTCAAAGTGTTCAATTGGTGAGAGTACTATTTCTATTGGAGTCAATTTGTATGGTTTAGCCATCTAGAGAAAACTGTTTACAAGTCCTAAGATTATTGGCAGTAAAAATTTTAAAAAGCTACCGCCCGCTAGAAGGAGACGTTTTCTTTTAAAATCTTTTCCTTTGTTTTTGAAAGCCAAGGCACGCACAGTGAAACGATGATGCTTTGTCTGTTGTCTAACACCTTCTGGCAACTGTAAATTGCCCTCAGTTAAATTTAAATAAAGTTCAGATATTAGATTAATAAATTCTTTGTCAACACCATGTTTGAGTATGGCCTTCCTGAGTGGGGGTTTTGAAGTACTTAGAACGGAAAATAAGCGTCTATTTTCGTTTAGTTTCTTCAGTGTTAAGATGGCAACTATTAGCCCTTTCTACTGTTCACCGGATGATATACAGCAATTTCTTTGTCAAAAATATCTATGACTACACACAAATCCTCGGGTTTATTCTGATTAAGATGCAGTAGAATGTACCCGTAGGGCTTATTTGTCGTCTGACTGTGCGCTGGAAGTAGAAATTTGGGGGCACCGGGATATATTGTTTATTGAGAGTTACTAAATAACTTGAATCACGAAAAACTCGGTAGATATTATAGACGGTACACTTCAAAGCAAGGGTCCTCATACACTTGCACTGACGAAACAGATTGTGCAGAACGAAGGTTATGGAATTGTGTTCATGGTGGGAGCGAACAGTATACAGTTGTAGCTTTTCTTGTGAGAACTTTTCAATGGATTCAGCTAAATCATCAATAATCAGCCATGAGTTTGGCTCAATACTATTGAAAACGTCAAGTCCTGGCATTAATTGTATTGGAATAGATGTAGCAGTGGCAATAGCTTTTATTTGGTCATAGGACTCTTGCCAAATATTATAGCAATAGTCAATTTTCTTTGGTTTTTCCAAGAACATTTTAATACAATTTTTCATTATTTTAGCTAAAAGTGCCGTTTTCCCTGACATTGAGGGACCACAGAGAAACGATCTGAATGGTGTTTTAAATTGATGGGTAGTGCTGTTGATAGCAGTTTGACTACAGCTAACTGTAAACCATACTTGTCTAATGAATAAATAATATTAGTTTTTCCTAGAGCAGGAGCATCTACCTAGTACGATATTCAATAACAACAAGAACAACAAAAACATTTTTTCTTTTATTAGCAAAACGTTTTGTACAACAACAGTTGCAAAAGAACAATTTAATATTTTTTATTTACTGGCAACAACAAGAACAATAACAAAAACAACATATATTTTAAATAACTTATACAACAGGAACAGCAGCACAGTTGAACACATTTGTAGACTAAGAGAAAACACTATTTACAACATATAAAAGATGAGAAACCCCCCCCCCTCCCCCAGGCCGGGCCAGGACTGGGACCCTCTCCCTTCCGGGGCCGGAAAGGGCGGCCCGCTGCGGCGGGAAACAAAAAAATCTGTATACAATAGCAGTAAAAGTTAAATGATGTTGACGATTATGATAATTGATGGTAACGAAAATAGAATGTAGATTATATGGAAATTGTTGTCCCCCCCCAAAAAAAAACAAAAAAAACACCCGCCAAGTAGTATTATTTTTGAATTTATGTTACTTCGTCCAGACCGAGTTGTTTTCGATAGTCCACACATTCAGCTCGATCTGGAATACGGTAGTGTCCATGGGGAGTACTGTCACACCATCTTCGAGTACATAGACTTTGTTGGATATGCAAGACATGGCATTTTTTCCACTCTAACACTATAATTTTTAAATTGTAGAGAGCGAATCGCCATTACTTTTGCTCTTGGCGCTAGACTACTCTCCGCACGGTTTCTGTAGACACTCATGTCGATATTATTTTTTACAAAGTGTGTAGGCACCCCTTTGCACGCTTGTTTTACATCCTTAACGTGTTTTTCGACACAGTATACTCCTGGACCGGGGAACATCCCATTTGATATAATCGCTTCCCGTCTCAGATTTTAACATTAACAATTGATTGGGGGCCTGACGTTTCACCAACTCAGGGTAGATGCTCTAATTCCAATTTGTGTAATCAGTCCGTGAGCTGATGTACACGCCATTTTCCAAATCTTTCAAGAAATTCTGGGTTTTAACTTTTAACAATAGAGAATCTGTGTCTCCACAGTACACTTGAGCATCCCCCTGCCTTGGCCATTGTACCTTACACACATTGTAAAAGAATGGCAACATGAGTTTCTTGGAAATTTCCAGTACTGAACGCCCTCCCGCAATATTCTTATTCAGAACAACATTTCTCTTTTTTCTGTGCAGAAGAACGATATTCGAGTCTCTGACCTTGAATGTTGTGAAGTTAGGATCGGCGACGACTCGTGCACATTCTTGGGGGCAGGTTACGACGTCAAACCGAGATCTGTTTCGTACGCTTTCACAGATTTTCTTAAAAGCTGAATTTAAAATAAGCCTATAAATTACTTTTTGAACTTTACTTTTTGCCAGTAAACGTTTACTGAGAAACGTGTCAATAAACGTTTTCAAGTAGGGTTTTTGATCGAATTACAGGGCTCTGTGTATCTTTGTAACCCTGAAACCATTGGTCACCCTCCACCGCAATAGCACATGGTGAATAACAATATTCTCTTTCGGGTCCAGATCTACAATTAGTTTCTGCTTGGAGGGGGTCCACTGCATACCCATATCCTCAACCAAAGACCGACTGTATGGACTCAAAGAGTCCTTGGTCACCAGTCTATTTACACACGGAAAAACAAAATCTTTGACAGAGTCGTGGAGTTCGATTGGTATGTGAACGTCAATTTCAAAAAACCATCCTTGGGGACCATTTTCCACGACAGTGTGAATGTCTGGGAAATTTAGGGCACAAGGATTTTCCAGCCATTTGTAATTGCCACACGTTAAACTGTAGTGAGACATTGCCGGGGGGTATAGTGAGTTTATGTCCAGAAAAATAGCATTGGACTTTACACCATCAACAGAGTTCTGCCCACTGTGATCAGTTGTTAAGACGCGATCCCCATAAAAAACATATCCCCCCTCATAGATCTTTCTACAAGTAAGTGTTGATCCACATCGATGATCAGTCCTATTTCCACCCCACTGATTTTTAGAATTAAATCTATCACGAGGTGTGGTGTTGAAAAATAATAGCCAATATCTAGCCCAAATTCCGAATAAATTTGGTCTGTGTTCTTGCAGACAATATCTAAAAGAGTTAACACATCGCTTGCCAAGTACATTCTACAAAAATACCAACCATTTTTATAGCCCCCCTTAGCCCAAACCCTCTTGGCAAATTCGTAGTCATTGGCAGTGCATTCACTATCGATAAGTAAATTATAGAACTCTTCAATGGGGGGGGGGTCTCCTCATTTAACCTTGCGCCAGAGTTGTAATAATCACATGCATATATGCCTTTACAAGTCAGTAAGTCATATATTTCATTGTCTGGAAAGCGCTGTTTAAGCAGGGGGAAACTTTCAAAATTGTCACTTTTCTGCACTTGAATTAGTTGGATGAGAGCCTTGGGGAAAAAACTATAAAAATCTAAAAATACGGATTTTATTTCAACACGTATGCCCATTATCCACTGTTTGTCACTTGAAATCTAAAAGCAACAGCTTTTCAGCTGATTTGGGTATAATATTATAGGTAATTGAGTTATTTACCCAGGAGCTGTCTGCAACCCCCTCCCTGTGCATACGTGCCAAAGCAGGTAAAATAAATTTCAAATCGTAATTTGAATTTTGAATGAAAACTGGTATAAAGAACTGCTGGTTCACATTCACATTGCACGATTGATGGGCTACACCACGAAAATTACTACCCCCTGATGATATATCCCGCCATAAATGATCGTGGTTCCGGGCTTTCCCCTTCCGCCTTGGTATTTTTTCCCCTAGTCCCAGTGCCTTTAGTCTCCTCTTCAAATTCCCCTTACATACCCAAAACGTTTTCATATTTTTAATGTCCAGCAGATCCTCTGCTGATAGTATCATTAGGTAGTGTGTGTGTCTCAAACGGGAGTTTGCACCATTCGCTGTGACGATTAATTTAGTCAATGCTTTGACCATTCAATCTTCCTCGTCCAATATATCAACTATTTCTAAGAGACGCATAGTGTTACTGCTGTCTCTTTGGGCACGGGCAAAGGAAACTGCAATAGCTTGATGTTCTTTGATATGATTTGGATATTGTGGATCGTTGACATCTTTGAGTCTAGCCTCACAATCCAAACATATTTTATCACTTTGCATAAGTGTATTTTGGAATTTTCTAAATCATAAAATTGCCTGGTCACCACCAACTGTTTCCACCGATTGATAGCCATGTCTTTTGCAATGTTTCATTTGATTTTGTAGCTTTAAATCGCTACAAAATCTAGACAAACACATTGAGCAAGAGTAACATACCCCAAATTCCTTACCTCCTCCAAAAACTATATTAATATCCGTATTAGGATTAAAATTTCCAGTTGAATAAGGCTCACTATGTGGTGTGTACACCAGCCAAACCCAGTGTTTCACAGATTCAATCGACGGGGCCCTTACTGGAAATATTACTCTCTTTTTATGAGGACGCACACCCTCTTCAAATTCCGTTTCGCACTGTAACACCAATAGTGACTTTTTAGCACTGTAACACCAATATTTAAATGCGCGTTTAACCGTTCAAAAATATCTGTTCCTTTGAGTGTTACAGGAAATGTATCTGTTAAACAAGTGAAATCTACTCGGGGGAAATCAGACCCTTCTTTCCCATGTAGGGTACATAGGTCCAAATTTCTCTTTGTAGCTTTTTCTTGTAGAGGTCGGAAAGCCGATATGAGAAATGCGTATATGAAACACTTTTGGCCTGTTTCGAAACAGATTCGTTGGACACCCTTACACCCTTCTAAATCAGGACTATATTTTAAACTATAGACCTATCAGACGCCCCTCCTGCCCCCCCCCCCTCATAAAATAAAATCTTTTTTAAATTTAAATATATTTACGCTTAAATTTTCAACAAATAAAATTACTCCACTGAACCACTACCTTTCTTGAATCTAGTGTTCAAGAAGTGCTCGAATCTTCTCCAAATATGTATGGATGATACTTATAGTGTCGCTTATAATATTTCCAGCCATTAGTGTAATAAAGGGATTACCAAAACTTGCAGTGAAAACGTCTATTGTATTCAGAATTGAATTTGTTTGCTGAAATTCTCGTGGCGGTGAGAATTGTATATTATCATTACCTATACCCCTCCCCCACTTTGTTCAAAAATAGGGCTGGTGTGTGGAGTGAAATCTCCCAGTTCACGTAACATAGCCTCTAATGCGTTAGGACTATGTGAATCAATGCAAGCGAATTTATTTTCTTGTTCAATTAAATTCACTGAAATGGGGTTATATTCATTAAATCTGAGGGGCAGGGTTCTCATTTAACTCATGACTAAAATTATCTAAAATTTGTATGGTGTTAGGACTCAGCCTAGGTAAATCAATCTCTAGCAAATCTTGTTCTGAGCTAACTTCGTTGCTTTGTTCAACCGTACTAGCGTCTACATCTAAAGAATTATTATCAACACTGAAATATTCTCCTAATAAATTATCTGCCCATTCCATGTCGTCAATAATATCAGCAGGTATACCGTCTAAATTATCACTACCATCAAACCCCCGTAAAAATTTACCATACCGTTCACTGATATGTGGTGGTGTTTCAACGGCAATCTGAATATCACGAAATTACATTGGCGCTTCAATTGGAACCGTTTCGTCAATACGATCATATAGTTCATGACTTGTTTCTTGACGTTAGGGAGAAGGTAGTGCGTATGATATGACATTCGTTCTAACCTATGGAGAAAATAGACACTTATTTTCAAAGTGAATAAATCACACTTTTTTTAAAAAGTCGAAAATTGGATTATTAACGACTATATTTTCAAATCATTTAAAACATCATACGAAAACACACAACATTTAGAAAAAACTTTAATTGTTCCTTCATTACCTACGCAATAGGACTAAAAATGAAGAAATTTACCTTTCAATCTTTTTAGTCACTCATTTATTTAATCGGATATACAATGCCAACCTCAAAATATCTATTCCACTCTCATACACTTTTCCAAGAAAAGCAAAATGTAGAATTTGTGAGAAATATTGAGCTATATATGTGCATATTCGGGGGTGAGGGTAAAGCATTGCATATATTAAATACGTAACCTAACTTAACCTAGAACTAAAAAAATTAAAAGGACAGTGTTAATTTAATTAATTTAAATTAAAAGGACAGTGTTTGTCTACATATGAGTTTTAATCCTTGCTGGGCGAATTTTCTCTCAAGTGATTGTGGCACTTTTATTTGGGAGGGCGACGAGAAGGTAGAATAGAATGAATGATTTTTCGTTTTGTGTCTTCGGTATCCAATTAGGTCGTGAAATTATTAGAAATTAATTTATTTCGTTTATTTTTATTTATTTTCTTCTTATTACTTTTTGTCCTTTTTTTTGGGGGAGGGGTCTAAGGCTGGCTGGTAGTAACTGTGTATTTAGGGTTTTGTAAAGGGTGATGTGTACCCATACAAGTTTAATAAACTTCGGGTTTTGTTAATGTGTTATAATTTTTTTAATAAAACCTTTTTCTCTCTCTAGATACCTCTCCTCCCCTAAACCCCAAAAAACAACAGTTTAAATATTGTAAACGCAATTTAAATCACGCTTTGTCATCCATTAATCTAGAAAATAGCGACACGTAACCTAGTCTAAATTAACCTTAAAAGGTCTAATTTTATTTTACCAATTTAATACACGTACCTTTCTTAATATTCCTCCAAAAACCATTTTTCAACTTTTCCCCCTACCAAAATTACTTTTCGACTTTATGTATATCCCTACACAAATCAATATTATTCAAAGGTTTTATTTTATCAATTCAATATACGTTCCTTTCTTAATATTGCTCCTAAAACTATTTTTCAACTTGGAGTACACATCTTTTTCCTCTCCCAACATTACTTTTCGACTTTACGTATATCCCAACACAAACCAATATTAAACAAAGGTTTTATTTTATCAATTTAATGTACGTTCCTTTCTTAATATTGCTCCTAAAACTATTTTTCAACTTGAAGTACACATCTTTTTCCCCTCCCAACATTACTTTTCGACTTTATGTATATCCCTACACAAACCAATATTAAACAAAGGTTTTATTTCATCAATTTAATGTACGTTCCTTTCTTAATATTGCTCCTAAAACCATTTTTCAACTTGGAGTACACAGATTTCCCCCTCCCAACATTACTTTTCGACTTTATGTATGTCCCAACACAAACCAATATTATTCAAAGCTTTTATTTTATCAATTCAATACACGTTCCTTTCTTAATATTCCTCCTAATACCATTTTCAACTTGAAATAAACATGCGCCTGGAAATTGATAATAATTTGTTATCAGATTAATATAACTGTTTCAGGGTGATGGTTGTGTGTAATGATAACAATACACTTGACATTTTTCTCAAACAATGTTCTCCTAGCAATGAAGGTGGAATAAAAAGCAAATTGATTGTCAGTGATAGGGTTCGAATCAATCGGTCAAGTAATATTTTTGAAAAAGGGAAAAAAATAAAATAAAATGTTCCTTTCTTAATATTCATCCTAAAACCATTTTTCAACTTGAAGCACGCATCTTTTTCCCCTCCCAAAATTAATTTTCGACTTTTTGTGTATTCCTATACAAATCAATATTATTCAAAGGTTTTATTTTATCAATTCAGTACACGCTCCTTTCTTAATATTCCTCTTATAGAATTCTCTGATATAAACAATGGGTAAAGTTCATAACTTTCAGCCCTCCCCCCTGGGGAACTTTGAGGGATTAAGTAATGAAAATCACACATCATAGTTTCATCTTAATTTACTCAAAATGAAAAACAATTACCATATGACAATTTTTGACATAAGCAACAGCTACCCTCCCCCCTCACCCACCATAATAAAATAAATTCTTGAAACTACGGCAAATTGTTTAACTTACGAGCTATTTATACGAATATTCATTTTAATCTGTACAAAATCAGTTAATTGCTGGTTGTTGAAGTGAATGGTTGTAAATTGGAAATACTTTTAGAAATGGTTTTCATTTAGAATTTTAGGTTGATGTGATTATCGAAGGGTAGTGTTATCCCATGCCAAGCATGTGACAAGCACATATCAATTTCCTATTTGATTTTATTCATTTGTCAATAGTACCAAAAAAAGGGAGAATTTGCCGTTGTTGACTGCTAGTCTATTTACAAGAAATATCGTTAAGTTTAAAACTTACATTATTTGTTCCTTGCAAGGCCAACATGTCCATTGTCGGTTCGTCTTCTTGCATATAGGCCCTTCTGTGGCTGGAGATGGCATTCAAGTCTTCTATATTGAACTTAGAACGTCTAGCGTAGCAAATTACTGAAGGACGTGAGTGATTCTAAATTCGGACCTTTTTGACGGCGGGAGGGCCATATTTTTCAAAATTATCCTTAAAAAGATATTAAATTATAGTTAAAATAACATTTTACAACTTTTGGGGGAGTTTTATCATTGAAACTAGCTAAAAAGTTGATAATTCTTATACACCGTTAGGCTCTTTTATTTATTTGTTATAATATTGCATGGCAAATTAAATACATAAAAAAAATATTTTTCAGTAAGATATTGTCATTCTGCATTAAAGAAATTATGTTTCTAAGAAAAGAATGAAGTGGGGATAAATTTCATTGTTAGTCTAGACTAGACTAAAGACCCCCCCCCCCCACCTTATAAAACCTTCGAAATGTTATAAACTCTTGAAATATAGGCATGAAAGCACGTTACCACTATATATACCTATAATTAGATAGAAAAAGTTCGTTAACACACAGTTTATACGAAACCTTCAAAATTATCCTTAAAAGAAATTAAATTATAGTTCAAAAAAAACATTTTACAACTTTTGGGGGAGTTTTATCATTGAAACTAGCTAAAAAGTTGATATTTCGTATACACCGTTAGGCTCTTTTATTTATTTATTATAATATTGTATGGCAAATTAAATACATAAAAAAAGAAATTTTCATTAGGATATTGTCATTCTGCATTAAAGAAATTATGTTTCTAAAAAAGAATTAAGTAGGAGTAACTTTCATTGTTAGTCTAGACTATGCTATAGACCCCCCCCCCATTATAAAACCTTCGAAATGTTATAAACTCTAGAAGTATAGGCATGAAAGCACGTTCCCACTATATATACCTATAATTAGATAGAAAAAGCTCGTTAACACACAGTTTATAGGCCTAAAATTTATATCAAACGACATTTTCAAAAGCTAGCCTAGTAGAAAATAAATTAATATGTTCAGAGAAAAAATGTTAGTTGGGTTACATTTAACATACGCTTTATGCAACCCCACCCCCCTAATGTGCAAATATATACCCTGAATTGGTATATACAGGGGGTGGGGGCTAAAATTCATTTCCGACAAAAGATGATTATTATATTCGTAAAGAGCATAAAAAAGGCATCGAGTGATATATCCACTTTATTCGTAACTCAATAATATGATTTGGTAAAAATTTACCATGCAAATATCAAAGTTGATTCTTTATAAAAAAAACTTACGTTATAAATTTGCGTAGCAATAACATCAATATCATCATTTTATCTGGTGTTTGTTCTTCAATGCTCTTAAACGAAGTGTTATCTCAGGTTTGAAGCACATAAATTATAAAGAATGGCCACGAGGTGAAATTGTGTCATAGCAGATAATGCGCTCGGTACTTTGATTTCGACAAAGAAATTACGTAAAATTCAAGCTATTAGTTCACAGAAAAAGAATGATGTAACACCCGTCAGTATTTCTAGCTCCCTGATTGGTCTAGAAAGAGGCGTGTAATCTTGTACTGGCAGTATTCTAGCCCTCTGATTGGCTGTGATCTTGCCCCCCCCTGAAATCAGTAGAAATAGGACGTGTTGTCTTGTCCCCCCTATTGTTCGTCCTGTATTGGATAATGGGTCCCTACTAATATGGACATATTTTGGCTACAAATGACATATTTTTGGATGATCAGGGGAAATATTCGTGAACCGAAAAGTTGGCAACCCTGGTGATGTTATAAGTTAGTCTATATTGTCTTAGATTACACTATCTGTAAAAGGATTATGCTTGGACACTTTCGCTTCTTAATTACGCTACATAAGGCAACAGTACGAATAAATTCATGGGAATAACCAGGGTTTCCATCAACTCAAAAATAAAATCCCGATTTTTCTTCAAAAAAAATCCCAGAATTTCGAAAAAAATCCTGGAACACGATTTTTAGGTTATACAACATAGGGCTGCACAGTGATGACGTAAAAATCAAGGCGTGTAGTACGAAGTACGGTGAAACGTGGTTTCTAGTTGTAACTAACAACTGATTGTCAATATTCATAGCATTGTTTTGACTTTAAAACGTTCTGGTGGATTAGTAGGATCTACAACGAACATTTTAGGCCGAAATAATTCGCCAAAGTATCGAGAAAACTTGTCGACGCACCCACGTTTCATCGTTATTTGAATTTCCCGCCCAAGAATTAACGTCACGCTTCGCAGCCATATAGCGCGTCCAGACTATCCGTTATTTGGAAAATTGGGTCGGAAATCTGGAAAAAGGAATACTCGTCCAGACTAGGCGATTTTCTCAAAAACTTGGTGGTTTTTTCAAAAAATATCTGTACAAATTTATCAGCCATCCTCATCAAATCTTTTTTTTTTGAGCCACAATCTATAGAAAACAAATTTAGAGCCTCTGTTAAACAATTTAATTTTTTTCCATTCTAAACCATCTTAGACAAATATTTTTATTTATCACTTATCCTGTCTAATTGTTTCCTTCTTTTGGCATTTTTTCCAGAAAAGCTGTCCACACTACCACTTCCGTCCCATTTTTCCATTTTCTGACCCTCTGCTTATTCCTGCCCAGAAAACGGAAAAATGGGACGGGCGACCTGTCTACATTCCCAGATTTCCGTCCAATTTTTCCAGAAAATGCATAGTCTGGACTCGCTAATATTCAATACGGCTTGGCAAGCGGTAAAAGTTACCTTTTATCGCATCTTCACACGTTCCTTTCCCTTTTAACACACCTGGTTTTCTGTTTAGCGAACGTCTCGCCAATCAAGAAGCGGACAGCGGAACTATCATTCATCTTACAAAAGCTTCCCTTTGAAATCTCAAGGCCCGTCTTCCTACTTAGAAAACCTGGATTCCGAACGTACTAAAATCTGAGAAAAATCCAAACGTTATCCTTCAAACATTCAATCCACGGATTCTTCAGTGTATAAAAAGAGGTATCGGCTGCTTTCACACGAAAGGCCAAAACAATTCGCCAAAGTATCGAGAAAACTTGTCGACGCACCCTCGTTTCATCGTTATTTGAATTTCCCGCCCAAGAATTAACGTCACGCTTCGCAGCCATATAGCGCGTCCAGACTATCCGTTATTTGGAAAATTGGGTAGGAAATCTGGAAAAAGGAATACTTGTCCAGACTAGGCGGTTTTTTCAAAAACTTGGTGTTTTTTTTTCAAAAAATATCTGTACAAATTTATCAGCCATCCTCATCAAATCTGTTTTTCTGAGCCAAAACCTATAGAAAACAATTTAGAGCCCCTGTTAGACAATTTACTTTTTTTCTATTCTAAACCATCTTAGACAACTATTTTTATTTATCACTTATCCTGTCTAATTGTCTCCTTCTTCTGGCATTTTTTCCAAAAAAGCTGTCCACACTACCACTTCCGTCCCATTTTTCCATTTTCTGACCCTCTGATTATTCCTGCCCAGAAAGCGGGAAAATGGGACGGAAGACCTGCCTACATTCCCAGATTTCCGTCCCATTTTTCCAGAAAATAGATAGTCTGGACTTGCCTTTTATCACGCCTTCACACGTTCCTTTCCCTTTTACCATACCTGCTTTTCTGTTTAGTGAATGTCTCACCAATCAAGAAGCGGACAGCGGAGCTATCATTCATCTCACAAAACCATCCTTTTGAAATCTCAAAGCCCAACTTCACCACCCAGAAAACCTGGATTCCGAACGCACTAAAATCTGAGAAAAATCCAAACGATGTCATTCAAATAATCAGTCCACGGATTCTTCAGTGTATAAGAAAAAGGAATCAGCTGCTTTCACACGAAAGAATCTGGAAGAAAAACAGACCCTCTTTTCTCGAATCTCGGTACTTAGAATCCAACTTCTTGTTATTAAAACCGGCCTTTAGGTATTTGAAGAGAAAACTGTAAAGCAACAGTCAGAAAACTGTTACTACCGAGTTATTAGTAAAAAGTGCTAAGTAAAGCAACCAACTGAAAAAATAACTAGTTTCTTAGATATTTATGGGTACAGTTCAGTAATCACAGCTCAATGACAACCCTAAGAAACTGGACAAATGAACTTCAGTAAACATTTTCAATTTTCCTTCGTTTATCTGGATACTCATCTGCGATCTTCAAAGTTTTGAACTGAAATACTGAGTGAAATATCATGCGCATGAAAGTGTCTAAAAATATTAGAAAAATCCGGCGAATACGCTGATAGCAATCCTTTGAACCAATTAATGTACGTTCTTTAAATAGCACAAACGTACGACTACGTAAATTGAACCTAAACTATTGAAACTTGCTACAAACTAAGGAAATCACAGAATGCTGGCAGATCATTTGGTAGATAACTTTTCGCGAAGTTTCATCTGCAAAACACAGCGCAAATCCAGAGGGAACAGACATAAACAGAGGATATTCGTGATACCATACAGAAAAAAATAGTAGACTATCAGCCAAAATCATTGAAAATCTCTTTTTAATAAAAAAAATCCTGGTTTTGTTACAAAAACATTCCCAGGCATATAAGAAATCCTGGACCGTAAAACAAAATCCCAGACGGTGGCAACCCTGGGAATATCGCCCTAATGTGTGCTGATTGATGAACATGAGGGTGTCGATCTTCTATCAATTCAGCATGTCAAAAATTATTTTTTTTTATTGTCTGACTCAAGATTATAATTTACTAGAAACATTAACTCTTTATACATCTGTTTGGTCTAAAGAAGTTGTACAAACGGTTAACAAATTTTTTCCTATATTTCACATTAAAAATAATTTGATAACTGCATCTAATTTTGCTGTATTTTGAAAAACATTTTTGATTAACAATTTTAAAACACAATTCAAAAACCATAAATCAAGAGTGAATTTTTCAATTTATTACCTTAAATCTTAGGCATTTGTTTCCGAATGGGTCGTTTTTGATAAGCCAATGCAAATAGGAGAATAGCTGATGATTAAACATTACTTTATTAGGTAAAACATAAAAAGACGTCAGAGTAATTTGAAACGTCTCAGAATTATTTGAAACCATTGATATGCTATTTTCAGCTTGTATGAATCTTCCAAAAGGATAATTTGATAGCCCCAGAGGACTTATTTATTTATAAGTTTTACTTGAAAACGTCGCCATATTTTTTTATTGGTGAAAACTGGCAACTTGAGATTTTTTTTCCTGAATAAATGATCTAGATGGGTCAAGAAGTCGAAAAAATTCGTTTAAGCATTGAATTTGGCAAAAGACATGTATTTAAGAAAACCCACGGCTTAAGTATGGATTCTGGCTAGAAAAAAAAATAAGCAATGAAGAAAACGTAGCTTTTTTTCTGCAGGACTCTGTTTGGCGAAACATTTAAATATTCCCAGCATGAGGTAATTAAAGCAAAGTTCTGAAGATGTCCGTTTTAAATTACTAGATGGAGTACATACTCCACCACATACTCAGAATGAAAATATTGAAAGAATGATCGATCTATTATCAAAAAGTCCCATTGTTTTTGCAGCAAAACTAGAAAACTTGAAGAGGTAGTAGCGGTGGTAGTTGTAGTAGTATTGATAGCATGCAAATATTGCCTTTTTGATCATCTCTCTATCATTTCCTGAATTTTCCAAATTAATATATTCAGTTATTCCTGTTTTACTGTAGTAAAGTACCTTTAGATAGGTGTTATTCTGACCCTTGGAGGTTAGGTTGTCAATTGTTCTGACATTACACCCTTTTGACAATCTGTATTCGCATACCGTTTTTTGATTTAGTTCAACACTCTCTTCAACATTCTCTAAAAGACTCACCTGAATGCCTTTCGTCTTCTTGGAAAGAAAAGTTCAAACATGCTCACCATTCTCAATAACATATACTAGGTGTAAACAATGAACAAATTGCCTTACTTACAACCTTTGTCCTGAGGAATGTGGGGAGGTTGAAATCTCCAAAGACATGATTACTGGACCTTTCAACAATGCTGAACTAAACAATTTCTTAAAATTTCAATCGGATAGGTTTCGAGGAATGACAGGCTTGGGGGAGGGGGTCGATTGCCCTCCATTCACTTTTGACTCTTAATAAAGGAAACAAAAACTTCCGACTTCCAATCAAATGAGCTCCATCCAATCCAAAGTTTACACGACCATCCGTTTCATAAGAGCCTAAATCATTTTGATTCTTAAAAAGGGCACTAAAACATCAGATTTCGAATCCAATGACCCTTCTCCAGACCACCCTTTCCACAAAGACGTTATATGCCCCGGGGCATAGCATAAAACACTTGCACTGAGGGCTGTGGGGGGGGGGGGAGGATGTCATCCTCAAAGACATAATTTCTAGACCTTTCAACTACACTGAACAAATTGGCTATCTCAAAGTTTTCATTAGATATATTTTGGAAATTGATGGGCGTGGGGGGGGGGACTTGTTGCGCTCCAATCACTTTTGACTATTAAACAGGGCACTAGCCCTATCAATTTCCAATCGGATGAGCCTTTTTTCAAGTTTTTACAACAACAAATGGCCCTATCAAAACTTCTATCAGCTGAGTTTCGGGCAAATATGAGGGGGGGGGGGGGGCTATCAGCCCTCCGAAAACTCTGAATCTTAAAAAGCACACTAGAACTTCTTATTACCAATCCAATGAGCCTCTTCCAAAGTTTATACAACCACCCTTTCTATAAAAACCTTAAATGCCCCCAGGGTATAACTTATAGCCCTTGCCCTTGGGGCTTTGAAGGGGGGGGGGGGTGTAATCCTCATAGACATAATTTTCGGACTTTTTAACTACGCTTAAAAAATGGCTATATCAAAATTTTGATTGGATGTGTTTGGGGAAATGGTGGGCATGGGAGAGGGGCTGGTTGCCCTCCAATCACTTTTGACTATTAAAAATGGCAGTAGCCCTTTCAATTTCCGATGGAATGTGCCCTTTATAAAGTCTCTGTGACACTTTCTGCGATACGAAGTGCCCTGGAAAAAAAAAACAAAACATTGTGCCCACCTCACTCTTTACTTAGGCAGCGCTATTGCACTGCCTATCATAAAGAATTCGATGTAAGGGAGAGACGAGGGAAGGGAGGAGGTAGAAATTGATGTATAATCTCCAGGGGTGTAACCACGACTTTTGTTTGGGGATGTGTATTTCTTGCGAGGGGGGGGGGGTACAAAAATCTTTAAAAACGTAATAAAATTTAATATCGATATTTAATCCCCGCACTTGATTTTTGGGAATATTTCTGGTCTTCGCTATTGTTATGGAAGTGAAGAGTAACATTAAACCTTCAAATGAGCAGAATTTATTCCGTACAAATACAAGGATTTATCATGATTCATTTTATTTGAGCTATAAAGCACCAATTCTGCTATTTCTAAGTTTCAACTTTAGTTTTGTTTCCATTAGAAAAACTTGTTTTTATGCTATTAGAAGAAATGCTTACGGGCTATCTTCGTCTTGCGAGAGAAACCAGTAACCATAAAAATATACTTACCTTGGTGTATGATTCCTTTACTTAGACTTTGGAAAGAAGGCTATATCAAATCTAGAATTTTTTTATAGCCTGTATTGCCTCTTTAGATCAGGAATGATCAAAGTACAATCAGCGTGAATTCCAAGGTTGATTCTCATTCATATTAAGTTGGGTAGAATCAAGAGAATAAAAGTTAAATTATTGTATAGATCAGCTTTGTTCCTCACGAAATACACTAAAGTATCAAAAGGATAAGCTGTCATAGTCACCGGAGCATTACTTAGTGTCCACAATAAAAGAAAAATTAAGCAATGTACAAAGGGGAATTAAAACCTACGTGAGCTCCAGAATAGGCAAAAAATATTCATGAAAGAAAAATTTAGCTGCTATACAGTACAAATCAAAAACAAATTCTTTGGTTACTTAGAGACAACATAATTCCATTTGTAAAGTTTATTTTTCTTTCTAGATATATATTTTTCTTCCTTTTTGACAAAAATAACTACAAATAATTAAATCAAATAAGAGGTAACAATCAAAGAGAATAACAAACTTACTTTGTGTACCCACAATTCTGGTATTTAGTAGATAAATGCAAAAGTCATCAGTATCTCCTAATGAACAAAATGTTCCCTACGCTGTAATTTTTTACAAGCTGGCTCTTTCCATAGTTACTTTTCAGGAGAATAATCACGACACTAAAGCTATGAGGGTTCTCATTTTGTCTATGTTCTGGCATGAACAAAAATTCAACTAACTTTCCTTTAAACATTTTCAAATATTTATTTACAACATCAACGATTGCATAAAAAATTATTGCATTAATCTTCCTCGTCTGATTTGTTTGTGCTTTCATCATCAGTCTCCTCATGATTCTTTTTTTTACTTTTCTGAAAGGAAACGAAACTTGAACAAAAAGTAAAAGAATGATAATAAAAAGAGGCAGACATACAGTCATACATACATACATATATATATATATATATATATATATATATATATATATATATATATATATATATATATATATAGGAGAGATTCGGGTACGTTGGGACGCGGGTCCGTTGAGACACGTGTACTTTTGACAGAAAACTTCAAGCTAAAAATCTGCCGCTACTCACACCTCAAACGTGGACTATCTGTGGATGTAATATAGTGATCGCATGTACAACTTTCTATCACAAAATCTAGGTAAGAAAATTTATGTGGTCTTTGAAAAATATTTTTGCTTTGCAAAATTCTACAGTACTTTTAGGTAAGCAGCTTCTAGAAAATTGCTTATAGCCCATTAGACAGAGAAATTTATGAGCTTTTCGATGGTATAAATTTTGCTGTGTTCTTCTGCCATCTAGTGGCTGATCTAATTTTTTTTTTCGTAAGTTCGTACTGTTAGGGTACTCTGGGTTGCGTCGTCCGGGGTACACTGGGACAGGTTCAGTTCAATTTGTCCCAGGGTACCCTTGATTACTTTAGCCTAGAGAACTTTCAAAAGTATGCTTCTTGTCTTATGTTGACTTCTTTCCTTCGTTTTTCTACTCTCGATGGGCCTCGTGATATTAGGTAACAACATCAATCCTAAAAAAAAACTCCCCAAATTCAAATATTTTACAATCCACGCCAATCGTATCCCCCTCAACACATAAAATAAATTCCACTAGTTTATAATAAATTCCAACAATCATTAAAAAAATGACTTCAAATCTATATTCTATAATCAAAAATTCATAAAAATCCTATACTATTTCTACATTCCTTAAAAATTTACTCAATTTTTTATAAAATAAACTCCACTAATTCAAATCTAAGTCTTCAAATCTAAGACCTCAAATCTAAAACCTACAATCTAAGTCTCAAATACTTCAAGTCTAAACTCTATAATTTTGTTTCTTTATATCATACAATATCCTATATTATTTCTATATTTCATAAAACTATATTCAATCATAAACTCCTTACATTCTAATTATTCAATTAAATTTAAATCTTACCTAATATATAAACTTAAAAGAACTTAAACCTAATATATAAACTAAAACTCTTTCTTTCGTTTTAGAATGCCAAAACCGAGGAAAGCTGATCCGTCACTTTACGTCTGGAATGAGGATATGAAGAAAGCAGTAAAAGCTCACCTTTATGGGATCCCACTTCGAGCAGCTACTGAAGTTTACAGTGTCAAGTGGTCAAATCTTAGCAGATATGCCGCTGCGTTTTGTAGCAGAACAGATAAAGAAAAAGAAGAGTTTAGTTACACTCCCGACTATGACAACAGGCAAGTATTTTTGATTGAGCAGGAGCTTCAACTTGAAGAGTACACCCTTCAAGTAGCCTTAATGCACTATGGTCGCTTCAGGGAGAGAGCCAGAGAGCTTGCTTGGCTTATGGCCAAACGAAATGGACTTGCATATCCCTAAAGCTGGAACACAGAAAAGTCTGCAGGCAAATACTGGTTGTATGGCTTTGTTAGAAAGCATCCTTCGATTTCGCTTCGAAGGCCGGAACCTACAAGTATCTAGAGAAATCTTGGTTTCAATCGTGCTGTTGTTGACACTTTTTATAGGAATCGGAGAGTTGTATTCAAAATACAAGTTCCCTGCTAGCCGGATCTTCAACCTCGACAAGACTGGGCTCACAAATGTCCAGACCAACTGTCAAAGAGTGCTGAGCCCGAAGGGAGTAAAGCAGCTTGGTGCTACGACTTTCCAAGAGAAAGGAAAGCTGGTGACCATGGTGGGCACTATAAATGCCATGGGAAGATTTATTCCAGCCTTTCTGATTTTCCCACGAGCATGTTTTGTAGAAACGCTTCTTGATGGAGCCCCCCTCCCCACAGACTGCCGGTATAGCAAGTGAAAAGCCTTGAAATGCTTGGATGAAAAAGGATCTGTTTTTGCTGTATTTGGAGCACTTTGCATCGCATGTCCACCCATCTTTTGAGAATCCTGTCTTGATTCTGATGGAAAATCATGAAAGTCATACCAGTTATTATGCAGTTTCGTTGGCCAAAGAAAACGGAATACATTTACTTACGTTCCCGCCACACACATCATTCAGGTTGCAGCCTCTCGACGTTTTGGTTTATGGACCTTTAAAGATTTACTGGTCACAGGCAATTGAGAACTGGTTCAGACTTCACCCTGGTCAAGCAGTGACGGAATATGAGATCGGTGAATTACTGGGGTTTACTTTTCCTAAAGTCTTCTCTCAGACTAACATCACTAGCGGATTCTCAAAGCCTGGAATTTTCCCCCTGAATACTGGAGTGTGGCAAGAGTCAGACTTCCTTCCTGCTTTGCGACGAGAAGATACTACTGAGCCGGGAAATTAGTCTGCCGCTGTTGACGAAAATTTACCAGATCCGCAAGAGCTTCGGTTGAGTCAGAGTTCCAGTACTACAACCCATTCAACCTCGTTTGTTGTGCCAGAAGATATTATACCCCTGCCAAGAAGGGAAGCTACAAACAGAAAGACAGGCAGGAAGCCTCTAGTATCCAAGATATTGACTTCTACACCGGTGAAAGACTCGATCCAAGCTGCAGAAAACGAAAGGAAGGCAAAATATATACATATATATATATATATATATATATATATTATATATATATATATATATATATATATATATATATATATATATATATATATATATATATATATATATATATATACATATATATATATATATATATATATATATATATATATATATATATATATATATATATATATATATATATATATATATATATATTATATATATATATATATATATATATATATATATATATATATATATATATATATATATATATATATATATTATATATATATATATATATTATATATATATATATATATATATATATATATATATATATATATATATATATATATATATATATATGTACTACCTGCCCAAATAGCCTCTGAGTCTGGAAGGTTAAATAAATTATATGCTAAAAGCTTTTGACGAGCAACTTTAAAAATTAATACACTTCTATGTTTAGAATCAGCTTAAATTCTAAATCGTGTTTTAGCATATATTTTAATCAATACTTGGTTTTTCAGTTTTGGTTTCTATAAATAAGGTTAGCTCATCACTTACGGTTTGTTGCTAAAAATTCTTTCATCCAAGCTCTCTTAAATGTAAGGGAGGCTGCTACTTCCTCCTTTAACCCTTGTTTTTACTTTCAAGTTCAATAATAATATAGCAATACTTTGGGAATGATAATCATCCCTGAGAAAGTTCACCCTCCAATAAAATTTTAGAGGGGGAGGATCTGAAACGTCAAAAATGGATAATAGGGTTATCATTATCATTTCCACTGTTTTCAAGGCTATTTCTTCGAGCAGATATTTTTCATGGGGATGTCTCCATAGACACCAACAAGAGTATCAAGCGGTTCATGCCCCCATGCAACAACAAGACATTTAAAAATGTATATAAATAGTACAATGAGAAATAGTCCATTTAAATTTCGGAAGAAAAACAAGCCCCTGGTATAGCTTAACCCTTCCCCTCCCACTGCTGGAAAATTTTCTGGTGATAATTATGACCCCATCTGTATTACGACCATCACCTGCAGAATTTTAAGAGCTAGCACTTTACTGAAAACTTAGCTTGCTTGCGTTTTATAGAGAATTATAGTTGCGCACGAAAAGTCGTCAACGTCTTGGCCGGTGAGAGGCTAATAACAGATGCATAAATCGTACTTTTATTTCCTGGAAGGGTGCTTATCGAATTTTCCACTCCTAAAAGAACATCGTGTTTTTTTTTTTTTTTTTTTTTTTGGGGGGGGGTCAATTTTTCGCACTTTTAAAATCCCACAGATATAAAAAAGGTCACGAGTCAGTTTATTTGAGTTAAATTTGAAAAAATTACTGTAAACTACCCCGTCCACTGTGGAACCAAAATTCCTATAAGTTTTCAACCTTCATTTCCTCCAAAATCCCTCTGTTTACCATAAATTCCCTTCCTCCCAAATTACTGTTAAACTACTATAAGACCACCCAAAATAAAAGACCGTGTCTTTATATTACTTTACACGATCAACACCAAACTATTAGACAAGGCATTTAGTTTTCATTTTTAAACATTTAATTCAATTATTTTCACACTAGTTTTCAAGGTGTCAACATCTAACTAATCGGATTAAATTTCATTCGAACAAATAGCATCTAAAGTGAAATTCTTGTATTGCTTGCAAAAGCTTTTGCCAGTGATTATTGAATTTTGAATTGAATTTTGGACTGAAAGATTTTAGGATTCGTTCGTTAAATGCTGTTTTTATAGCCGAGCGAAATTTAGGCTGGGTTGTGCCTTGCAAGTTTGGCCGGTTACGGAAGCACCCGTGGGGCACAGCCCTCACGTAAAGATAAGTCTTTTTCATTTTTGATCTTCATTTCTGATTTAAAATGGAAGATAATATTAATGCATTATTAACGCAAATTCAAGCAATTAATTTGAAGTTGGATATTATTGACCCGATGTCAAGGCAGGCCAATTCAATGACGTCGGATGTGGCTGAGTTGGGAAATAAATTTGAAAATGTTGCGTCGTTAGTCCAGAATATTCAAAGGGAATCGCAGTCGGTTCGCAGAGATGTGTCAAATGTACGGAAGAAGTTTGATTAGCACTGAGAAAAATTCAGTCTTTAGAAACTGACACGAAGCAAGGAAACGTAGTGCTTTATAACTTTTCGCCGCAGCATAGGGGGCGCTCACTTCTGGAAGATGTTGTCAGTGCTTTGAATGCGGGAATTCCAAATTTAAATCTCCGTCTTTTTGATGTGCGTGACGCTTTCAGACTTAAAAGTTCAATGAGCGTCCGTCCTGTAGTGATCAAATTTGCAAGTGTTGCAGGGCGGGACTATGTATTAAAATCAGGTTTTCTTTTGCGAAGGTTGGGATTATCAATTAGTCCTGATTACACGGAACGTGAGTTGATTGCCAGAAAAAAACTGAAAGAGACTTTAGAAGATGCAAAGACTGAGGGTTTTGTTGATGTGAAATTACGAGGACTTAAGTTGTTCATCGGTAACCAGGTTTTCATGTATAATTACACAAGCGGCGCTTGGCATATCCGTCTAATGCTAGGACTAGATCTGAATCTTCGGCAACGGTTGCATCTTTTAGTTCCGCGACCTCTGGAATGGGGGACGAAGATCGTAATTTGGTGATGTCTTTAACAGAAACCCCAGCTGCAGGGGGATCGCAAGCTATCCCAGCACTAAAGCAGCGTAATCCCGCGAAACGCTCGAATGCGGAAATTATTAGTCCTGATAACAACGAACCAATGAGGGTAAACCGCCCAAGACCCGCAGAGTATAGTGTCAGAGTAAACTCGGGTGATGATGACGCTAAGAGGGCGATAGTACCAAAAAAACTTTTCCGCCCAAGACAGCAAGAACCGACGATGGGAAATGAGGCGGTATAGGGAAATTTGGGCCATGGTGAAAATTCTCTATTAAATGTGTCACATTGGAACATACAAGGGTTCACGCAAAATAAGTTTAAGGACCTGGTTGAAGCTTGTAGTCCTCAAGTTATTTCTCTTGTAGAAACATGGTCTGGAGAAAATATTATTGTTACATTATAGTTGTTTTAGTGCAAATCGTAAAATGTCGAGAAATGGTCGTTATTATGGAGGTGTATCGTTGTTTGTTTCAGATGTTTTTTTGTCATCTAATGATGTGATTCGGCTAAAAAGTGAGTCTTGTAACTTAGTTTGGGTAAGAATTTCACGGGGGAAAAGAAGTCATGTGTTTTGTTCTGTGTATATCCCTCCAGAAAGTAGTTCTTTTTCAGAAGAGGATACATGGGAGATATTTCAAAAAGAGTTGCATATTTTTTTTTGACAAAGTTTCCTGCCGATGGCTTTATTCTTTTAGGAGATTTCAATGCATACACTGGGGAGTTGCAAGAACCATGGTCTTGCCAATTTGAAGACCATACCCACTCGGAATCTCGTCGTGATGGAATGGGTGATGAAGAAATGGATGATATCCCTCCAAGGACTAGTAAGGACCATCGCCGAAAAAATAGGTGGGGAAGTAAACTTTTGGAAATTTGTGGTAAGGAAAATTTAATTATAGTTAACGGGAGGATCGGGGAGGATAAAGAGCGGGGAGAGTTTACTTGCTTTTTTGGGAAGTATCCAAGTGTAGTAGATTATATAGTTGTAAATAAGTCTCTTTGGCCGGATTGTGCTTGTTTAGGGGTGGTCCCGGTTTTGGGTTCTGATCACCTGCCGATTAGGTTGTCTTTGAAAGTGTTAAAAAAGAGGGCATTAAAAAGGTCATTAGGGGGTTTTAGGAGCAAGGTATTAGAAGAAGGATTAGAAGTTAGAGATCCATTGAGGCTAGAATTACAGGAAGAAGAGAAGGTTAAGGTTAAGCTGTTAGGAGATGAATTTCAGGCAGGACTAGAGAAGGGAGAAATATTGGCAAATGAAGGAAAAATAGAAGAGTCATTAAAGGTATTAATTGATAGTTTGTATGAAGTAGGTGTTACTACAGCTCAGAAACTACCACGGAAGTTAAATGGTTTTTTTGATGGTGAATGCGTAGAGAAAAAATCAGAGTTGGTGCAAACATTGGAGCTAACAAACATTGGGTGCAAACACTGAGACAATGTTCATATGAGGAGAGGGAATATCTTTATAATATGTATAAAAGCCGAAGAAAAGAGTATAAGAAACTGTTAAAAGTGAAGAAGTATAAATTTCAAGAGGAGGAAGCAGAGAGAATGAAAAGGGAATTTAGGAATAGTAACAAGAATGAGTTTTGGAAAATAATAAGAAAATCAGTTACAAACGCTTCTGACAAGACGAGTATCCCGCCGGCGGAAAGTTGGCCAGAATTCATCGAAAGCAAGATGACAGAAAGAGAGGAAACGGATAGCCTGAGTCGGTGGGTGGTCGGCGAAAACCTTGCGGAATTCCCTCTAAAGGAAGAAGATTACAAACTACTGCAGCCTTTCACAGGTGAGGAAATATGGAATTCGCTAAAGAAGATGAGAGGGACCTCAGCACCAGGAGTTGATGGCATCCCAACAAGGCTCTGGAAGTGGTCTAGGGTATATTTGTTGCCTTTGTTATCAACGTTATTTTCAAGTGTCCTTAGCAAGTTGGTTTGGCCTCAACAGTGGAATATTTCAATAGTTTTACCACTTTTTAAAAAGGGAGACCGAGCACTGCATAAGAATTATAGAGAGATTCATTTAGGAAATAGCCTTAGTAAATTATTTTGTAAAGTGTTAGTGGCTAGATTAGATAGTTGGCTTAAAGAATCAAATAAGTTAATAGAAATTCAGGCAGGGTTTCGAGAGGATTATAGTGGGGTAGATCAGATATTTATTTTGTATGGGCTTATTAGGAAGTATATGAGGTAAAGGGATGGTAGGCTATACGCAGCTTTTTTGGACCTGCGAGGTGCGTTCGATGAAGTTTCACGAGATTTGTTAGTAGAAGGACTTATAAAGTTAGGGCTGCCGAGACGTTTTGTAGGATTGGTTGTTAAAATGTATTTGGTTGTTAGAATGGTATTTAAGGTAGGAAAGTCTTACTCTAGGGCAATTGTCAGTAGGTTAGGGGTTAAACAAGGTTGTACAATTTCACCTAGGTTGTTTTCCATGTATCTTAATGATATAGAAGAATATATGGTAGGGCAGGGAGCCCCAACTCTAAATCTGTCTGCAATGCAGGTGTTCGCTCTGTTATTTGCGGATGATATAGTATTGGTGGCTAAAGATGGGCCTGACCTTCAAAAACTGCTAGGAATGGTGTCCTCATACCTATATGAGAAGCGTTTGGTCCTAAATGCCACAAAGTCAGTAGTTATGGTATTTCGACAACATGGAAATATAGAGGAAAGGTTTAGTGTAGGAGAAGAAGTGCTTAAAGTAGTTGAAGATTTTGTTTATTTAGGATGCAAGTTTACTTCAAATGGTAGGTGGAAAGGGCAAATTGATTATGTAGCTAGTAAAGGTCTTAGGGCTATATGGCTAGTTTTAAAGAGTAGTGTTTTGAAAGTAGGCCTGACAGACCTTAGGCTTCAGAAAAGGATATTCCAGACTAAGCTTGCTTCCGTAATGTCTTTTGCAGCAGAGGTGTGGGGTATGGAGAAGGCTGATAAGGTAGACCGGTTACAGTTGATGTATTTTAAGCGGTTAATGGGGGTTAGTGATAAGTTTAATCATGTAGTATTAAAAGGTGATCTAGGTTTGTTATCATTAGGGTGGGAAGGTTAGTAAGGATAGTAAATTATTGGGAAAGGATTATAAATCTGCCTAGTAGGAGGCTAGTAAAGAATGCATATGCGGAGATGCTAGTAGATGGCAGGAAAAGTTCTTGGCCAAACCGGGTTAAAGAGACTATTGATAGATGTGGTTTTAGTGAGTATTGGAATGAGGGGAAGGGGCTAGGTGTGGAAGCGGGGCTAGTTGCAAAAAAGGTAAAGGATAGACTAATAGAGCAGGAAATCCAAAGGTGGCAGAATCAGAAATCATCCTCGGCGTCCCTGGGGCTGTATGGGCTGGCAAAGGAGGTTTGGGGGGAGGAAGTTTACTTTAAAGCGGGATGAGTAGTGAGGATTTAAGATGGGTAATTTCGGTTCGTGGTAATTTTTTGGGTATTGGAGAAAGGAGGAAATATATTGGGAATTATAGGATTAAAAATGGTCCTTACCAGTGCCCTATGTGTGGTGAGGAGGAAGATCTTATCCATTTTATGGGTACATGCCAAGAGTTAAGAAATTTGAGGAGGGAAGTGTTTTCAACAGATTTTGGAGGGGTAGATTGGTTTGAAACAATTTTAAAAAGTAGAAATTTTGATGATTTTAGAAGGTTGGGTAAATTTGTAAGAGTGGGTATGGCACATAGAGAAACTTTTTTGATGAATTGTGAGTAATTTAATGTGTGATTTTTTTTTTTATTTAATTTTGTTTTGTTATTTTGCCATGGCCCGAAAAGGCTTTTGTTGCAATAAATATCTATCTATCTATCTATCTATCTATACTCAAAAACTATTATTTTTTTTTTAATTACTATTTCTCTTTATATGAAAGCAACATTGTTCTCACTTATACAAACATTTATTCTAGACTATCTTTCTCCACTAAAAAACTCAAACTCCCTGCTCAACTTTCTTTCTCAGTCCCTTTTTCACATACAGTATTTACAAATATGATTCAAAATACGAAAAATATTTTCTCCACTCTTCACTTATTTTCAACAGTTCAACTTGTCTTTTAATTAAGGTCTCAACACCTTCGAAATAGACTACTATTTACCTTTTTCATCTGCACCACACATAATGGCACATGTTTCCAATAATGTAACAGGGAATTTTTCTTTTTCATCTGCAGCTCCAATTTGATGTCAAGTTTTACCACGGTATTCTTTTCCTCGTCACTTTGAACCTCAATATCATAATTTTCACTCAAACTGAAAAGTCTCCTTTGTTTTCGTAAACAAGGCTAAGGATAACCATAATGAATTCTTTACCTTAGAATTGTCATTAGCAGCCTTAGACTCCATTAATATCGATTTTTCTACCAATTAGAAATAATTTTACAATTTTGATCTGTTAGGAGTTTTGTGGCTGTGAACTATGCAGGTAAATAGTTACTTAGTAACCATTTCTTCCTAATTATCCCATGTGCTCATGGATTATGAGAATATTGAAGTAACTGTATTGTCTGCTGGATTTAAATTTTTTTTTCCGATTTTCATTTTACATAAAAATTTTATTTCGAATTTCTGTAGAATTTCATTTACATATTTTGAAGTTAGCTGTTGATATGCTAGCGGTTTTAGAGGAAACATTCTTGAAGCACTCTAGCAGCATTCAAGGAGAATATGCAACAAGTGAAATGACAGAGAAAGAGCATAAGAAAATAACAGAAAGACGCATGACAAATTGATAACTTGAAGAGTTGTGAACAATTGTGTGTGATAAAGCTAAAAGAAATTACTACCTTTGATTTTTCTTTCTGTTCCTTTGATTTGTCTTTTCCAGACTTCTTTTTCTTCTCCTTGTCATGTTTATTTTCATCACTGGCTTCCGTTTCTTCATCTTGAGATGCTTGAGGCTTGAAAAGAAGCATCATAAGTACTTTGAGTCTTTACTTTGTTCAATTTGTATTAAATTATTTCAGTTATATTCGATTTTTACAAAGTTTTGAACTGAAGTAGGTAGATAAGGTTAGAAGAGGAGCACACACAGTTGTGATGGCACCTTGGTACTGCAATTAGCTGTTAATGGTGAGGTGAAATAAGTACATTACTTCAAAGACTATTTGAGTTGTATATTAATAGTACACTAAAACTACAGAATTTTTATCGTTGATTGTGTTAGCTGCAACATAACGATCAATTCTTAAAATTTGGATAATGAAAACAGTGTCAACGACTTTCACATACTTTTTGAATAAAAAAAATATATATTCAGACACATACATCAAATAGTTGGTGATAGCGAAATGCATGTAAGATCAACTCCTCTAAATAGTAACTAAAACAGTCGGAAATTTTAATTTTCTTTGTGTGGGAGATTTTAACTTTAACCTTTTAGATTTTAGAGCTGATAATTTTGATTTTTTAAATTTTATGATTTCACATGATCTTTACTCTTTGGTGAGTTTAACCACAAGGATTTCTAATTATTCTGCTGCATTAATTGATAATATCTTTGTGAGTTAAAACTACTTGAATCATAGTTACGCTGATGTTATAATTTATTTTGGTTCGGACCATTTACCGGTTGTTGGAAAGATTACTTGTGTAAAGAAAAAAGAAAATACAATAAAAAGAAATAAAGTGCGACAGCTGAAAAAAGAGAATTTAGAAAAGTTTGCAGAGTTGAGCTGTCTTAGTTGGCAGCCAGTTCTTGAAATCGAAGGTGATGCGTCACAGGCTTTTGATATAATGAGTTCTATTGTCCAACCGATTTTTGATAGAACATGCCCAGTTAGAACAGTGAAGCGGAAAAAAAAGAGCCACGTAAACCATGGATATATAAAGATATTTTAAATGAGATTGAGAATCGGAATTCTTTGTATGAACAATATCTGAATTCAGAAAATGATGAGGATTTTAAGTTATTCAGACTATCGAGTAATAAAGTGAACTATCTGAGAAGGAAAGCTAGGAAACTGTATTATAAGCAAAAATTACTTGAGAATCATGGTAACATCAAAGGAACATGGGGAGTTATTAATGAGATTATGGGAAGTAATAAAAATTCTGAACTTCATGCACTTGAAATTGATGGTTTGGAAATTACAGACAAACATGCAATTGCAGATCAGTTTGGCAAGTATTTTTCAGAGGTTAAGGAAACTATACAGCAAATAGGTAGAGTACTAAAGGATCAGTTCCAGAAGAAGGAATTTTGGACAATAGAGGAGAGGGCCTGAATTTTTAATTTGAGCCATGTACTAATGACGAATAATAAAAGGTGATCAAGTTAGTTAAATCTAACTCAGCTGGCACTGACGGATTGAATCTTCGTGCATTCAGAGCAGTTATGACTTACCTTCTACCCTATTTGCTTCATATCATAATCGTCTCACTACAAACTTGAACATTACCGGACGCCTTAAAAAAGCAAAAGTAATCCCACTGCATAAAGGAGGTATGAAGTCGAACATACAGAAATCTAAGATAATAGAGAAAATTATGCACCATCGTTTGTATGATTTTTGGACAAAAAAGGACTTCTTTCCGAAACACAATTAGGATTCAGGAAGAACCACTCGACGTCAAATGTTGTGCAGTACCTGTCGAATTTAGTGAATACTCATCTTGAAAAAGGTGAACTTGCTCTTACAGTATTTGTGGAATTTAAAAAGGCATTTGATACAATAGATTTTTAATATTTTATTACATAGATTAGAATGTTTGGGCGTCAGAGATTTACATCTGAAGTGGTTTGAAAGTTTTTTAACTGGAAGGTCTGTTAGAGTTATATTAAATGATCTTATTTCTGGTCAGTATTTTATGAAAAGTGGTGTTCCGCAGGATTCTGTTCTAGGCCCACTGCTTGCCTTACTTCGTTTGCAGATGATACTGCTCTTACTTTTTCTAGTCGTTGTGTTGAATCTCTAATAGAAAAGGTTAATAGTGTAATGGCTCAACTTTATATATTCACTAGTCTTAGCCTTTTATCAGTAAATGTGAGTAAAACTAATTTTATAGTTTATAGTAGAGTGGGAACACCGATCGATCTTTTTGGAAAAATTTTAATGAGTGGAGAGCAATTGAATCAGGTAAATTGTGTGCGATACCTTGGTTTTTATGTGGATTGTAATTTATCTTGGAAATGGCACAGCGATTGAATTGCTACTAAAGAGGCTAGAGGAGTTGGAGTTATTCGTCGGTTAATCCTTATATTTTATATGGTTGTATTTTATGGGCAAGTAATTTCTACTCTAATTATAAACGAATCCAAATTTTACAAAATAGAGTGGCGAGAATAATTGGAGAATATGTGAAAGTTTTTAATGATACAGCGACGTTCTATAGAAATTTAAGAGTGATGAATGTTGAACAGCTCAGGGATTATCACGCTGCAATTTTTGTATATCAATGTCGGAATGATATATACCCAGATATTTTTTCTCATTTTTATAAGGGTAATAGTTGCTTACGTGAGTATAGTACTAGAAATGTGGATAACCTTGTGATTGAGCATGGGTAGAGTACTCGGGTGGGCTTTACGATTCGCTATTTGGGACCGAGTGTTTGGAATATGCTTACGGCGAGTACTAAGGCAGCTGAACATCTACAGCAATTAAAGGAAAGATTAAAGAAGTATTTATTAGGAGGGGAGGATGAGGAATCATAGTTTGTGTAGTCTTTGTTTATTTTTATTTATTTTAATATATATATATATATATATATATATATATATATATATATATATATATATATATATAATATATATATATATATATATATATATATATATATATATATATATATTATATATATATATATATATATATATATATCTATATATATATATATATTTATATATAAATATATATTTGACGAGATATCGATTTTTGATATTTATTTTACTTGTTATTACTATATGTGTATGTATATGTATATATATTGAGTTATTTAGATGAAATGATTAATATTGGTTGTTGTAGTCGTTCGTCCTCAGAGCTTTGTTTCTTCTTGAACGGCTACTTGTCAAATGATTAGATTGTGTTGTTTTTTTTTGTTTAATTTAATAAAACTTAATCCAATTCAAGTCAATGGAAAGAATTCAATTTTAATTCGATTCAAATTCAATTAAAGATAACAGAGGTTCTAGCTCTGCCTAAGTCAAGAACCATGTGCTTTCCATGTATTAATATTTCCCCCAACCACTTCGCACAGTATGACCACATAGAAGGAATGTAACGGGATCAAAATTCAAAACTCCAAATTTTCCAATTAAGGTTACTCAAGTAAAATAAAATCACCCAAAATATGAACCTGAAAATTCAAGTAACCTACAGATCGAGTAAGACTCAAGCGTTCAATTTAAAAATAGCGAAACACATGTATCTTATTCAATTATACATTGTAAAATTCTTTCCCGCAGAAAATGTAATAGCAATAAATAAATCCGCCTCCGTGTCGCCAAAGTATGCAATAAATATCAGTCTGACCAAATCTTACATGACAGGCGACCAACAATGTAATTTAAATCTTAAGAGCTTGAATTCCCAAACTGTCAAGAGAAGGTAAAAGTTATCATACAAAAAAATAGTTGCTAGGGATACTAAGTATTTTTGTGTAATCTAATTGCATTGTTCTGAAACTAAGTTTAGAACTATGCATTCCAATGCAACTTAATTGCATTGTCCTTTAACAACTTTCACATAGATAAATTATAAGTCTTCTGGAAATTAAGTGACATGTCGCTAGCAAAAAAAATTACAATGTAAAACTTTGTTTTGTTGAGAAAAATTCCAAAGTGAAGTCTTAAAGTTATAAATCGTATCAAAATTCAAGTAGCCAATTGGTGTATCCCTGTCCAATAGAGATATAGGACATACAGTCTGAACCAATAGGACCAGTGTAATATACTTTTAGCAACGCCTGAATGTAACCTCCGGCGAAATCAGAGGGTATAGTTGCTTAGAACTTAGCAATTTTGGATCAGTCTATTATGAGTCTATGAGGAGTCTTTTTGCAGTCTATTATCAGTGTTATCATGAGTCTACTATGAGTTTAGAAGCAGTATGGGGAGTCGAGAAAGAGTTTTTAGAACGAGTTTGCAGTGAGTTTTTGAAAACAATTTTAATGTAAGTGACCTATCTATTGCATTGTATATGCTCCAGTCTATAACATTGTCTTAGTGTCTATAACTGTGAAGTGTTATACCTGTACTATTGATATTCCTGAGACAACTCTGTACTGCTAATGTGAGTAAAAAATAAATACATTACTTTCTTAATTTTATCTCTTAATGTTAGTACTTCAAGATAATTAGTCCTTGTGGCTCCAACCGCTCCCTAAGGAATCTGAATCCTTTCAATCTGATTTTGACTCAGCATGGTCATCAATAGATGCTCCCCGTAGGAACCACTGTTTTAATTCCCCGCTACACGAAGCTCCCCCGCAAACTATGGTATGATACTCGCGTAACACCAACTAAAGAAATAATTAACCCCCCCCCCATAAGGAATTAATCGACCCCCCCCATTAGAATTGGCGCGGTCGGTAGGATTTGCGTATTCCACTCCTTGTTGGTAGGGGTTACGGAACAATGGGAGGCGTGGGGGGTTACTTCTATAACTTCCTGCCCCATTGGCATTTAAGTTTGTTCTCCCGAACAAACGATTATTAAAATTGGGGGTTGATGGTGTATAGTTGTTTCTGGTACGGCATTCCCTGGCAATATGCCCTTTTTTATTACATGCGAAGCATATGTGATATACTCAGCAGCAATCCTCATTGTGAGTAAATCAGGGGAAGAAGTCTTCGCGAAAAAATGGGACGTCAAACATGATTTAAGGGAATACAACATAGGATCATATAGCTTCGGACTACGTTTAGCAAATACACCCAAATATCGACCCGCGAGAGGAAAATTGGGTATAAAATATAACGGCTGAAAGGGCAATTACCTCCTATATATACAACATGAAATAAGAAAATTGAAAAAAACAATATAAAGTTCGGTACTGGTACGTTAAAGGTCCATGCCAGACAGATTTCTTGCTTCTTGACAAATGCAGAAAACAAAAATTAGTTTACAAAATTGAGGGAAATTCAAACTACGTAAAATATCAAGGTCAAAACGACCCACTCCAAGAAATAAAATACTACAAACAATATCTCTACAATCCAAAAAGCGTAATATATAGTGCGACAAGAAAGGAAATTATAATTAAAAGAATAAAAACCAATGCATCGAAATTGAAAGCAACCAAAAATTAAGAAAACTTTTGCTATCGAAATAATTTGGTACGCCGTAAATCAAAGTCAACCCACACACCCTTTAAGTTAAAAGAAAAACCCTAGAATCAAACCATCCAAAATAACTACCCCCCCCCAACCTAAGAATCAGCCGTATATTTACCATAAGCAATCAATTAATGCTATCATCACGAATCTTAATTTCATCTTGTGGATTCCCCCGATAAAAAGAAAAAAAATTTATATAACAGAAATTTAAATTCTCATTCGATTAACAGTCATAAGAATTTTACCCATATTATGTTTAATGACAAATTAATTCCAGAAACAACGAAAAAAAAGATATGGCTAACAAATTTCATGACAATCTTCGTTGCCCAAACCATAGCCCAAGATATCGTAAAGCATGGAATAATTTTCACACGAGAATTTGTTGCTCGCAAGTCATAATGCCTAGAAAATATTTATGAAACTGGACCCCAAACCATTCGAAACCTTGTTCCAACAAGTAATAAGACTAGAGAAAAATACTAATGAATTAAAGGACTCTCTATTCCAATTCTTAAAATCGGACAAGAGCCTGAAATCAACGAAAGAACTGCACCACAAGGAAAATAAAGGAGATCTACCCCCCCATTATTCCTAAACTAAAATCGAAATTCATAATAGAAGATTTCGACAAGAAAATGGCAGAAATTGATAAGGCTCTAGGAATTAACAACAGAGAAAGCCAAAGAAGAAGAGCATTAAATAATGTGGATAGTTCCATGAGCGAACATACGACGATAAAATCCACCACAAGTTTCCCCTTAACTACTTCCAGGAAAAACAAACTCAACGATGGAAATTATGCCATGTTGAATGAATTACCAAGCATATGGACATACCTCAGGCAACTATGGCAAGATCATACAGCGAGCAACGTTACTAAGAAAATATCACCAAAAGGAAAAAAGCAAAATATCGACAAGCCACGGAAAGAAACCAGGACAACCACATCCAAATCCGAGAAGAGAATCGAAGAAATACAGCCCTCACTTTCGGAAACCACAACCAATGCAAGTCCAGAGTTATTCAAACTCAATAAAGTAGCACAACAGAAATTAGTCACACTGACACGTCTGAAACCAACGACATTTACAAAGTGGACATGGTCCACAGGTCCAACACTTACAAATACTCACTCATTCGGCAAAATGTATATAAACTTAAGAGCAAGACTCCCAGTATTGCATACTGAGACACAAACTATATTAGTTCAAGGATACAACTCGGATAGGAAGACGAAAATATCCGAAAGCAAGAAGAAAGAAATATACATACCCAAAAAGTGCTGGACAATAGAAGGTAAATATACGTGTGCCAGACTGGCCATGGCCGACGAGCCAAACAAAGACTACATCGAATCATTACCTGAACTAGATGAGAAAAACTCCCTAAGAGTATCAATTCACTAATCCTTTTTAATATTGTATAGACAGAGATTACAAGCATTATTTGAATTGTTCAATACAGAAATACAAAAGCTAAAGCAAAGTACCACGACAATCTTCGAGGTATTCTTCCGAAAAAGCAAATACCGCATATCTGCTAGTCTAATACCAATTGTAGGAGAATTGGCTTCACGCTTATTTTGACTATCAACCGAAGAAGACCTGGATATCCTAAGGGAGAACTTAAGAAAACTAAATAACGCCATGAACGTGACCTTACATGTCCAAAAAATACAAGCCAGCATAGCCAATTATCAAAGAGACAAACTTGAGGCAATCTCAAAGAAAATCTCAAAGACAGTAAATATAATGAATTATTTGAAGAACGAAGTGGATCGTGTGATTTCCGATTCGAGCCTCACCATGGTATCACTCGACATAGTGACAATGTCATTGCTCAATCTCGCAACTGATGTTAGTAAATTTGAATTCACATTATTTGCCCCTACTGGAGGAATCTTATCCTACGATCTTGTAGACCCTTCGAACCTAAAAAACCTCTTAGATGAAATAAAAACGCATCTAACTTTCGGTCTACATCTACCAACAGAACCAGAAGTAGCAAATCTATTCCACTATTACACAAAACTAAAGGTTCACATCACGGAGATAAACGAACAGCTATTTGCAGTAGTAACAATCCCATTAATAAATCAGCAATCTATATATGATTTATATAAAATTTCTACATTCCCTGCCAATATAGGTAGAACTAATTCGTTCATGACTATCACCCCCGAAGCAGAATACTTACTAGTCAATCAAGATAAAAGGAAATATGCCTTAGCTAACCCACAGGAACTTAAAGAGTGTATGGCATTCAAAAACCTAGTGTGCCAACTAACCCTGCCCATTTATAACGTAAAACCTGGATCATGTATGTTAGATATATTTTTAAAAGAAACTCAACAAGAAGAAATTCCCAATTCATGCGAAGCGCTAGTAGGAAGTACGAAACGAGAGATATTTATTCATCTTAGAAATGATTTATGGCTATTTTCTGTCCCAAAGGAAACAGTTGGGACCATCTCTTGTTATAATAACACAGAAAGAATCGATCCAAGCTACAGAACTGAATTACTATTACAAGACGTGGGAACAATAACCATAAAACAAGGGTGTCGATTAGTAACCAAAGAAGCCACGGTACAAACACCACTGATAACCACGAGGACGTATATAATAAGCCCCAAGGTGACCAATTTCAAACCATTCAATTTATCGCATACCATTCCTAATATTGATGACGAAGAGGTAAAAGCCACAATATGGTCAAAAATAGAGAATGTCAAGGGAACCTTACCACTAACAAAAATAAGAGAAGCTTTAGACTCTCAAATTCCCCTATTTACTAATGAAGACCAAAGATTGAAGTATGTAGAAAGTAGATACGGACTATTCTCAACGAATTTTAGGTGGAATAGGCTCCTGACGATAGGCTTCGTATTCATGATTTCTCTGACTATAAGAACGCTATTGACCCTGAATTACGGAAAAATTATGAGAGCATGTAGAAATACAGCAAAGACAGATCACATAAAGTCGAGTGAGATGCAAAACCTAAACCCGGAACTCCCTGATAACCCTTAAGCCATAAAATACGGAAGGACATGATCGAGCGAATGGGAGTAGAGGTCCTCATTCGTGCCATGTCCAGTCCCAAATCTCTATTTATTGTTTGCGTAAACCCATGCAGCTACAAAGATAAAATATGCATTTCATTGGCAGCATGGACACGCGTAAACAGTAAAAACATGAAAATTTATAGTAAATCAAGACCTCTCTTAAAACCATGTAACCTACCTCATGTGTAGTTTGATAGTTGAAAAGTAAATGCTAAAGTAGTCGAGTGTTGAGTAACATTTAAAATATATTAAAAACTGAACATGTGCTAAATATACATATATATATATATATTATATATGCATTATAATGCTATATATAAGCATTAATTTTGAAGTTTTCATATTGTGTTATTTTTCGTATACTCAATCATTTTTCTTATAATTACTGAGCTTACCTCACAGTAATACAGTGTTGCTGCAATATGCATGTAAAAAGCATGAAAATTGCTCTTATTCGCTTTACCTTTAGGTTTAACCTTACCCATAATAAGTTGATATTGTTAGTGTAACTAATCACGACTATTACTTCAAACAATAGTCCCTGTGCAATGTTGTATAAATTATGTATTATTGACTTATACTTTTTTGTGTCTTGACTTATGTATTTTAACTTACGTAATTGTAAAAAGCATATGATTCTGTCTAGATATTTATATTCTAGGAAGCGGAGTAATCAGAGCAAATTCATTCATGGTATACCAGCACGCAACACAGATACAACCTAGTAGCATCTACTCTCATCATTCGTCAACCACCGATAAGTACTCACCAAGGAAATCCCTAAGGACAAAACTCTGATGACGATCCAAGTCACCAAAGCCTAGTACCAGGTAACCTTACCTCCAACAATATCGTCAAACCAAAGACCCGTATGTATATATATATATATATATATATTATATATATATATATATATATATATTATATATATATATATATATATATATTATATATATATATATATATATATATATATATATATATATATATATATAATATATATATATATATCTGAACCAATGATTATCTAGAGAACCACCCCGACAAAGCATGTCGTAAAAACTGCATAAAATCCGTCGATAACTATCCTTAGACGGTAAGGTCCAAAACATTAGATCCTAAGGACCAAGAATAACCCTGGAGTCAATCCCTCAAAGATTATATATCTTAAGCCCCAAATCAGAGACAATATGTTGGAACAAGATCCCAAGTTTAAATTTTGACTCTATCCAATCATTATTAGATGTCGCAAAACCAAACCATCCTCCATGAGAAGAAGAACCAAACATAATCAATTTTGTGGGAAGTATAAACTGTACGTGCTAAACTTTTCCCAAAATAAAGTGTTCAGAGAAGAGAATCAACCAGTTATTATTGTTTTAATCCCCATGATTAATCCCTCAATGATGGTGTATCATTAAAACAAAAATCAAAGACAATGCGTCGAACATAGAACCTGAGATAAAGTTTTGATCCAACCATAGTTACCCTTACATGTCGTAACACAACCCATAGTCCAAATAAAAGAAGGACTGAACGTGAACAACTTACGGGAAAAACAGACTGTACGAGTATTAGATTTTCCCGAGGATAAAAGTGTCCAAGAAGAGATACCCAGCCCAGCGATCAAGATACCCATTTCATGTAATCAATTCCCCAAGGGGTATGTACCTAATAAACATTTCAACAACTCTGTAACATCAACCCCTCGTATTTGACGTGACAAACCACGCACGGACAATTTTGTGCAAGTAGTCATACTTATGAACAATATAAACACTTATCCCAAGCAACAAGTGCCAAAAGATGAAACACCACGAAGACAAACCATAAACAATTAGCCAACACAGTAATTGGTTCAACGGAAGCCCAAAATAAAGTGACAACGTATGTGAGTATTATAGACACGTAGAATGATGAAGTAAGTGTGAAGTCTTATGTATCTAACTTGTAACTTTAACGAATATTGAGAAACTCATCATAAAACAGATGAAAACAAGTGCAAGCTACCTTATCCCAGTGTTGCAATCAGATATTAAGTTAAAAGCTATCAACGTGTCAAACTTCTTTTTTGCAAATTATTTTATCCATACATATCAGTGCTCTTGAAGTCAGTTACTTATCGTATCAATATAGCGGCAGGTGGAAGTATAATCTAGTATTAGAGTGAACGTGTACCATGTCAGGTAGTAGAATAATTGCAAAGGCAGAACTTAATTAATTAAAACCATGTAGAATTATTAGCATATCATGTGAAGGTAATTTTAGTATTAGGTGGAGGAAAGAAATAATTATATACGTAATCATATAACCAAATGCGTTAGTAAATAGAAACTCTTTGGCCCTTTCGCCAAATAGAGTGAATAGGTGATGGACTTTTAAGTAATGTCTTCATATATGTAGTCACATAAAGCAATCGGGAATATGAAAAAAAAAAATCTTACTAATTCTGAGATAATTCAAATAATATGTACCAAGTTTAAATTCTTTTAAACAATGATGAAGGGAGATCGAAAATTCAAAAAATAGAAAGAGAAGTAGTAAACACAACAATGAGGACATCGTTAACAATGGGAAGGATGATATGTAACGGGATCAAAATTCAAAACCTCAAGTTTTCTAATTAAGGTTACTCAAGTAAAATAAAATCACACAAAATATGAACCTAAAAATTCAAGTAACCTACAGATCGAGTAAGACTCAAGCGTTCAATTTAAAAATAGCGAAACAAATGTATCTTATTCAAACATACATTGTAAAAATCTTTCCCACAGAAAATGTAATGGCAATAAATAAATCCGCCTCCGTGTCGCCAAAGTATGCAATAAATATCAGTCTGACCAAATCTTACATGACAGGCGACCAACAATGTAATTTAAATCTTAAGAGCTTGAATTCCCAAACTGTCAAGAGAAGGTAGAATTTATCATACAAAAAAATAGTTGCTAGAGATACTAAGTATTTTTGTGTAATCTAATTGCATTGTTCTGAAAACTAAGTTTAGAACTATGTATTCCAATGCAACTAAATTGCATTGTCCTTTAACAACTTTCACAGAGATAAATTATAAGTCTTCTGGAAATTAAGTGACATGTCGCTAGCAAAAAATTACAATGTAAAACTTTGTTTTGTTGAGAAAAATTCCAAAGTGAAGTCTTAAAGTTATAAATCGTATCAAAATTCAAGTAGCCAATTGGTGTATCCCTGTCCAATAGAGATATAGGACATACAGTCTGAACCAATAGGACCAGTGTAATATACTTCTTAGCAACGCCTGAATGTAACCTCCGGCGAAATCGGAGGGTAGAGTTGCTTAGAACTTAGCAATTTTGGATCAGTCTATGAGTCTAAGAGGAGTCTTTTTGCAGTCTATTATCAGTGTTATCATGAGTCTATTATGAGTCTAGAAGTAGTCTATGGGGAGTCGAGAAAGAGTTTTTAGAACGAGTTTACAGTGAGTTTCTGAAAACAATTTTAATGTAAGTGACCTATCTATTGCATTGTATATGCCCCAGTCTATAACATTGTCTTAGTGTCTATGACTGTGAAGTGTTATACCTGTACTATTGATATTCCTGAGACAACTCTGTACCGCTAATGTGATTAAAAAATAAATACATTACTTTCTTAACTTTATCTCTTTATGTTAGTACTTCTCAAGATAATTAGTCCTTGTGGCTCCAACCGCTCCCTAAGGAATCTGAATCCTTTCAATCTGGTTTCGACTCAGCATGGCCATCATTAGATGCTTCCCGTTGGAACCACTGATTTAATTCCCCGCTACACGAAGCTCCCCCGCAAACTATGGTATGATACTCGCGTAACACCAACTAAAGAAATAATTGAAAACCCCCCCCCATAAAGAATTAATCGAAAACCCCCCCATTAGAGGAATAGATCGTCCAATTACTCACAGATAGGTTTTACAGTGGAAAAAGGAGAGCATGTTTGAGGGTCCGAATTTTTCGAGCCTTCCAGTTATCATCAAATGGGGCAAATAGATACACTTTTTGTTGGTAGGGGGAAGGCATTAGGGGGCCCAAAAACTGGTATAAATGACTAAAATGACAAAATGACTAGTTTGTCATGTCATGTTTTAATTAGTTTGAAACTTATAGCTTTAAGTCCGTGGGCCAAGAAATACATAAAGTGCCAAATAAAAAATTTCCACCCCACCTCCCCCCCCCCCCCAAAAAAATGGGTCCCGAAAGGGGCCTATTTTTTTTAACGGCTCGCAACTAATACAATCAAGTCTTTGGACTATGGGAGCCCCAATGCAGAAGAAAAAACAAAATAAATCGGTTTCCCCAATACGAACCCTGAAAAAGGGTCAAAATTTTATTCCAAAACAGCTTGAAAGTTAAACCACATAAATGACGTATATAAGGGTCATTTGAACAGAAATCAAAAGTTGTAGCGCTCTTTTTAAGTACCCAAGAAATTGGAGAGCAACTAGCCCCCCCTCGAACCTTTTTCGTTTTTTAGACAACCATTTGATTCAGCATAGTTGAAAGATCCGATAACTACGTTTTTGGGGATGAAATAGCTCTTATAGTCCCCGGGGGAAGGGATTGTAAGTCAAGGAATTCGCCGATTGCTCACATATAGTATTTGTTATGGGAAATTTTTTGGAGAGAAGTTTCTGCAGGGGGGGGGTCTCCACAGGAGAATTTTCAGTGAGAAGGAAAGTTTTTTAGGGAGAATTTTTCACGATGAGAGTGGGGCTGAGGAAAGGAGATTTCTTGGTAAGATTTGAAATAAGTCAGAAATTAAATAACAAACAAATTTTTTCAACTGAAAGTAGGGAGCAACATTATAAATTATAACGAACATAAATTATAAGGTGTATGACGGGGGACGGGGGCTGCCCCCTTTTTTTACACTAAAGCTTGACTTTTTGTCGCAATTTTTTAAGGAAGAATGCTCAAACACAAAAGACTTTGAATTTGAATAAGTACTTTTAAAGAACTCCAAGACTTTAGCATAAATAGGGAGAGTGGAGGAAGGGTCTGCCCCTCTCATATATAGAATAATATCTGTTCGTTTAAGTTTTAAAGTTGCTCCTTACTCTCTGGTAAAAAAGAAACTTTGCTCTTCCATTTTTAAGGTATGGTAAAAAAACACCTTTACTACCATTGAAATGGCCCTTGCGTTTCTTACAATTAATCGTTCTTAAAGTATTGGTTACAAAAAGTCAAACTTTAGCGTAAAGAATGGAGGGTCAAAGAGGGAGGGGGGGGGCAACACAAGGCTAAGTCGTTTTGTTATAAGTTTTTTTGTCCCCTTTCACCCCAATTGAAAAAAATATGCTTTTTTAAATTACTGTTTGTATTTAATATCTTAACCGAGGATTATCCTAACTGTGAGAAGAGGCCACTTCGCGCTATAGTTAATCACCCTAACTCTAACTAGGGGAGCCCCTAGTTATAGCCAATAAAAAAGGTAGACCTGGGGAAAATATACGCAACAAAATAATTGAACTTTTTTGGTGATTAAAAATCAACAAAGTTCATAAGATTTTAAGTTAGCCACCAAAATTTATGAGCCTTGGAAAATTTACCCAATTTAAAAAAAAGGGAAAAACAATCTCGAAACAGCAAGTGTTGTTCATTGAAATTACACCATCAAATTCAACTGTTTCGCATGCTGACCAATGGTCTGTGTAGCGAGGGTACCGATCTCAAGATTTTCTACCTTCGGCCACGATTGCAATGCGTGATTGGGGACAAGTCACCCGACGTTTCCCGTGTTGTTCCCCAGATTTCTGTAGGTGCCCATTTAGAGCTGGGTCGACTCTGGCCTAGTTTATAGTTGCACCATTTTCCCCCGTTCCAAGCCACATAACCAGCGACACTAGGACTCCAACCCCTGTCCTCAGGATTTCAAGTCTAGCGCGCTAATCACTCGGCTCGGGCGACTCGGTCAAATTTAGCATATCAACATTATAAAAAAATATTATTGAAGGGTCTTCGTTTATTTTTTTCCCACGGATGATCGTTTCAAATTAATGGTTGCAGATAATCGAAAGAAGACTTAATCGGAAAGGAAATCAAAAGTTCTATTACCCTTTTTAATTATATAAGAAAAAAAGTATGCAGCAGCAAAGAGGTTCCACCCTTTTGTGGCACAAAACACCAATTTCGCCACAAAGATGAAGACAAAGCTATCAAGTGAAAATTCTGAGAAAAGATCTCGATTTAAAATTACTTCTAAGATCATATTTTGAGCCTTCAAGTTTTAGAGACAGCAATGGTGCGCAATGGCACATTTATTCCTAAAGATACATGTAGTCCATACAGGACTTATTATAGACACTCATTTTAATACTTCGTTTAGCCAAGTAGATTAATTCTACTTGGTACCATTAGTAAAAAAAAAGCTTTTCTTACGGAGGTAAAGGACGGAATTTTAACTTTAAAACTAACATAAATTATTGCTTTGCTGATCACGCAAGATATATCCACAAAACTAGCTCAAATAAATTGACTCGTGGTACTAAATCATTGCGTTTTCTAATATCTATAGAATTTTAGAAAACTAGCACTTTATTTAAATTGCAAAACCGACCCCCTAAAAACCGCTTTGAACCAGAAAATTCCATAGTCAACCTTCCAAAAAATAAAAGACATCTTATGAGGCTTTCAATTGTTTTTCGTCGACCATAGTATCGGTGACATTTTAATGCACGGCTATAATAATTCTCTAAGAAACGTAAACAAGCTCAGTTTTCAGTAAACACTAGTTTTTAGAATTCTACAGCTGATTGTCATAAAAAGATGAATTCATAAGTGCCATTTTCCAAGAGCAGGTGGGGGGGGGGGTAATTTCTACCAGGAACCTTGTTTTTTACTGAAATTTAAATAGGAATGTTCCTCACTGTCCTATTTATGTTTTTGAGTGCCTTCTTGTTGCTCAGGAGGATTTACGCCCAGGCCACCCTTCCGGCATCCATGTGAGATTACCCTAACTGTGAGCAGGATTGGGCTTTTATCAGGAAGTTCGGTTCACTTTTTCATGGCACAATCGTTTTGGTCAATTAAAAGAGGTCAATTACATTTTTCTTGATAGTAGCTTAAAACCTCTACTACAGGGCTCTCTTATATGCTAAATTTGTTGGTGTCGTTTTCATCAAGATAATTTGCTCTTTTGGTGGATGTGTACTCCTTTTTTCGAAAGATGGCCAAATTTCTTCAAGTTCGTAGCTTTTGATGGGCAAACTTTTGCAATCAAAAAGTTCGTGGTAACGATCTGTAAGTAAGGAGCGACTCGGCTCAATAGTAGCCGATACTCTAAAAAACAGAATTCTGACACCAATAGGTACATCAAAAGAACCAAATTTTTTTGCTGATTTCAAATATACAAGTCTCATCAAGTTTAGTCTTGCCCATTAAAAGTCACGTGCCTAAGAAAATGTGCCTTATTTTTGAAAAAGAGGAAACACCCCCTAAAAGTCATAGAAACCAAAGGAAAATCACGCCATCCGATTCAGCGTATCAGAGAACCCTACTATAGAAATTTCAAGCTCATATCTGCAAAAATGTGGAATTTTGTATTTTCTGCCAGAAGAAAGATCACGGATGCGTGTTTATTTATTGTTTGTTTTCCCAGGGGTGATTGTAACGACACAGTGGTCCTAGAATATCGCAGGAGGGCTCATTCGAACGACAATTAAAAGTTCTAGTGCCCTTTTTAAGTGACCAACAAAAATCGAGGGCAACTAGGCCCCCTCCCACGCTCATTTTTTCCCAAGGTCAACTGATGAAAATTTTGAGATAGCCATTTTGTTCAACATGGTTGAACAAAACAAATACTATATCTTTGAGGATGACTTAATCCCCCACAGTCCCCGGGGAAAGGCCTGCAAGTTATGGACTTTGCCCAATGTTTATTGGTTATTGGGAAGTATACAGAAGTTTTCAGGGGGGATTTTTTATGGTAGATGGGGGGGGAAGGGGTCGGAGGTTACTTGGGAGGATCTTTCAATGGAGGAAGTTTACATGGGGACAGGGACATTGCTAAGAAGCGGGCGCCGAATTTCCCAGCATTATTTAGAAAAAACGATCAGAAATTAAAAAAAAAAACAACAAAAAAACAACTGAAAGTAAGGAGCAAAATCGAAACTTAAATCGAACAGAAATTATTTCGTATATGATTGGGTTCGCCCCCTACTCATTACTTCGCTTTTTACGCTAAAGTTCTTTTTGTAATTTTATCAGAGCTATTTATTCTAATTAACGGCCTTTGTGATTAAGGGGTCATTCTTAAAGAATTGGAACAAAATTTGAACTTTACCGTAAAGAGCGAGGTATTGACTAGGAGTGAACCCCCTAATATATATAATAAAATATACGAATATAGAAGTTCGCTACGTAAGTTAATTCGTAAGTTACGTCAGATCAAAATTTCGAGAAAGCCATTTAGCCAAAAAAAGGTAAAATTAATATGCAAATTTCGTTTAAATTATTCATTTATGGTGAGCCAAAATCAAAGCTGCATTAATTCAAAAATGTTCAGAAATTAAATTGAAAAAACAAGTTTTTATAGCTGAAAGTAAGGAGCGACATTAAAACTTAAAACGAACAAAAATTATTCCGTATATGAAAGAGGGGGGGGGCGTTCCCTCCTCAAAGCCTTACTCTTTACGCTAAAGTTTGACTCTGTCTCACAACCTTATTTTTTTAAACAATAAAAAACTTTAGCGTAAAGAGCGAGGCGTTGAGGAGGGAACGCCCCTTTCATACACGGAATAATTTCTATTCGTTTTAAGTTTTAATGTTGCTCCTTACTTTCAGTTAAAAAAGCTTGTTTTTTTTATTTAATCATAATCAGAAGCCAATTCTCATGATGTATTGTCCCTGTTTTCTTAAAGTTCGGTACCACAAACTGTTCAAAATCCAATATAGAACAAACATAAAGAAAAGAGAAACTATATGCTTAGTATTTTCATTTAGTTTTAATACCAACTTTATGATTTTGTTGTGGAAGGCTAGATAATGTTATTTGTTTGTTTTATTACTTTTTCTTTTATCAGTTAAGAAATTATATTGTCAAGACAGTGGTCTAAATATTTTACAATAAAAACAAAAAAAATTTAATTATGGCATTTTCGTGGAAGAAAAATGTGGGGAGGGGGATCTAATACCCTAGTAACACATATACTGTTGGCTCCAAGTTAAGCCGAAAAGCTCTTTCAATTGGTTTAAAAATATAACTGAAATTTAAGCTAAAATTGTGACTAGAAATTAAAGAGTTATGTGCCAGAATTCGAAGACAGCATGTTCATATTACTATACAAAATTTATCTTTGAAATTGAAAAGCTACAAGAAATTAACTCACAGGTAGTTTTGTCATCTGGCGACAAACTTGTGGAATATAATTAAAAAAAGGCAACCATGTAAGAGAAAAAAATCACCTTAACGTTAGAAAAAAAAATCCAGAAGTAAGGTACCACTATCTCTATTGCCGTATAAAAATATAAAACGTTCTCCCCCTCCCCCCCCCCCAAACAGATATATTAAGGCGACGGATTAAATTTATGTAAATTGTTGTTCGTATCATTATTGAAGCCATGTTGTTATTTATTCTTCCATAACGTTATTAGCTTCAATTTTAACATTGCACCGTTAACAGCAGAACCATATTAAGTTTCAGAGCACGCCATTCGTTTGGGGGAGTGGAGAGATCCAAATACCCCCGCCCCCCCCCCCCCCAGAGATCCCCCCTTTCTATGGGCTTTGTGGCTAAATTTTGAGGCAGTCAGACTTCAATCCATCTAGTGTTAGTTAAGAGACTATTCATACTCCCAAATGACCAAAACTTTTTTTTTACTTATTAGTTTTTACCTTCACATCAGGGCTGCCACCGAGAATCTAATAATATACCAAGATGCACTTGTATTAAATAAAAAAAACAATTTTTTTTAACTGAAAGTAAGGAACGACGTTAAAACTTAAAACGAACAGAAATTATTCCTTATATGAAAGGGTCTGTCCCCTTCTGAACGCCTCGCTCTTTACGCTAAAGTTTTTTATTGTTAAAAAAATAGAGTTGTGAGAAAGTCAAATTTTAGCGTAAAGAGCGAGGCGTTGAGGAGGGGACAGCCCCTTTCATGTAAGGAATAATTTCTGTTCGTTTTAAGATTTAACGTCGTTCCTTACTTTCAGTTAAAAAAAAACTTGTTTTTTTAATTTAATTTTTGAACGTTTTTGAATAAATGCAGGTTTTGACCTTGGCTCACCGTACATGAATAATTAAAACAAAATTTGCATATTAATTAACTTTTATTTGGTTAAATGGCTTTCTCGAAACTTGTTTAATTTTATTTACGAACGTTTTTATTAGTAATAAATATACGTAACTTACGAATTAACTTACGTAACGAACTTCTATATTCAAATATTTTTAATACGTAAATTAGGGGATTCGCCCCCTAGTCAATACCTTGCTCTTTAAGCTAAAGTTTGAATTTTGCTCCAATTCTTTAAAAATGACCGCTTAATCACAAAGGACGTTAATTAGAATAAATAGCTCTTATGAAAGTACTAAAAAACCTTTGGCTTAAGGAGCGAGGTTTTGACTAGGGGGTGAACCCAATCATATATGTAATATTTTCTGTTCGTTTAAAGTATTGATGTTGCTGCTGTTGCAGTTGAAAAACTTGTTTTTTTTATATTTAATTTCTGATCTTTTTTTAAAATAATGCTGAAAAGTCCGGCATCCCCTTCATAGCAATGTCCCTTCCCCCATGAAAACTCCCTTCATGAAAAGATCCTCCCACATACCCCCCCCCCACTACCAGGAAAAATATCCCCTGAAAACGTCTGTATACTTCCCAATAACCAATACTATATGTTAACATTGGGTAAAGTTCAAAACTTTCAGCCCTCCCCCAGGGAGCTTCGCGGGATTAAGTCCTCCTAAAAGAGATAATTATAATATTTTTGAACATGCTGAACAAAATGGCTATCTCAAAATTTTGATCAGGTGACTTTGGGAAAAAAACGAGCGTGGGAGGGGGCCTAGTTGCCCTTCATTTTTTCGTCACTTAAAAAGGGCACTAGAACTTTTAATTTTCATTCCGACGAGCCCTCCCACGATATTTTAGGATCACTGGGTCAATACGATCACCCCTGGAAAAAAAAATAAACACGCACCCGTGATATTTCTCCTGGCAAAAAAATGCAAAATTCCACATTTTTGTAGATAGGAGCTTAAAACCTCTACAGTAGGGTTCTCTAATATGCTGAATATGATGGTGGGATTTTCATTAAGGTTCCATAACTTTTAGGGGGTCTTTCCTCCTTTTTTCGAAAATCAGCCAAATTTTTTCAGGCGCGTAACTTATGATGGGTAGGACTAAACTTGATGAAACTTATATATTTGAAATCAGCATTAAAACTTGATTCTTTTGATTTATCTATTTGTATCAAAATATCGTTTTCTAAAGTTTCGGTTACAATTGAGCCGGGTCGCTCCTTACTTACAGTTCGTTACCACGAACTGTTTGAAAGACTCTCGAAGTTTGAAAAGATATAACGTAGGTAATAACAATAATAAACTTCGAGAATTTATATATATATATATATATATATATATATATATATATATATATATATATATATATATATATATATATATATATATATATAATATATATATATATATATATATATATATATATATATATATATATATATATATATATATATATATATTATATCCGGGATTCCAATCCCAAGACAGAGATTTCAATGTCAAGGAAACATATCCCAAGGGGTGACCATCCTGCTTTTTATAACAATGGTAGAAAATATGAATCTAAAATACATGGCTAATTTTAACACTTTTCATTTGGAAGGGGAGGGGGGCAAGTTTAAAATAGGTTGATTATGTTTTTTCGTCTTTTGCACCACAATCCCTACTTAATACTAATGACAAAACTAACCTTTTCATATAACTCAAGCATTCCTGATACTCTAGTGTGAACCTGCGTAATATTATCTTGAAGGGAGGATGTTATTTCTCTTAAAGCAGATACATCTTTGCCAAAACTATCTTCTATTCCTGCCAAGGTAGAACTTAAGTTTCCAAGCTTTTTGACATTATTTTCAAAGGCTTCCGACATTTTCTTATTCTTTGACTCCAGATCAACAAGTTTTTCGTTCAGTGTATCAACAGTCTTGTGCAGGTCTAGAAGAAAGCGGTGCTGCACTGGTCGATGATGATGAATATGATGGTGTTTGCCTGAAATTTAGTGTGTAATTAGTTGTAATGTGCCAAAGTTCAAACGAATGATGTTTATACAGTATTATTTTGAATTTTTAAGACAAGGGTTTAAATACATACAAGAGTGTGGAATGTGTTCAATATGTTCTATTTGCATAGCCTTTCAGTCTTGCTATTTTGGATCAGGGCGCTTCGGCACTGTGGATCACATGAGCATGATGGTAGGTGTTAGAAACTGTTCCGCTCGTCAAAAATATGTGTAATTATTTTTTTCCAACTTCCTTATAATTTTCATTGGGGGGTCTGGTTTTAATTATATTGGAAGCATGACTTTTCACAGATATACTAATTTAAGCTACAGATTGGGCCATCTGTCTATTATAATTATAAAGGCCAAGAATGAACAAGCATACATATCCAATAATTGGTGGCACCAAATCGTGAAAACTTGGGAAGGGGAGTGCAACAAATAAAAAAAATAGGAGGACAGTACCCCCCCCCCTCCCGATTGGTACTACCGTCAAAAACCCATTTTCGAGCCTTCTTTCTTCTTTGGATTTACTTTTTCTGTGAAAAATAGCATGCTCATAATCATTACAGGCGTTGTTACCATCTACATTTATTTATTCATCAAAGAAAATAGTATGTAGCTGTATTTAATCAAACAGTTCGTGGTAACGAACTGTAAGTAAGGAGCGACCCGGCTCAATGGTAACCGAAACTCTAGAAAACGGGTTTTTTGATACCAATAGATATATCAAAAGAATCAGATTTCAATGCTGATTTCAAATATATAACTTTCATCAAGTTTAGTGCTACCCATCAAAAGTTACGCGCCTGAGAAAATTTGGCTGATTTTCGAAAAAAGGGGGAAAGACCCCCTAAAAGTTATAGAACCTTAATGAAAATCACACCATCATATTCAGCGTATCAGAGAACCCTACTGTAGAGGTTTCAAGCTCCTATCTACAAAAATGTGGAATTTTCCATTTTTTGCCAGAAGAAAGATCACGGATGCGTGTTTATTTGTTTTTTTTTTTTTTTTTTTTTCCCCAGGGGTGATCGTATCGACCCAGTGGTCCTAGAATATCGTGGGAGGGTTCATTGGAACGGAAATTAAAAGTTCTAGTGCCCTTTTTAAGTGACCAAAAAAAATGGAGGGCAACTAGGCCCCCTCCCACGCTCATTTTTTTCCCAAAGTCACCCGATCAAAATTTTGAGATAGCCATTTTGTTCAGCATGGTCAAAAATATGATAAAAATGTCTTTTAGGATGACTTGATCCCCCAAAGGACCCAGGGGGAGGGCTGAAAGTTATGAACTTTACTCAATGTTAACATATTGTACAGACTTTTAGAAGTATACAGACTTTTTCAGAGGAGATTTTTCTGGTAGGTGGGGGAAGGAGAGGGTCGGGGGCTATATGGAAGGATCTTTCCATGAAGGAAGTTTTCATGGGGGAAGGGGCATTGCTATGAAGGGGGCGCCGGATTTCCCAGCATTATTAAAGAAAAAGATCAGGAATTAAATAAAAAAAAACAAGTTTTTCAACTGATCAACTGATTGTGATTAAGAGGTCATTTTTAAAGAACTGGAAAAAAAATTCGAACTATAGTTTAAAGAGCAGGGCATTGACTAGGGGGCGAACCCCCTAATATACGTGTTAAAAATTTATGAATATAGAAGTTCGTTACGTAAGTTAATTCTAAGTTACGTATATTTATTACTAATAAAAACGTTCGTAAATAAAATTAAACAAGTTTCGAGAAAGCCATTTAACCAAATATAATATGCAAATCTTGTTTTAATTATTCATGTACGGTGAGCCAAAATCAAAACCTGCATTAATTCAAAAACGTTCAAAAATTAAATAAAAAAACAAGTTTTTTTAACTGAAAGTAAGGAACGACGTTAAAACTTAAAACGAACAGAAATTATTCCGTATATGAAGGGGGCTGTCCCCTCCTCAACGCCTCGCTCTTTACGCTAAAGTTTGACTTTCTCACAACTCTATTTTTTTAAACAATAAAAAAACTCTAGCGTAAAGAGCGAGGCGTTGAGGAGGGGACAGCCCCCTTCATATACGGAATAATTTCTGTTCGTTTTAAGTTTTAACGTCGTTCCTTACTTTCAGTTAAAAAAACTTGTTTTTTTTATTTAATTAATGAAATAAAAACGGAAGGTTCTACCAGAATATAACTGCATGATTAAGTCCTAAGATGAGAGGGACTAATGCGTTTATATGATATTAATTAAATTTTTTTTTTACAAAATTAGTTTTAAAAAAAAGTAATGAACTCCATTAAACCAAAATGAACAAAAAATAAAATCAAATAATCTACCAAGAATAGAACTACCACAAATCAGTTTCAATAAATAAATGAAACCCAAAACAAACAGAAATTAAAATAAATAAGAGTCAGACTCAAAACGAGAAGAAATTAATATGAGTAGGGTTCTAAACCTCCAAGCTTTCTAAAAGCCAGAATATAATTCATACTTTACTGAAAAAAATTCAAATGAATTTACTGAAAAAGTCTGTATTGTCAGTTTAATAAATATATGCTGATATTTATTCCTTAAAATCTTAACTGATTTTTTATTTCTTAAAGTTAGAAAAGTGAAAACATATAAAGAACTTTTTCAGTAAAGTACAAATTATATTCTTGCTTTTAGAAAGCTTGGGGCTTAGAACCCTACTCATATTAATTTATAATTAATTTTTAAGTTTTTTTAATTAATTTCTGTTCGTTTTATATTGACAGTTTTTTCAGAGAGAGAGACTGAACCTCTTCTAAAGTTAAGCAACCATCCCTTCTATAAAAACCTTAAATACCCCCTGGGCATAGCTTGAAACCCTTGTCCTTAATCTCAGGGGATTGTTTCAACCCCAAAGGCCTTGTTATATGATAGTTAGACCATTTTGAGTAGAATAGCTATCTCAAACTTCTATTAGATGCATTTTGGGACAAAATGACGTGTGTGCGTGTGTGTGTGTGTGGGGGGGGGGGTATCTGCCCTCTAATCACTGACTCTTAAAAGATCACTAGAGCGTTTGATTATCAATCCAATGACCCCCTATCGAAGTTTATATGGCCATGCTTTCTATTAAAACCTTATATGTCCCCAGGGCATAATTTACAACCATTACTCTGAAAGCTGGGGGTTATGTTATCCTCAAAAACATAATTTCCAGACTGTTTTGACACGCTGAACAAGATGGCTATCTTAAAACTTTGATTGAAAGTGTTCGGGGAAATTGTGAGTGTGGGAGGGGGGCATTTGCCCTCTGATCACTTTCTACTAATAAAAAAGGCACTAGTCTTCTCAATTTCCATTGAAATGAGCCATTTTTGAAGCTTTTACGACAAAAATTTCTATAGAAAACTGATATGCCCCAAGGGCATAACTTCCGACCCTTGTCCTGAGGGCTATGGGGGGGGGAGGATTGTCATCCTCAAAGACATTCCAGACATTTCAACTACGTTGAACAAAATGGCCAGAACAAAATGGCCATAACAAAATGTGGATTGGAAATGTTTGAGGAAATGATAAGCCTGGGGGGGGGGATTCTCCGTCCGAATACTTTTGACTATTAAAAAGGGCAATAATCCTTTCAATTTCCAATCGAATGAGCCATTTTTGAAATTTTTACGACAACGCTTTCTATAAAAACATTATATTTCCCCCAGGGCACAACTTACAACCTTATCCCTGAGGACTGTGGGGGGGGTGTCATCCTCAAAGACCTGATTTCAAGAATTTTCAACTACGTTCAACAAAATGGCTATCTCGAAATTTCGATTGGATGTGTTTGGGGAAATAGTGGGCATGAGAGGGGGGTGAGTTACCCTCCAATCACTTTCGACTATTAAAAAGGGCACTAGCCCTCTCAATATCCAATTGAATGTGCCCCTTTTGAAGTTTCTATGACAACGCTATCTGTAAAAACCTTATATTCCACCATGGCATACCTTACAACCTTTGCCCTGGGGGGGAGCTCTGGGGGGTTTGTCATCCTCAAATACATAATTTTCAGAACTTTCAACTACATTGAACAAAATGGCCATCTCAAAATTTTGATTGGATGTGTTTGGGGAAATGGGGGGCGTGAGAGGGGGGTTAGTTGCCCTCCAATCATTTTCAACTATTAAAAAGGGCACTAGTCATTTCAATTTCCAATCGAATGAGCCCTTTTTGAAGTTTCTACAACATCACTTTCTATTAAAACCTTATATGCCACCAGGGCATAGCTTACAATCCTTGCCCTGAGGTGGGGGGGGGTTACATCCTCAAAGACATAATTTTCAGAACTTTCAACTCCGTTGAAAGAAATGATTATCTCAAAATTTGATTGTATGTGTTTGGGGAAATGGTGAGCGTGAAAGGGGGTTAGCTGTCCTCCAATCATTTTCAACTATTAAAAAGGGCACTAGTCCTTTCAATTTCCAATCGAATGAGCCCTTTTTGAAGTTTCTACAACATCACTTTCTATTAAAATCTTATATGCACCCAGGGCATAACTTATAACCCTTGCCCTGAAGACTGTGGGGGGGAGAGTCCTGCTCAAAGACATAATTTCCAGAACTTTCAACCTCGTTGAACAAAATGGCTATCTCAAAATTTTGATTGGATGTGCTTGGGGAAATGGTGGGGTTGGAAGGGGTGTTAGTTGCCTTCCAATCACTTTCAACTATCAAAAAGGGCACTATCCATTTCAATATCCAAATGAATGAGCCCTTTTTGAAGTTTCTACGAAAACACTGTTTATAGAAACCTATTATGCCCCAGGGCATAACTTACAGCCCTTGCCCAGAGGGTTGTGGGGGTGTTATTATCCTCAAAGACTAATTTCCTTAATTTTCAACTACGTTGAACAAAATGACTATCTAAAATTTTGATTGGATGTGTTTGGGGAAAAGGTGGGCGTGAGAGGGGGGATAGTTGCCCTCCGATCACTTTGAATATTAAAAAGGGCACTAGCCCTCTCAATTTCCAATCGAATGAGCCCTTTTTCAAGTCTATACGACAAAGCTTTCAGTAAAAACCTTATATGCCCACAGGGCATAACTTACAACCCTTGCCCTGAGGGCTGTGGGAGGTTGTCATCCTCAAAGACATAATTTTCAGAACTTCCAACTACGTTTAAAAAAAAGACTATCTCAAAATTTGATTGTATGTGTTTGGGGAAATGGCGAGCGTGAAAGGGGGTTAGTTGCCCTCCAATCATTTTCAACTATTAAAAAGGGCACTATTCTTCTCAATTTCCAATCAAATGAGCCCTTTTTGAAGCTTCTACGACAAAACTTTCTATAAAAACCTTATATGCCCCAAGGGCATAATTTCTGATCCTTGTCCTGAGGGCTATGGGGAGAGGATTGTCATCCTCAAAGACATAATTTCCATATCGTTCAACTACGTTGAACAAAATGGCCTTATCAAAATGTTGAATGGGAATGTTTGCAGAAATGATGGGCGTGGGGGGATTCTCCGTCTGAATGCTTTCGACTATTAAAAAAGGCAATAATCCTTTCAATTGCCAATCGAAGGAGCCATTTTGGAAATTTTTACGACAAGGCTTTCTATAAAAAAATATTATAAGCCCCCAGGGCATAACTTACAACCCTTGCCCTGAAGACTGTGGGGGGAGAGTCCTGCTCAAAGACATAATTTCCAGAACTTTCAACCTCGTTGAACAAAATGGCTATCTCAAAATTTTGATTGGATGTGCTTGGGGAAATGGTGGGGTTGGAAGGGGTGTTAGTTGCCTTCCAATCACTTTCAACTATCAAAAAGGGCACTATCCATTTCAATATCCAAATGAATGAGCCCTTTTTGAAGTTTCTACGAAAACACTGTTTATAGAAACCTATTATGCCCCAGGGCATAACTTACAGCCCTTGCCCAGAGGGTTGTGGGGGTGTTATTATCCTCAAAGACTAATTTCCTTAATTTTCAACTACGTTGAACAAAATGACTATCTAAAATTTTGATTGGATGTGTTTGGGGAAAAGGTGGGCGTGAGAGGGGGGATAGTTGCCCTCCGATCACTTTTGAATATTAAAAAGGGCACTAGCCCTCTCAATTTCCAATCGAATGAGCCCTTTTTCAAGTCTATACGACAAAGCTTTCAGTAAAAACCTTATATGCCCACAGGGCATAACTTACAACCCTTGCCCTGAGGGCTGTGGGGAGGTTGTCATCCTCAAAGACATAATTTTCAGAACTTCCAACTACGTTTAAAAAAAAGACTATCTCAAAATTTGATTGTATGTGTTTGGGGAAATGGTGAGCGTGAAAGGGGGTTAGTTGCCCTCCAATCATTTTCAACTATTAAAAAGGGCACTATTCTTCTCAATTTCCAATCAAATGAGCCCTTTTTGAAGCTTCTACGACAAAACTTTCTATAAAAACCTTATATGCCCCAAGGGCATAATTTCTGATCCTTGTCCTGAGGGCTATGGGGAGAGGATTGTCATCCTCAAAGACATAATTTCCAGATCGTTCAACTACGTTGAACAAAATGGCCTTATCAAAATGTTGAATGGGAATGTTTGCAGAAATGATGGGCGTGGGGGGATTCTCCGTCTGAATGCTTTCGACTATTAAAAAAGGCAATAATCCTTTCAATTGCCAATCGAAGGAGCCATTTTGGAAATTTTTACGATAAGGCTTTCTATAAAAAAATATTATAAGCCCCCAGGGCATAACTTACAACCCTTGCACTGAGGGTTGTGGGGGGGGGAGGGGGGTGTCATCCACAAAGACATAATTTTCAGAACTTTCAACTACGCTGAAAAAAATTACTATCTCAAAATTTCATTGTATGTGTTTGGGGAAATGGTGAGCGTGAAAGGGGTTAGTTGCCCTCCAATCCATTGCAACTATCAAAAAGGGTCTAGTGTTCTCAATTTCCTATCAAATGAGCCTTTTTTGAAGCTTCTAGAACAAAACTTTCTATTAAAACCTTATATGCCCCAAGGGCATAACTTATGACCCCTGTCCTAAAGGCTATGGGGGGAGGATTGTCATCCTCAAAGACATAATTTCCAGACCTTTCAACTGCGTTGAACAAAATGGCCTTATCGAAATGTTGATTGGAAATGTTTGGGGAAATAATGGGCGGGGGGGGGGAGGGATTCTCCGTCCGAATGCTTTCGACTATTAAAAAGGGCAATAATCCTTTAATTTCCAATCGAATGAGCCATTTTCAAAATTTTTACGACAGTGCTTTCTATAAAAACGTTATAAGCCCCCAGGGAAAAACTTATAACCTTAGCCCTGAGGGCTGTAGGAGGGGGGGGGGGTACCATCCTCAAAGACTTAATTTCCAGAACTTTGAACTACGTTCAACAAAATGGCTATCTCAAAATTTTGATTGGACGTGTTTGAAGAAAAGGTTGGCGTGAGAGGGGGGTTAGTTGCCCTCTGATCAATTTTGAATATTAAAAAGGGCACTAGCCCTCTCAATTTCTAACCGAATGAGCCCTTTTTCAAGTTTGCACGACAAAGCTTTCAATAAAAACCTAATATGCCCCCAGGGCATACCTTACAACCTTAGCCCTGAGGGCTCTGGGGGAAGTGTCATCCTCAAAGACCCAATTTACAGAACTTTCAACTACGTTGAAAAAAATAGCCATCTGCAAATTTTGATTGGATGTGTTAGGGGAAATGGTGGGCGTGAGAGGGGGGTTAGTTACCCTCCAATCACTTTTGACTATTAAAAAGGGCGATAGCCCTCTCAATTTCCAATTGAATGAGCGCCTTTTAAAGTTTCTACGACAGCACTATCTATAAAAAAACCTTATATGCCCCCAGGGCGTAACTTACAACTTTTGCCCTGGGGACTCTGGGGGTTTGTCATCCTCAAATACATAATTCCCAGAACATTCTACTACGTTGAACATAATAGCTATCTTTAAATTTTGATTAAATGTGTTTGGAAAAATAGTGGGCGTTAGGGGGGGGGTAGTTGCTCTTCATTCATATTAGACTATTAAAAAGGGCACTAGCCCTTTCAATTTCCAGTCAAACGAGCCCTTTTTCGAAAATTATGCTCTTGGGATATTTTCCCAATTTGTCTCGTCTTAAAAAAACTGAAGTTTTAACGTGATAGGTTTAGATGAAGATTGATGTAGGGACTTAAACTAAAGTTTACAAATTTCAGAAGAAAACATCAATTTTTTTGGTTCTTCTAAATGATGAAATAGATTTAAATATCAGCCCTGGTTTGAAACATATTCAGTTGATTAAAGTTGGACTTGATAGAAGTTTGTTTCTGGTCATTCTTATCTAAGTTATTTCCTTATGGAATTTCTTTTTTCTAATTGATAGCTCCGAATTTCACGAAGTTACATATGCAGAATCAGCAAAGTAGCCTATTTTTTTATTATGTTCTATTGTTTTGATTAGTTGAAAAAAACAAACAAACAAACTAAAAAACCAACAGAGAGAAAAAATCTCAATGAAAAAAAACGAGACTGAGGCCAGTGGAAAGAAAAGACGAAAAATGTAAAACAACGCGGATATTTCGCCTGTATCCAAACAAGGCGTCTTCACCACAAGAGAAACTCAAGAAGACCAAGATAAATAACCAAACTAAAACTGAAAACAAATAAAACCACCACCAAAAAATATACAATTCGCACGAACTAATCCACCTAGGGAAAAGCAGCTATTAGAGTTACTTCAGTGAGAATACTAAAGCAACTTCAGTTGCTTGAGCAACTCAGTCTCGTTTGTTGTTTTAGAACCTACTGCGTCATTGGCTCTTTACTGAAAACCAATTTTATGACAAATATTTTCTTTTGTACTTAACATTGAAAATAAACATTAAAATTATAGTAACATTTTGAACTGATGCGCTTTCAGCAATTAATATCATTATACATCAAATATTAAGTTTAATTTATTAGCTCTTTTTAAAGTTGTTCAAGACGAATATAGTTTCACTACAAACAAGTGTTTCGATACTGCCTCCTTTCTTAACTGTAAATAAAAATCAAAAGCCTACCGCGTCATTGGCGCTTAACTGAAAACGAATTATACTATAAATATTTATTTTTCCAGTTCTTACAGCATTGAAAATAAAAATAAAATTACAGTGAAATAAATTCTTGAACTGATGGATCTTTCAACAATTAATATCACTATATAACAAATATTCAATATTATGTTGTTTATACTTTCCAAGACTGTTCAAGACACATATAATTTTCAGTAAAGCGCCAATGATGCAGTAGGTTTTAGACTTTTACAGTGAGCGAAGGAGGTCATACCCAAACTCTTGTTTGTAGTGATTTTTGTTTGTTTCAAGCTTGATTTGTATATTCAATTTAAGTTTCACTCGTTTTAAGATTTATTTATTAGTTTACATTAATATCTATTATATGTTTGTTTGCATTGATTGTTTATTTAATTTCTTTTCGTTTTAAGTTTCATTTATACTTCAATAGGAAAATATTTTTTTTAGTTTTAAGCTTGATTTTCATATTCAATCTAAGCATTACTCGATTTAAGATCTATTTATTCATTTATATTATTACTTGTTCTATATTTTTTGCTGTGATTGTTTATTTAATTTCTGTTCGTTTTGGGTTTCATTTATTCTTTAATAGTGATTAAATAAAAAAAAACAAGTTTTTTAAACTGAAAGTAAGGAGCGACATTAAAACTTAAAACGAACAGAAATTATTCTGTATATGAAAGGGGCTGTCCCCTCCTCAACGCCTCGCTCTTTACGCTAAAGTTTTTTATTGTTTTAAAAAATAAAGTTGTGAGACAGAGTCAAACTTTAGCGTAAAGAGCGAGGCGTTGAGGAGGGGACAGCCCCTTTCATATACAGAATAATTTCTGTTCGTTTTAAGTTTTAATGTCGCTCCTTACTTTCAGTTTAAAAAACTTGTTTTTTTTTATTTAATTTCTGATCGTTTTTTAGTTAATGCAGCTTTTATTTGCATAAAAATTTTAATTTTCTTTTGCTAAATGGATGTCTTTACAATTAACTTACGTAACTAACTTCTATATTCGTATATTTTTCTTCTGGCAAAAAATACAAAGTTGCAGATTTTTGCAGATATGAGCTTGAAACCTATGTAATAGGGTTTTCTGATACGCTGAATCTGACGGTGTGATTTTCATTAAAATTCTTTCACTTGTAGGGGATGTTTCCCCCCTCTTTAAAAAAACGAGTAAATTTTCTCAGGCTCGTAGCCTTTGATGAGTAATACTAAACTTAATAAAATTTATATATTTAGGATCAGCATTATAAACACATTCTTTTGATACATTTATTGACATCAAAATTTCGTTTTTAAAAGTTTCGATTACTATTGAGCCGTATCGCTTGTTTTTTTATTGTTTTTTTTTTATTACGTATATGTTATTACTTATATGAAGGGGTTCTCCCCTTAGTCAATACCACGCTCTTTACGTTAAAAGTTAAAAAAAATTTTGATTCACAAACCCCTGAATCACAAAGGCCGTTTAATTAGAATACATAGCTCTTTTGAAAGCACTAAAAAAAAACTGTAGCGTAAAGAGCGAGGTATTGACTTGGGGGAGAACCCCCTCACATACGTTATAATTTCTGTTCGTTTTAAGTTCTAATATTCCTTCTTACATTTCAGTTGAAAAAACTTGTTTTTTTTTATTTAATTTCTGATCGTTTCTTAAATAATGCTTGGAAATCCGGCGCCCCCTTCATAGAAATGTCCCTTACCCCAAAGAAACATCCTCCACGGAAATATTCTCCAGAGTAACCCCCTCCTCTAGCCCCCCCCCCTCCAGAAAAAATCCTTCCTGAAAATGGTTGTATACTTCCCAATAACCAATAAATAATGCTGGCAAGTCCGGCGCCCCCTTCATGGCAGTTTCCCTTCCCCCATGAAAACTTCCTTCATGGAAAGATCCTTCCATATAGCCCCCGACCCTCTCCTTCCCCACCTACCAGAAAAAATCTCCTCTGAAAAGTCTGTATACTTCCCAATAACCAATACTATATGTTAACATTGAGTAAAGTTCATAACTTTCAGCCCTCCCCCTGGGGACTTTGGGGATCAAGTCATCCTAAAAGACATTTTTATCATATTTTTGACCATGCTGAATAAAATGGCTATCTCAAAATTTTGATCGGGAGACTTTGGGAAAAAAATGAGCGTGGGAGGGGGCCTAGTTGCCCTCCATTTTTTTTGGTCACTTAAAAAGGGCACTAGAACTTTTAATTTCCGTTCCAATGAGCCCTCCCACGATATTCTAGGACCACTGGGTCGATACGATCACCCCTGGGGAAAAAAAAACAAAAAAAAAAAAAACAAACAACAAACAAACAAATAAACACGCATCCGTGATCTTTCTTCTGGCAAAAAATGGAAAATTCCACATTTTTGTAGATAGGAGCTTGAAACCTCTACAGTAGGGTTCTCTGATACGCTGAATATGATGGTGTGATTTTCATTAAGGTTCTATAACTTTTAGGGGGTCTTTCCCCCTTTTTTCGAAAATCAGCCAAATTTTCTCAGGCACGTAACTTTTGATGGGTAGCACTAAACTTGATGAAAGTTATATATTTGAAATCAGCATTGAAATCTGATTCTTTTGATATATCTATTGGTATTAAAAACCCGTTTTTTAGAGTTTCGGTTACCATTGAGCCGGGTCGCTCCTTACTTACAGTTCGTTACCACGAACTGTTTGATTTCTGGTCGTTTTGAGTTTAAATTTTAAAAGGTATTTGTATTTGTTGAGCTGAAGTTTAAAATGGCCTTTACTTTTCTTTGAAAAATTTATTTTTCTGAAAGTTTTTTTAATTAAACACAAGAAAATTGGAACTTACCTGTTGTTTGCACCGCACTTTCTGTTGTCTGAGTACCAGCTAGTTCTTCTTCTGATGCCGCTTTGGTCTCATCTTCCTTGTGATGGACTTCCTCAAATACGGTATACTAGAGTTTGATAAATAATTGTCAGAATTAATAACACAATGCAAAAAGAAAAATAAGCTGTAAAACAATTGCAAGCTATATAGAGCTTCCAATGATAGACGAATTACCATTCTAATATAAGCTAAAAGAGAAGCTCAGACATAGTAAAACAAAAGTTAGCAAGTCTAGCTTTGATAGTTAAGTACATGTAATAATAAAAAGTTGTAGTACAATTTCAAGTGAAACTGTGAATAAACACACATCTAATGAAGAATAGAAGTCTATGCAGGTAAGGCATTTCCTCTTCGGCGAATATAAAATATATAAATTTTACAAATGCTTGCTAGTTTAGGTTATTATTTGCACATTATAGTTTAGGTTTTACTTTTCATCATCACACCTAATGAACCTCAGGCAAACTTTAAGGTGACAACATGGACGCATTCCATGTAGAAGAAAATGATGGAAAATACTTATAGTTATGAAAATGTCTAATTCCACGGCAACTGGAGAATAGAACCATACAAGTTCTTCCCCGTGAGATAGTCACACGTATTACACTGCCATTTTGAGCTTATGAGTCACAGTTACGAGCAGACTTTAGTGAAATATTGAAATAATTGACGTTCCTTTGATGCTAACCATCAGTGATATATTGAAGGTATCTGAATCTGCAGTATTATCTATCTATCCATTGTGTCTAAACAAAATTTATATTTAGTGTGTGCCTAAAATTTCCTTTGAATCATTTTCTATTTGAATAAATATCTAACGAAATTCTAGTCCAGTAGTACGCTTTGTAATAAAACCAGGTCCTGAAAAAAAAATGATACTTCAATATACAAATAGATAATGAATAAATAAATTATTAACCTTATCAGCCAGCTCATTTATTCTATCCGTGACCGAGGTCTGCATCGCTTCCAGACGATGAACGGAAGATCCAAGTTCACTTAATTCAGATTTTACTCCTTCATTGTATAAAGTCAAGCCTGTTAGATCGTGTCTGACTCTTGAAAGTTCCTTGTTCATAACATCGAGCCTAGAAATCCCCCCAAAAAGAATATTCCAGTTTCAATTTCAAACTAGCAAAAAGGAAGAATAAAAAGAAATAGCTTTGAGGAACTTTAAATAAGAAATACTGCTTAAGGAATTTAAGTTCTTTAACTAAAAATTCCTGAATTTCCAAGAAATTTATTGAGAGATACAGATCACCAAAAAAACATTGTTACTGTTTCTCCATTGAGGCTTTCTGTAAAAGATTAAAATTGCTTTATTTCGGAATACGTTCAAGATTTTTTATTTTTTTTTTTGTTCTTTCAATTGGACAGGCATTAGTTTTGTGGATAAAACTATATGTTCTGTTGCGATTTTATGCATAGTTTATTTGTAAAACCTTTACCTTTTGAAATTCCTTTACATTACATTTTTTTACATCACCAATCTTAAATGTCCTTATTTTAATAGTTGTTCAATACTACACAATAATTGCATTCTCAGTATTGACGAGGGTTTGCCGACTTATTACCCCTTTCTAGTCACAGTCCAATTTTAAAGAGCTTAAAGCGCAATTTGAATACATGAGACGGTCAAGTTATAATGAAGAAAAAATAATGCATGACAGGACTGACAAGAGCCCGGATTTTTTTTTCTTCTTTTTTTTTTTTAGCAAAAACATTTCCTTTACAGAAAAATTCGTATCACTGTGTCGAGTTTTCGTATTTCAAAAAGCTCTTTTCTATACGGGGAAAATGTTAACCGAACCCAGCTTTAGTCAGCTATCTATCGAGCTTTAGTCTGCTACGTATCAAGTCTTGAGTCTCAAAAAGCTTCACTGAATTATAACCCCCATTTTTGGCATTCATTTTTTCAAGTCCCACGTAAAGAAAAATAAACTAAGCTGGAATTGTAGGTTTAGCGGACAAGTTCTCTTTTATTGACTTCAAAATTATGACACTATCATCAAAAAGTGTTGCTAAGATTAGTTTTTTTTTTAAGATTTTAAGCCGAACTGGCCAGCCATAACAAAAAACCAACAGAGAGAAAAATCTCAATGAAAAAAAAAAAAAAAAAAAACAACAACAGCAAACGAGACTGAGTTGCTAAAGCAACTGAAGTTGCTTTAGTATTCTCACTGAAGTAACTCTAATAGCTGCTTTTCCCTACGTGGATTAGTTTGCGCCAATTGTATATTTTTTGGTGGTGGTTTTATTTGTTTTCAGTTTTAGTTTGGTTTTTTATCTTGGTCTTCGTGAGTTTCTCTTGTGCTGAAGACACCTTGTTTGGATACAGGCGAAATATTCGCGTTGTTTTATATTTTTCGTCTTTTCTTGCCACTGACCTCAGTCTCGTTTGTTGTTTTTTTTTTTCGTTGAGATTTTTCTCTCTGTCGGTTTTTTAGTGTTTTTTTTAATTAACCAAAAGAATAGAAGATAATGAAAAAAAAAATTAGGCTACTTTGCTGATTCTGGATATGTAACTTTGTGAAATTCGGAGCTATCAGTTAGAAAAAAAAATCCATGGGGAAATAACTTAGATAAGAATAACCAGAAACAAACTTCTATCAAGTGGAAAGTCCAACTTTAATAAACTGAACATGTTTCAAACCAGTGATGATATGTAAATCTATTTCATCATCTAGAAGAACCAAAAAAAAAATGATGTTTTCTTCTGAAATTTGTAAACTTTAGTTTAAGTCCCTAAAGATCAATCTTCATCTTAACCTATCACGTTAAAACTTCAGTTCTTTTAAGACGAGACAAATTGGGAAAATATCCCAAGAGCATACTTTTTGAAACCAAAACTTTGCTAGTCTTACAGCTACATTGAAATTTGAACAGAATGCACATTTTGAATCTTAAGGCAAGATTGGTGGATCCTAAATATTTTCAAGCAGAACTTCTGAGCTTTCGACGAAAAACTGACCTTGCGTCTTCATACGCTTGACGTTCAAGTGATTGGGTTACATTAATAGCTGTATAAAGGTCATCCATCTCTTCTCTAATTTCTCTTACATAGGATTGCAGCCAAGATATTGTTTGTAAATGACTTTCGTCAAAGTTTTTTCCAGATGAACCCAACGAAAGTGTCTCTTTCGCTCTAGACAATTCTTCTCTATAAAAAAAAAATCTGATGAGAATAAAGCAAAATAAATGTTTATTTAAATCCAAGAACATACTATTTACTACTACTACTAACAACTCAAAGCAGCACCAAGCCGTCTAAGGCCCCCTCCTTACACCCTCTCAGGAAGTTTAAATTTCCCTTAAATCTTTCTTTAAGATATCCTCCCACCTCAAACGTGGACGACCTGCTTTCCTTTTAGCCCTAGACAGTAGGCCGAAAAGGACAGTCTTTGGAAATCTCTCATCATGTATCTGCAGAGCCTGCCCTAGCCACCTCAACCTTTCTCACATTATAGCCCTAGAAAGCATGATTGAACCACGCTTTTCGTACAGCCTATTGTTTGAAATACGGTCAGTCACTCGGGTAACCAAAACAATCCGTACGCAATTTCTTTGGAAAAATCCTAGCAAATCTTCCTTCGTTCTTCTGAGCACCCATGCTTCAGGACCATATTTGATCACCCTCATCACTTCCAACATTTTAGTCTTGGTTCGCAGACTTATCTTCCTATTTCTCCAAACCTTTTTCAACTGTGAAAAAACACCCTACGACTTCGCTATTCTACTTATAACATCTTCACGGCACCCACCATCTTCACTAATAATGCTACCAAGGCAGGTGAAGCTGTCCACTTGATCGATGCTTTCATTAACCAACGTCCCCTTTTTATCTTCACTTATTCGTAGCCTTAGCGACTAAGTCTTCTTAACATGAATCTTCCAAACCTATTCTAGCACCCTGAACTCGTAAATCCTCAGTACAATCAAAGTCCAGGAAGGTTTTCTTCCCCAACTGATGCCGTCGTCTCTCATTGCCTTTCCTCTGCTCCTTATGACAGAGTTCATAAAAATGTACAAATGAATGGGGATAGAAAACAACCCTGCTTAACTCCTGATTTAATACTAACCACCTACTAACCTCATTTCCTACCCTAACCGCAACAGTGTTATTCTCCTACACAGCACTAATCACTTTAGTGTATTTGTCTGATACACCATACACGATTAAGATATTCGCTAAAGCTCTTCTATCAGCTGAATCGAACGCTTGCTCATATTCATTCAAACTGAGAACTAAGTTTGATGACTCAGGCACTTCTCGATTATTAGCCTAAGAGTGGAAATTTGGTCAAAATATCCCTACCCTTCCTCAAACCGTACTGTTCTTCTCTTGACACTTTATTTACAGAATCTCTAAATCTAAAAAGCATTATCATAAAAAGTAATTTGTTACCTACAGAAACCAAGCTAATGCCTCTATAATACCACAATTGCTCTTATCAACTTTCTTATACAGAGATTTAATTAGTTTTTTTTCTAAAATTGCTAGGTACTTCCCCCTTTTCAGAAATCCCATAGCCACCATAGTTAAGAAACTCATTTACCACGCTGTCAGTACCTGGGGCTTTATTATTTTTTTATCCTTTTAGTACTGTCACTAGTTCTTCTTCACAAAATAAATCTTCCTTCATATCCAATGAGCCACAAACTTTTCATTTTTCCCTATATCTTTTCCTGTAACTCTATTCCAGTTTAGCACTGTATCAAAATGTTCGGCCCATTTCTCTTTAACTTTTTCCTTATCACTACTTGTAGCCCCGTTCCTATCTGTAAGTGGAACAAGTCCACATTGACTACTCACTCTCAAATTATTAAAAGGCTAGTACAATATTTTACTGTTACGCCGTCTAGCAGCATTTTCAAGATCTTCGACAATTTTATCCAAGGCTTCCACTCCACACCTCCTTAACTCATATTTTTATGCTTTTTCCACTTTCTTTACATACTGATTATTTTCCTATGATCTATCATTCAGATAATTCTTATACAACCCCCGTTCTCCTCTCTATTAGACAAAGCATTTTCACCAATATTCCTAGCTGCGTTCCTACCGTTCTTCCCTAAGACACCGTCAGCAACTTCACAAATTATTTTACTAAAATTATTCCCCCTATCTTCTACAATGTCAAATTTTAAATTCTCCAGTTTAGTATTCAACCGTTCCAGGAAAGTTTCTCTCAAATTCTCATCCTGGAATGTACCAACGTCATAGCTTCCCAGAAGGTATTCACCCCTCCAAAACTTCAGCTTTAGATTAGCCCTAAACACTCCCAGATGGTGATCTTCACTTTTAATATCAATAACAGCACTCAAATATACTCTAGTATCTTGTATTGATCCTGCCAATCTTTGGTATACAACAACATAATAAATAAGGTTAGCTGTCTTGCCATTATATCAATACCATGTTAACTTATGAGTTATTTTGTAACCAAATACTGTATAGGTTATAACTGGATTGTTACACCTAAAAAGTTGCAACAGTCTGTAGCCATTATTGTTTTCTTTTCCAATACCAAATTTACTTAGACTAGAATAGAATCTATCCAGGGGCGGATCCAGCCTTTTGTTCTAGGGGGGGGGGGGGGGGCGATTCTTGCCGAAAAAACACGGGTAGTGTCCTTTTTGTCGGCAAAACAAGGCTGATTTTTTTCGCGTTTTAAGTGTCCCTGTCAGTCTCTTATTTAACGAAAATGAGGTTTTCATGTATTACAATAATGCTTACAAAAACTGTACTGGATCAACTGACAACTGTTTACAAGAAAAATTCAAGCTTCCTGGTTCCATTGTTCGCAAACCTGTCAATTATCCTGTCAATGCTGATATCGATGTCACGATACATATTAAGGAGGGCCAAACCAGTGAGCCTAGTTTGCCCCATCTGTGCTCTGAGTCAGGTTTTCAGTTTGCGTAAAGTTGAGAAGTTACGTTCAGCATATGCCACGCTCACTGGAAGAGATATGAAAATAGCAAGAAGTGAGCTGACATAAGGATACCGGTCTCTGTCACATTCCCTGGCAGTTTCTTCCGCTGAACAAGGAAAAATACCTCTTTCTCTCTTAAACCGAAGCCATCTACTTTTCCACGCATGCGCTTCTGCCAAAACAAGCGTTGCACTGGTAGACATACGGTTAAGCCAAGAAGTTGACCGTATATGCTAGAGATCTCTTTGATGGAAGATTGCAGCAAAAAATCAGTACTATTCCCAATATTTGATGGCAGCACCACGGTTAACCGAAAAGAGTCGAGCATGTTTCTTGAGAATCGGCTCTTCAAGCCACTTATGACTGAGTCGAGCATATGTAGAAAAACAGCACGTCGGTAGCATTCTTCAGGCGTAGTACGAGGAGGATTATTTTGATGAACATGTCTTTGTGTAACCCTTGCACTTCAACAGACAATTGGATTTCATCTAACAATTCTTTTACTGGCTCGAATACAAATGCAAACTCTTCGTCACACGTTTCCCGTCGCTTTTCCAGGACATCTAAGAGATCGGAAACGTGGCCATCGGCAGCACTCAAGTCCAAAGTCTTCTTCCGGAATAGCTGACTAAGAGGCAAGGTCACAACAAAGAATGTTGTGTAGACACTGAACGGAAACCACGAATTCCACACTATGTAACGCTGTGACAAGCATCTTTGCCTTCAGAGTGGTAACTGATTCACTCCAGTGACTGATGTGTTCCAGACTGAATGATTTTTGGATGTTCAGTCACAAACTGCATAAGTGACTCGTGCCGCTCGATCCACTTCGTCTCGCACATTCCCGTGAGCTTAGCTTTCAGAACCTTATTTAAGACGTGATTTCTTTTCCCAAATGCATTAAAAAATGCAGCAACTTCTTTTATAATGCCTATGGCATTTCTGGTGCTCGAAACAGTTGAGCTTCTTGACAAGATAAGGTTCAGGGCGTTGTTACAGCAGGGACAACGAGACGCGTTTGTAGCTTCTTACTGAATTTCCACTACAGCACCTCAGTTATTTGATACCATCATTGCACATCCATCCGTCCCGATTTCAACACAGTAAATTAGATTCAAACCCATTTCGTCCAAGAGGCTTAGAACTAGGCTAGCTGGCCAATCACTTTTCTGTTGACAGTCGGCTCTTTGTCTGCAGAAGAACATTCAAAGAAGGCATGATGAACGTCAACAAAACCTATGAAGTCCTCGCGTCTATGGTTATCGAAGGCATAGCAGAGAGCTAAACTAAGTTGCGATGAATGTGACACATCTATTGTCTCATCGAAAGTGATGCTGTAATACCTTGCTGACTTTACTCTCTCTAGAATGACACCTGTGACTTCTTTCGCACAGCACTCAATAAACTGGTTTGGGTTGTTTTGCTGATAAAGGTAGCATTTTTCTCGATGTTTTCAGTTGTTCCTTTAATTTACTGTTGCCACTTTCAACACCATAACGTAGTGATTCCCGGGTTTCCTTCGTTGAAAAGCGGCATGTAATCCTAGTTTAAGCTGCCAAATTTTATTATCCCGATGGCCCCTCAGTGGAATATTCTACCTTCCTAGAAATGTGATTGATTCCAGAATTGGCTTAAGCCTCTCTCTGTTTTCTGTTACTCGCTTCATTCGCTGTTCGTTAACGCGGTTATTTACAGATTATTGTGGAGAATGGTAGACTCTTAGAAACGACTTTCCAGCTTCTACTGTGTCATGATGGTACTGGTAAGTATCATGTACTGTCAGTCTCCATCTTTTCCCAGTAACTTTGCAAATTTTGTGACAGGCTTTGTGACCAGCTTTTGTAGTGCAACCTGTCTGTTTGAACCCCCGCTAGCCCCAGTTACAAAAAGAGCACAGTATTTGCAAAACAGACCTTTCTTGGCATTAGATTATACAAGCCAGTGGAAAATCTAGAAATGAGAATCGTTGAAGTACCTTTTTTCATCTTTCCCCTGCTTTAAATGAACAGAATGCGGCATTTGGTGTCCAATCGGCAGTTTCCATGGCCTCTCCAGAAGCTCGCACTTTATTCGGTCGTCAATGGCATGTATTGCACCAATGTGGATCCCAATATCGTTTTCCGGAAACAGGGTAGGGAGCGGGGGTGTTGTTGGATGATCACTCTGAACGCTTACGGGGTTAACAGAAGATTGCAAAGTGTCCGGAATTTGTCCATGTTCGCCACTTCCCACAGAACTAATGGCAGAGCTAATTGCAGTTACAGTTACACCATCTGTTCTGCGAGACTTTGAAATGGCAAAGCTGTCAAGCGTCTTTTGTCCACGTTTTCCCGACATTAATATCGCTTAAACAACGAAAGTCCTCGTGATAGACGCATATTCAAATTTCACTATACACTGAAGCGAAATGTTTGTTTTAACATTTCAGAACATTCAGATCCGGTTGCGTCTTGTCTCGAACAGGGAGGCGACTGGCGAGAACTAGCTAAAATTTACCGGGTAAACTGTTGCTATACTATGAGGTGAGAAATACTCGAGGAGGAAACGGCAGCAGCGTTGCCAACGCAGTACAGTTGTCCCGTTTTGGTATAATTTAGAGGTCCTGGTACAATGCGGTACATTTGAAAATTTTTTGGTAGAATCCAAATTGTAACGTCGTTCACATCTCGTGAACGACGTTATTGGCGAAGTTGGTTTTGAAGATCTGTGTGAAATCATCACAGATCACAGATTCAAGTCAATAAAGGAACAGTGGATATCCCAGAAGACATGGGACTTGATCGAAGGCCGCAAGAAAATAAAACAGAGCACGCTCAGTAATGATCCCTCTGCTGATGTCATGAAAGACATAGCTTATAAAGAAGCGGACAGAGAAGTGAAGAAAAGTGCTATGTCAGACAAACGAAAGCACCTCAATGAGAAAGTAAGAATGGCAGAAGAAGCAGCCCGACGTGGTGACACGAGAGCTGTGTACCGCCTAACTAAAGAAATCGTTGGGAAGACCAACGTACAAGAAGGACCAGTAAAAGGAGAAAACGGAAGACTGCTAACCGATCCAGATGACCGAAAATATAGATGGGCGGATTACTTCGAAAACCTTCTCAATCGCCCGTCCCCTTCTGTTCCACCAGATATTCCGGACAGCCCATTTTTGGATCTTCTCATTAATGAAAACGAGCCAACGGCGGACGAGATCCTTTCAGCCTCGAATAAGCTGAAGAATGGAAAATCTCCGGGTAGTGACCGTATGTTTGGAGAAATGGTAGATATACAGTGAATATAATTTTCTGAATGAAAAAGAAAATAAGCCTTAGTGCTTTTTATAATGATAGTTGTACTATCAAACAGTTCGTGGTAACGAACTGTAAGTAAGGAGCGACCCGGCTTAAAAGTAACTGAAACTAAAAGAAAAACAAAATTTTGATACCAATTGTATCGAACCAGTGGGCCTAGAACATCGAGAGAGAACTCACTCTAACGAAATTTAAAAGTTCTAGTGCCCTTTTTAAGTGACCAAAAAAACTGGAGGCCAATTAGGCCCCCTCCCACGCCACTTTTTTCCCAAAAATCGTCTGATCAAAAATTCTGAGATTGCCATTTTATTCAGCATGGTTGAAAGGAATCATAACTATGTTTTTGGAGATAACATGACCCCCCATAGCCCCTGTGGAAAGGTCTTTAATTTATGAAATTTGCCCATTGTTTACGTATAGTATTTGTATAGTATTAGTATTTTGGAAAGTATGCATACATTTTTCGGGTGAGGAGGAGAGGAAAAAATTTTTGCTGGGGAGTCTTTGTGCAGGGAGAATTTTCCATGGAGTGGGAATTTCCCAGGGGGTGAACTTTTCAGGGGAAATTGTATACTGGGGGAATTTACCAGAATTCCTATACGAATTTTTTTTTATATCTCTTGCTTTCTCTTTACTGAATCAATTTTACGCGTGGAGCTGTTAAGAGTAACTGTCCGGGGTAAATTTTCACCAGGATTGAATTGTCCAGAGGGTATTTTCGTTGGAGGGGCATTTTTCCGAGGAGGTGGAGCCAGAATTCCTGGCATTATTTAAGAAAAAAATCAGAAATTAAATAAAAAAAGTTTTTTCAACTGAAAGTAAGGAGCAATATTAAAACTTAAAAAACAGAAATTATTACGTATATGAGGGGGATTGTCCCCTCCTCAACACCTCACTCTTTACGCTAAAGTTAAAAAAATTACCAATTCTGTAAAAATGACTCCTGAAACACAAGGGGCATTTAATTAGAACAATAAGTAACTGTTTTTTAAATGTCGAAAAACGTTAGCGTAAAGAGCAAGGTGTTGAGGAGGGGGAAATCCTCAACACCTCGCTGTTGAGAGGTGATGAAGAGATTAAACTGGTTACATAGGCAAATTTTTCTATGAAGAAATTTTTCATGGGGGAAGGGAATTTTCCATGAAGGGGGTGCCGGATTTCCCAGTATTATTTAAAAAACGATCAGAAGCTAAATAAAAAACACGTTTTTTCAACTGACAGTAAGGAGCAACAATAAAGCTTAAAATGAACAGAAATTACTACGTATATGAGGGGTTCGCCCCCTTGTCAATACTTCGCTCTTTACGCTCGATTTTTTTTAGTACTTTCAAAACAGCTATTTATTCTAATTAAACGGCCTTTGTGATTCAGGGGGTCATTCTTACAGAATTCGAACAAAATTCGAACTTTAGCGTAAAGAGTGAGGTATTGACGGGGGGGGGCGAACCCCCTCATATACGTAATAATTTCTGTTCGTTGTAAGTTTTATTGTTGCTGCTTACTTTCAGTTGAAAATACTTGTTTTTTCATTTACTAGACATTCAAACGATATTCAGTGTAATCCCCCCCCTCCGAAAATACATACCCCCATACTCCGCAAGAAAAACTTTTGTGTATTATGTATAGAATTCAATTTTTTAAAAAACAAAGATACAAAGGGGAAGGTAATTTTCAAATTCTAGGAGTCAATTTTACCTTTCAATTAGCACCCCTGGCAATTTTTAATTAATTTAAGGTTTTTGCCACAATGATGCGAAGAATTGTTCAGTTTTTTGGATATTCTTTGTAAAGGAAGGCCCAACCGATAAGTTAATATTTTATAACTTCATTTTTCAAATAATTTCAAGTTTGTAATACGGCCACTATTTAAATGTGAGGAACAAGTCACAATTTAATGTTACACAATATGTGGTACTATTTTGACTTATCCTGTATCTTTACTTAGACAGCGCTATTGCGCTGCTTATGATCTTTGTTTCGGCTTTATGTGGCCCGCTGATACCAATGCTAGAATTGAGCTTGGTTCAATTATGAGATTGAGCATCCTGTCCTGGTTTTGGGGGTTAGGGGAAGTGGAGGGGGATATGCACTGCAGTATTAATGGTGAATCTAGCTGAAAAAAGCAAAGTGTGTAGGACATTTACCTTCGCCTACCCGAAGGCTTGTTTACGTTTTTCTACTGTCGTCTGCAGCAGCTCATTGCAGATAATTTTAGTAAAACCAAGCACCAGCACTTATATTTATGATCGTTTAATGTGTGTTTACTGTTTATAATGCATTGCGTAATTCATCAAGTAGCGTGTTTGTTAATTAGTTACTTTACTTCACTACCACTTGAATAGCACCTACTCCAATAGAACCCCCTTTTGTCCCCCCTTCAATACTGCACCTACACCCCTGAATGGAGACACTATTTTTAAGTGGCAGGAGAGTGAGTCAACTAAACAAGCTCTACTAAAGAGCACAGACCAAGTAGGTTTTCTTATTAATATTGTCGATTTATTCCTTGTGACGATCTAAAGTAAATAAAAATTACCTAGTGTATAAGTTTCATTCATATCTTGATTTCAATTGCTTAAATAAAATGACAAACAGATAGAATAGGAGAGACAGACTTACCTCATGTGAGCCATTTCTTGGCCTTGTAGTAAAATTATGTCTGACAATCGTTTCACTTCCTCTTCAAGCTTTGTACCATCGGAATTTGTTAAATCCACTGAAGGGGGTGTTGGAATTGGGTGATGATGACTGCCAATTAAAAATTGGTCAGAACGATCTTTCAAAGATTCTAAAGCTGTTTTAAGTTTATCATTACCACTGAACACTTCTGGAGAAGTTTCCTTTGAAATATCTTCTTGTTGTACTGGTGGATCTGTTGTGCCAATCGCAAACGCAGATTCAGCGATTGGGGTAGAATCATCTCCATGTTCATGAACTTGATTTTCTTTATGGAGTTGATCTGCAATGAGTTTCGGTTCTCTTATGAATTCTGGGTCATTTTCAGGGTTAGTGATATCGACAGATTCTGCCAGAACGTGTGATAAACAAGCATAAATGCAGACTAGTTGCAGCTTCATCTAAAAAAAAGAACCAGGAATTAGCAACTTTCAGCTGAAGCCGGCCAAATTTATTTCGTTCCCTGAGATTATCTCAGTGCACAAGATAGATCTAAGATTAAAACTATAAATACCTTAACTTGCCAGATTGTGTAAGCAGTACCTATATTTCCGTCTTTATTTTAGAATCATAGACACAGTATTCTAGCTGGTATAGCTCGCTTGTCATATGAATAACACGGTGTTTTGAAAAAATTATGAAAAACGTGGAACAAAATACTGGATGTAGGCACATATTTCCAGATAAGCTAGTCTTGTTTTAACTATTCAGATCATGCTTAAGATATTTTTTTCCCAGGCAAGAGGATTTTCCAACAATTCGTGGTAACGAACTGTAAGTAAGGAGCGACCCTGCTCAATAATAACTGAAATTCTAAAAAACGGTATTTTGATACCAATAGATACATCAAAAGAATCATATTGCTGATTTCAAATATAGAAGTTTCATCAAGTTTAGTCTTACCCACCAAAAGTTACGCGCCTGGGAAAATTTGTCACGTTCCGAAGAAAATTAGCCTTATTTTCGAAAAAGGGGGAAACACCCTCTAAAAGTCATATAACTTTAATGAAAATCACACCATCAGATTCAGCGTATCAGAGAATCCTACTATAGAAGTTTTAAGCTCCTATCTGCAAAATGTTTGATTTTTTGTTGCCAGAAGAAAGATCATGGGTGCGTGTTTATTTGTTTGCTTCACCATCAGATTCAGCGTATTAGAGAAACCTACTGTAGAGGTTTCAAGCTCTTATCTTCAATTAATTAAAAAAAAAACTTTCCGAAAAATAAGTTTTTTCAAAGAAAAGTAAAGGCCATTTTAAACTTAAGCTCAGGAGATACAAATACCTGTTAAAATTCAAACTCAAAACGACCAAGTTCAAGTTCTTTATTAATCAATAATTTTTTTTTTTTGACAAAACTATCAAATTAATTACCCACAGTGAGAATAACTCGTGTGTGGGTTTATATACACTCAACAATAAATAACTAATACTATCTCCAGATACCGAAATAAAAAGATTGCTCTTCAACTCTCCGTACGGTAACAACAAACAAAATCCGCAAAAAATCAAAGTAACCAAATAAATAAAGTGAAATGAGGAGCATCCACCCCAGAAAATAAATCAAATTAATAATTACTGATTAAATGATTCATTAATCTAATTTTATTATTAACCAATGAATTATTCAAATCTATAAAACTATGAAATTTATTCCAATTATATATAATACTATGCCTTGGTGAAAAACGGGACCTTTCAGATTTTATTAAAGCTTGACGGACAACAGAACTGCCACTATATGCCACTGGTCCAATATGCATGCAAAACCTGATTATCATCCTGAAAAAAATTATTATGCAAATAAAAATACTCAGGCAAAAGACCTTGAACGTGTTTAATCATATAAAGAACAGAATGGATAGAAGAGAAAAGATCCAGTGGAAGGATATTTAAAATTTGATACATACTTTTTGTTGACGATTTACCAGGGTAAGAAAACGGGCTAGGCAGGCAATTTTTCAATAGACGCAGAGCTTTATTTTGTTGCCTCTGAAGAGGAAGAATATGAGTTTTAAAAGTATTCAAAAAAATAATGGGACAGTAATTTATATATGAATGCACTAGAGAATGATAAAGAGATTTCAGGGCAAAAAACGGCAGAACAAATTTCAGATGATTCATCATACCAATATTTCTTGCCAGTTTCATTCGAAGATAAATTGCATGGCTTTTAAATGATAAACTTGAATCCAGTATTATCCCGAGATATTTAATATCATCAACTCTTTCAATTTCAATGGGTAGGCCTTGAATATTAATCATCATAATTTCCGGTGCTGTTTCCCCAGTACGAGAGAAGATGATGAATTTTGTCTTAGTACAATTAATAGTCAATTTATTTCTCTAAAACCATAAATAAGCCTCGACAGTGCTGATTCCAACCTAAGCTTCAAAGATCTAGAGTCGGGGCTGATGACATTGCATGCCATGTCATCGGCGAATAATATGTTAAGGCCAATATCATTGATGCTATTACTGATATCATTAACATAGATAAGAAATAGGAGTGGACCCAAAATAGAGTCTTGTGGGACTCTGACTGACTGAGATTGAGATACTGATGAGGAAGAAGTATCACCTCCGTCTACATACTGATTTCGGTTTTTTAGGTAAGACATTACTAAGTCATTAACTGGGCCTCTTATGCCGCAGTTATCAAGTTTAGTATGCAATATTTTATGGGAAATCGTACCAAATGCCTTTTTAATGTCAATAAAAATTGTAGCAGGAATATCACCTTTGTCGAGGGCGTCATGAACAAACTGAGTCATTGCCATAATAGCATGCTCAGTAGAGTGAGACTTCCGGAACCCAAATTGCATCGGACTAAAAAATTTAGATTTCATTAGAAAGCTGACTATACTGTTATATAGGCACTTTTCAAACAACTTCCCAAATGTAGACAGGATCGAAATCGGCCGATAGTTTGTTGGGTTCTTCGGGTCCCCTCCTTTATACAAAGAGATAATTCTTGCAGACTTGAAACAAGAAGGAAATCTTCCGGTTTTAAAACAGAGGTTGAACACATGGGAAAGCGTTTTTACAATATTTGGTGCTATGCACTTAATCAGATTAGTCGATGACCCATCGGTCCCTTCCGAAGATCCATTCTTTAAAAGGTTTGTTGTAAGTAAAAGTTCATCTGGGGTTACAGGAGTAAGAAAAATGGAGCAATTGAGAGACGGGGGTAGATATGATTGAAAGTCCTCTCCAGTTTCATTATCCAGATGATGGGCCAGGTTGTTTCCAGCAGTTGACGCGGTTTCCTCGCCAATTTTTGCAAAGTGTATATTTAATGCATTGATAACTTCCACTTTCCCTGTAGCAAGTTTAGTTCAATCTTCAGCTATTAATTCATCAGGAAGATCATGGGTCTTATGTTTTCCTAAGCACTTATTAATTATTTCCCATGTCTTCTTGGGGGACCCTTCTGCTTCAAAAAATGCTTCGGCGAAGTAATGACTTTTTGTGGATCTTAAAATTTTTGTTAAATAATTTTTGTATCTGCGAAATTCAGCTAATTTAACTTCAAATGGATACATTAAGTATGCCTTATATAACAGATTCTTATTTTTTATTGATACCAGCAATCCAGGAGATATCCAAGGCTTAATCGGCTTTATACTATTTCTTCTTGATATTTGGCGGACAGGGAAAGCATTATTGAAACAACGTTTTAAACTGATTCACAAAACATTCAGCAGCAAAATCAGGGTCCGAAGACTCTAAACAAGAAGAAAAGTCACTTCAAGAAAGCAATACTTTAAGTTTACTTAAGGAGTTTCTATTAGTCATCCTCATTTTTCTTTTAGTAGGCCTATTAAACTCTGTAATCAAGTGAAAGTCGGTCACAAGCATCAAACGGTCTGAAAAATCTTCAATAACCACATCACTAGACTTAAGTTCCAGATTCGTAAACAAATTATCAATAAGGGAAGCAGAATCTTTCGTTATTCTTGTTGGGACTCCATAAGCTGGTAAGAGACCACCGGATAAGCAAACTGATAACAAGTCAGCCCCGTCAGAAGATATTCCGTGGAAATTACCACTTGAATTATTAGAATTATATAATCAATATTAAAGTCACCCATGAAAACTATTTTTGGATACTTTTTCGAGGCAATAAGCACAAAATCATCAAGAAGTTCCATGAATTTTGAAGCAGGAGAACTTGGAGGCCGGTAAAAAACACAACACAAAATTTTCATACCATTTACATCTATTTTAACTGCCAGAAATTCAAACGCCATTTCAAGATATAGGTGATCAAATTCGCTCACCAGATCTGACTGAATTGTTGATTTAATGAAAAAACCTACCCCTCCCTGTTTTTTATTAATCCGATTCTTATGAAAAAAAAGTATAATCCTGTTTATTAATAAATGTCTTTGTCGAATCATTTAAAAATGTTTCACCAGAAATTACTATTAACGAATAAATGAAACCCAAAACGAACAGAAATTAAACAAACAATCATAGCAAAAAACATACAACAAGTAATAATATAAATGAATAAATAGATCTTAAAGCGAGTAATGCTTAGATTGAATATGAAAATCAAGCTTAAAACGAAAACAAACATTTTACTATTAAAGTATAAATAAAACTTAAAACGAACAGAAATTAAATAAACAATCAATGCGAACAAACATACAATATATATTAATGTAAATGAATGAATAAATCTTAAAACGAGTGAAACTTAAATTGAATATTCAAATCAAGTTTGAATCGAATAAAAATAACTACAAACAAGAGTTTGGGTATCGTATCACTGCAGAAGCCTAAAACCTACTGCGTCATTGGCACTTTACTGAAAACAATTCTTTGACATATTTTCACTTTTGTAACTTTAAGAAATCAAAAATTAATTAAGATTTTAGGGAATAAATATCAGCATATGTATATTAAATTGACAATTCACATTTTTTTTCAGTAAACTCATTTGAATTTTTTTTCAGTAAAGTACAAATTATATTCTGGCTGTTAGAAAGCATGAAAGATTTTAAGCCGAACTGGCCAGCCATGACAAAAACCAACAAAGAGAAAAATCTCAATGAAAAAAAAAACAACAAACGAGACTGTGGCCAGTGGAGAGAAAAGAAAAGACAAATGCAAACCAACGCGGATATTTCGCCTGTATCCAAACAAGGCGTCTTCAGCACGAAGAAACACAAGAAGAACAAGATAAAAAAAAACTAAGCTAAAACTAAAAATCAATAAAACCACGACCAAAAAAAAATATACAATTGGCGCAAACTGATCCACGTAGGGAAAAGATGCTATTATAGAGTTACTTCAGTGGGACACCAGAGTAACTGAGGAAAAATAAAAAAAAACTGTAAATTACTATAATTATTCTGTTGCGAAATAATCCTTTTGTTAGCTATTACTGAAGCAAATCTTTTTGGTCTAGCAGGTAAAATAGTCCCCTGGTGATTATTTAAAACCTTAACTCCCTTATTGACTGTTGATTCACTCTTTAGAAGGTTATCATAAATTGGGTCAATATTTAAATTACCTGTGTCCCTATTTATCGAAAGGTTAGCAAACATATGTTTTTTAATTTCTATGGCTTCCCTCGCCCATTGAGCGTACCCCTTATTATTTGAAATAGCTAAGGCTTCATCAAATCTTACAAAGTGATCCGATTGAAACCAAATATGTTCTGCTAAAGCCGAAACAAAAGTTTCTGGAGGCTTGCTTAATTGTAGGGTTTTCTCTATCGAATTTCGGTGTTCAATAAACCTTTCAACAAATTGTTGGTGAGTCCTACCAATATAGAACTTCCCACAAGAACACGGAATTTTATACACCCCACTTACTAAATTTCCCCGGGTTAAATCCTTTCCAGAACTAAAAAAACTACCCATTGGGGTAGTTTCTAAGAATGAAGCCATAGAATGTTTTCATAACAAACTAACACGATTAGTTACAAAAAATGGCAGAGTTAAAAAAATGGCAAAACTATATGAGTCTTGAACAGTCTTGGAAAATATAAACAAAATCAAATTGAATATTAGATATATAATGATATTAATTGTTGAATGATCTATCAGTTCCAGATTTTTTTTCACTGTAATTTTTATTTTCATTTTCAATGCTGTAAGAACTGGAAAATAATAAATTTGTAATATACGAGTAATTCGTTTTCAGTGAAGCACCAATGACGCTGAAGGCTTTAGGTTTTTACAGTTAAAGAAGGGGGCAGTATCCAAATTTTGCTTGTAGTGAAATTATATTTGTCTTGACCAATCTTGAAAAGAACTAATAAATTAAACTGAATATTTGATGCATAATGATATTAATTGCTAAAAGCTCATCAGTTCAAAATTTTACTGTAATTTTAATATTTATTTTTAATATTAAGTACAAAAGAAAACATTTGTAATATAATTCGTTTTCAGTAAAGCGCCAATGACGCAGTAGGTTTTAGGCTTCTGCAGTGATACGATACCCAAACTCTTGTTTGTAGTTATTTTTATTCGATTCAAACTCGATTTGCATATTCAATTTAAGTTTCGATTTATTTATTCGTTTACATTAATATATATTGTATGTTTGTTCGCATTGATTGTTTATTTAATTTCTGCTCGTTTTAAGTTTCATTTATACTTTAATAGCAAAATATCTGTTTTCGTTTTAAGCTAGATTTTCATATTCAATCTAAGCATTACTCGCTTTAAGATCTATTTATTCGTTTATATTATTACTTGTCGTATGTTTTTTGCTATTGATTGTTTATTTAATTTCTGTTCGTTATGGGTTTCATTTATTCTTTAATAGTAATTTCTGGTCGTTTTGAGTTTGAATTTTAACAGGTATTTGTATCCCCTGAGCTTAAGTTTAAAATGGTCTTTACTTTTCTTTGAAAAACTTATTTTTCAGAAAGTTTTTTTAATTAATTTTTGCTCGTTTTTGATTGCAAAAAGTTTCAAGTTTTTTTGGCATGAGGGGAGGTGCTTACTATCCGATTATTCTTGACTTTAAAAAACGGATCTAGAACTTTCAATTTAAATCGAATGAGGCTTTTTACAAAGTCTATACGATTACCTCTTTGATAAAAACCTTATATATGAACAATAGACAGCTTGCATAACTTGTGGACAACGATTGACAACAATGAATGGATTGAAAAAATAGCTCCAATAAGGGGGTTTAGACCCTTTCACTTGCTGACACAAAGGGATCACGACTGTTTGGAATTGACCCTAATAGGAATTTGTGTGCCAAAGCAATTTTGCATCTATCACAGAGTATGTATTTTAAACTTATAATTGGATAATTATAATAGATTTCCTATGTGTTCTTCCCATACAAAACCCCTTCCCATAAGTTATAAACCCCCCTTAATAAGTTATGCCCCAGGGCATAACTTACAACGCCTACCCCTGGGCCATGGTGGGCTGTGTCGACACAGGAGTTTTTTGTTATCAGAACTTTGAACTATTTTAACAAAATATCTATCTCAAAATTTGTATCTGATGCATTTAGGGCATGGAGGAGGGAGAGGGGATAGTTGCCCCTCAATCTCTTTCGACTCTCAAAAAGTGAACAAGAACTTTCAATTTTCAATCAAATGAGCCCTCTCTAAAGTTTATACGAGCATCCCTTCCATAAGAAATAATATGAAGGATTCTGAGAATCCTTAAATTACAACCCTTGCCCTGAGGGCTTTGGGGGAATTGTAATCCTCAAAGACCTAATTTCCAGAACTTAAAACTACGTTTAATAAAATGGCTGTCTTAAAATATTGATTGGATGTGTTTGGGGAAAAGGTGGGCGTGAGAGGGGGTTTAGTTGCCCTCAAATCACTTTCGACTATTACATAGGGCACTATCCCTTGGAATTTCCAATCGAATGAGCCTTTTTTGAAGTTTCTATGACACCGCCTTCTATAAAAGCCTTATATGCCCCCAGGGCAAAACTTAAAACCCTTGCCCTGAGGGTTGTGGGGGATTGTACTCCTCAAAAACATATTTTCTATCTGGAAATCAACTACGCGGAACAAAATAGGTATCTCAAAATTTTGATTGGATAGACGTGGTGGGGCTAGTTGCCCTCCAATCACTTTCGACTATTAAAAAGGGCACTAGCCCTTTGAATTTCCAATTGAATGTGCCTGTTTTGAAGTTTCTACGACAACGCCTTCTATAAAAACCTTATATGCCCCCAGGGCATAACTTAAAACTCTTGCCCCGAGGGTTGTGCGGGATTGTCCTCCTCAAAGATATATTTTCTATCTTGAAATCAGCTACACTGAACAAAATGGCTATCTCAAGAGTTTGATTGGATGCGTTTGCGGAAATGATGGGTATGGGGGGGGCTAGTTGCCCTCCAATCACTTTCGACTATTAAAAAGGGCACTAGCCCTTTAATTTCCAATCGAATGAGCCTGTTTTGAAGTTTCTATGGCAACGCCTTCTATAAAAACCTTATATGCCCCAAGGGCATAACTTAAAACTCTTGCCCTGAGGGTTGTGGGGGATTGTCCTCCTCAAAAATATATTTTCAATGTGGAAATCAACTACGCTGAACAAAAATGGCTATCTCAAAATTTTGATTGGATGTATTTGGGGGACTGATGGGCGTAGGGGGAGGGGCTAGTTGCCCTCCAATCACTTTTGATTTTTAAAAAGGGCACTATCCCTTTGAATTTCCAATTGAATGAGCCTTTTTTGAAGTTTCTATGGCAACGCCTTCTATAAAAACCTAATATGCCCCCAGGGCATAACTTAAAACCCTTGCCCTGAGGGTCGTGGGGGATTGTCCTCCTCAAAAACACGTTTTCTATGTGAAAATCAACTACGCTGAAGAAAATGGCTATCTATAAATTTTGATTGGATGTGTTTGGGGAAATGATGGCCGTGGGGAGGGGCTAGTTGCCCTCCAATCACTTTCGACTATTAAAAAGGGCACTAGCCCTTTGATTTCCAATCGAAAGAGCGTGTTTTGAAGTTTCTACGACAACACCTTCTATAAAAACCTTATATGCCCCCAGGGCATAACTTAAAACCCTTGCCCTGAGGGTTGTGGGGGAGTGTCCTCCTCAAAAGTATATTTTCTATCTGGAAATCAACTACGCTGAACAAAATGGCTATCTGAAAATTTTGATTGGATGTGTTTGGGGAAATGATGGGCGTGGGGGGGGGAGGGGCTAGTTACACTCCAATCACTTTCGACTATTAAAAAGGGCACTAGCCCTTTAATTTCCAATCGAATGAGCATGTTTTGAAGTTTCTACGACAACGCCTTCTATAAAAAACCTTATATGCCCCCAGGGCATAACATAAAACCCTTGCCCTGAGGGTTGTGGGGGAGTATCCTCCTCAATAATATATTTTCTATCTGGAAATCAACTACGCTGAACAAAATGGCTATCTCAAAATATTGACTGGATGTGTTTGGGGAAATGATGGGTTTGGGGGGGGGGCTAGTTGCCCTCCAATCATTTTGGACTATTAACCAAGGAAATAGCCCTTTAATTCCGAATCGAATGAGTCTGTTTTGAAGTTTTTACGACAACGCCTACAAAAACCTTATATGCCCCCAGGGCATAACTTAAAACCCTTGCCCTGAGGGTTGTTGGGGAGTGTCCTCCTCAAAAATATATTTCCTATCTGGAAATTAACTACGCTGAACAAAATGGCTATCTGAAAATTTTGATTGGATGTGTTTGGGGAAATGATGGGTGTGGGGAGGGGCTAATTACACTTCAATTACTTTCGACTATTAAAAGGTTACTGGCTCTTTAATTTCCAATCGAGTGAGCCTGTTTTGAAGTTTCTACGACAACATCTTCTATAAAAACTCTTATATACCCCCAGGGCATAACTTATAACCCTTGCCCTGAGGGTTGTGGGGGAGTTGTAATCCTCAAAGACCTAATTTCCAGAACTTAAAACTACGTTTAATAAAATGGCTGTCTTTAAATTTTGATTGGATGTGTTTGGGGAAAAGGTGGGCGTGAGAGGGGAGTTAGTTGCTCTGAAATCACTTTCGACTATTAAAAAGGGCACTAGCCCTTTGAATTTCGATTGGATGTGTTTGGGGGAATGATAGGCGTAGGGGGGGGGGGGGGGGCTAGTTGCCCTCCAATCACTTTTGACTATTAAAAAGGGCACTATCCCTTTGAATTTCCAATTGAATGAGCCTTTTTTGAAGTTTCTATGACAACGCCTTCTATAAAAACCTTATATGCCCCCAGGGCATAACTTAAAATCCTTTCCCTGAGGGTTGTGGGGGATTGTCCTCCTCAAAAACACGTTTTCTATCTGAAAATCAACTACGCTGAACAAAATGGCTGTCTCAAAATTTTGATTGGATGTGATTGGGGAAATGATGGCCTTGGGGGGGGGGGGGGCTAGTTGCACTCCAATCAATTTCGACTATTAAAAAGGGAACTAGCCCTTTAATTTCCAATCGAAAGAGCGTGTTTTGAAGTTTCTACGACAACGCCTTCTATAAAAACCTTATATGCCCCCAGGGCATAACTTAAACCCTTGCCCTGAGGGTTGTGGGGGAGTGTCCTCCTCAAAAATATATTTTCTATCTGGAAATAAACTACGCTGAACAAAATGGCTAGCTCAAAATTTTGATTGGATGTGTTTGGGGGAATGACGGGCGTGGGGAGGCTAGTTGCCCTCCAACCATTTTTGACTATTAAAAAGGGCACTAGAACTATCGATTTCTAATCGAATGAGCCTTTTTGAAGCTTCTACGACGACCCCTTTCATATGAAGTGCCTCTAGGAAAAAAAATAAATAATAATAATAAAACATTGGAGCCGTATGGCCTTTACTATAGGCAACGCTACAGCGTTGTCTCTGATCATAGGCAGCGCAAGCGCGCTGCCTAAGTAAAGAACAACGTTGGCTCAATGTATTATTATTTTTTTTCTTTAGACCAGGGTACTTCATATCAAAGGAGTTGTCGCAGAAACTTCGAAAAGGGCTCATTAGATTGAAAATTGGAGTGGCTTGTGCACTTTTTAATAGTAAAGAAAGATTGAAAGGCAACTAACACCCCTTCCACATCCACTATTTCCCCAAACACATCCAATCAAATTTTGAGATAGCTATTTTATTCAGCGTAGCTGCTTTCCAGATAGAAATTATGTTTTTGAGGAGGACACTCCCCCACAGCCCTCAGGGCAAGGGTTGTTTATACCCCAGGGGCATATAAGGTTTTTATAGAAAGCGTTGTCATAGAAACTTCAAAAAGGCTCATTCGATTGGAAATTCAAAGGGCTGGTGCCCTTTTTAATAGTCGAAATTTATTAGAGGGCAACTAACCCTCCTTTCACGCCCACCTTTTTCCCAAACACATCCAATCGTAATTCTGAGATAGTCATTTTGTTCAACGTAGTTGAAAGTTTGTTCAACGTTAGGTTAACTTTTAACCTAACGTCTTTGAGGATGACAACCACTCCAAAGCTCTCATGGCAAGGGTGGTAAGTTATGTCCTGGGGGCATATAAGTTTTTTTTTTATAGAAAGTGTTGTCGTAGGAACTTCGAAAAGGGCTCATTTGATTGGAAATTGAAATGGCTAGTGGTTTTTTTAATAGTCGAAAGTGATTGGAAGGCAACTAACACCCCTTCCACGCCCACCATTTATCCAAACACATCCAATAGAAATTTTGAGATAGCCATTTTGTTCAAAGCAGTTGAAGGTCCGGAAATTATATCCTTGAGGATGGGATTCCCCCACAGCCCACAGGGTAAAGGTTGTAAGTTATGCCCTGGGGGCATATAAGGTTTTTATTGAAAACTATGTCGTAAAAACTTGAAAAAGGGCTCATTCGATTGGAAATTCAAAGAGCTAGTACTATTTTTAATAGTGGAAAGGGATTTGAGGGCAACTAGCCCCCCTCTGACGCCCACCTTTTCCCCAAACACATCCAATGAAAATTTTCAGATAGCCTTTTTGTTAAACGTAGTTAAAAGTTTTAGAAATTAGGTCTTTGTGGATGATAACCCCCTCAGAGCCAAGGGGACAAGGGTTGTAAGTTATGCCCTGGGGGCATATAAGGCTTTTATAGATAGGGATGTTGTAGAAACTTCAAAAAGGGCTCATTCGACTGGAAATTAAAAGTGCCTGTACCCTTTTTAATAGTCGAAAGCTATTGGAGGATAACTAACATCCCTTTCACACCCAATCAAAATTTTGAGATAGCCATTTTGTTTGACCTAGTTAAAAAATCTGGAAATTATGTTTTTGAGGATGACACTCCCCCCACAGTCCTCAGGGCAAGGGTTGTAAGTTATGCCCTGGGGGCATATAAGGTTTTTTTTTATAGAAAGCGTTGTCGTATATAACTCAAAAAGGAATCATTCGATTGGAAATTGAAACGGCTAGTGTACTTTTTAGTAGTCGAAAATGATTGGAGGGCAAGTAGCCCCCCTCTCACGCCCCATCATTTCCCCAAACACATCCAATCAAAATTTTGAGATATCAATTTTCTTCAACACAGTTGAAAGTTCTGAAAATTAGGTCTTTGAGGATGACATCCCCCCCAGCCCTCAGGGCAAGGGTTGTAGGTTATGCCCTGGGGGCATACAAGGTTTTTTTGAAAAAAAAAATTGTCGTAGAAACTTCAAAACGGCTCATTCGATTGAAAATTGACAGGGCTAGTGCCTTTTTTAATAGATGAAAGTGATTGGATAGCAACTAACGCCCTTCTCACGCCCACCATTTCCCCAAACACATCCAGTCAAAATTTTGAGATAGTTTATTTAGCGTTTTATTTAACGTAGTTAAAAGTTCTGGAAATTATGTCTTTGACGATGACAACCCCCTCACAGCCCTCAGGGCAAAGGTTATAATTTATGCCCTGTGGGTATATAAGGTGTTTATAGAAAGCGTTGTCATAGAAACTCAAAAAGGGCTCATTCGATTGGAAATTTAAAGGTCTAGTGCCCTTTTCAGTTGTCGAAATTGATTGGAAGGTTTGAACTTTTTATAGTAAAATGATGTTGGTAAATGAAGATCGATGTGGGTACAATGTATTATTATTATTTTTTTTTGTTTGTTTAGACCAGGGCACTTCGTATTGAAGGAGATGTCGTAGGAACTTCGTAAAGGGCTCCTTCGATTGAAAATTAAAGGGCTAATGCCCTTTTTAATAGTCGAAAGTGATTGGAGGCAACCTGTCCCCCTCCCACGCCCACCTTTCCATTTGCCCATTATGTTTAAAAACTAAATGTTGCCTTAAGATCAAACTAAAATGCAATGTTAATGCTGATTCCCAATAAGGCATCTCAGCAGTATCCAAAGAACGACTGAGGGCATTATGTTCAAACTTTTGGGGCTACTTCTGCTCTTAAAATTTAACCAAATCAAAATAGCGTAAGTGTATCTTATCTATCAAACCAAGTAAACATATTTTTTTTTGCGAATGGCATCAAGTTTTCTATTTCAGGTCAACTACAGGAGGTATGAAACTAAATTAAACTACTATTTGTGTCCAGATTTTTAAAAGGGTGATATTCCAACTCTTGCATCTCAATGAAAGAAATTCAAAATGAACTTTGAAAAATCAAGAGAATGTAACTGTGACAAGGTAAACCACGAAAAAACACTACTGAAATATTCCAACTCTTGCATTTCAATGAAAGAAATCCAAAATGAACTTTGAAAAATCAAGAGAATGTAACTGTGACAAGGTAAACCACGAAAAAACACTACTGAAATATTCCAACTCTTGCATTTCAATGAATGAAATTCAAAATGACCTTTGAAAAATCAAGAGAATGTAACAGTGACAAGGTAAACCACGACAAAACACTACTGAAATATTCCAACTCTTACATTTCAACGAAAGAAATCCAAAATGATCTTTTAAAAATCAAGAGAATGTAAGCGTGGCAAGGTAAACCACGACAAAACACTACTGAAATATTCCAACTCATGTTTTTCAATGAAAGAAATCCAAAATGAACTTTGAAAAATCAAGAGAATGTAACTGTGACAAGGTAAACCACGACGAAACACTACTGAAATATTTCCGACTCTTGCATTTCAACGAATGAAATCCAAAATGAACTTTGAAAAATCAAGAGAATATAACTGTGACTAGGTAAACCACAACAAAACACTACTGAAATATTCCAACTCTTGCATTTCAATGAAAGAAATCCAAAATGAACTTTGAAAAATCAAGAAAATGTAAGAGTGACAAGGTAAACCACAACAAAACACTACTGAAATATTCCAACTCTTGCATTTCAAAGAAAGAAATCCAAAATGAACTTTGAAAAATCAAGCGAATGTAACTGTGACAAAGTAAACCACGACAAAACACTACTGAAATATTTTAACTCTTGCATTTCAACGAAAGAAATCCAAAATGAACTTTGAAAAATCAAGAGAATGTAACAGTGACTAGGTAAACCATAACAAAACACTAGTGAAATATTCCAACTCTTGCCTTTCAATGAAAGAAATTCAAAATGAACTTTGAAAAATCAAGAGAATGTAACTATGACAAGGTAAACCACGACAAAACACTACTGAAATATTCCAACTCTTGCATTTCAATGAATGAAATTCAAAATGAACTTTGAAAAACCAAGAGAGTGTAACAGTGACAAGGTAAACCACGACAAAACACTACTGAAATATTCCAACTCTTACATTTCAACGAAAGAAATCCAAAATGATCTTTGAAAAATCAAGAGAATGTAAGTGTGGCAAGGTAAACCACGACAAAACACTACTGAAATATTCCAACTCATGCACTTCAATGAAAGAAATCCAAAATGAACTTTGAAAAATCAAGAGAATGTAACTGTGACAAGGTAAACCAAGACAAAACACTACTGAAATATTTCCGACTCTTGCATTTCAACGAATGAAATCCAAAATGAACTTTGAAAAATCAAGAGAATATAACTGTGACTAGGTAAACCACAACAAAACACTACTGAAATATTCCAACTCTTGCATTTCAATGAAAGAAATCCAAAATGAACTTTGAAAAATCAAGAAAATGTAAGTGTGACAAGGTAAACCACAAAAAAACACTACTGAAATATTCCAACATTTCAAAGAAAGAAATCCAAAATGAACTTTGAAAAATCAAGAGAATGTAACTGTGACAAAGTAAACCACGACAAAACACTACTGAAATATTCCAACTCTTGCATTTCAACGAAAGAAATCCAAAATGAACTTTGAAAAATCAAGAGAATGTAACTGTAACAAGGTAGAGCACAACAAAACACTACTGAAATATTCCAACTCTTGCATTTCAATGAAAGAAATAGAAAATGAACTTTGAAAAATCAAGAAAATGTAACTGTGACAAGGTAAACCACAACAAAACACTACTGAAATATTCCAACTCTTGCTTTTTAACGAAAGAAATTCAAAATGAACTTTGAAAAATCAAGAGAATGTAACTGTGACAAGGTAAACCACGACAAAACACTACTGAAATATTCCAACTCTTGAATTTCAACGAAAGAAATTCAAAATGAACTTTGAAAAATTAAGAGAATGTAACTGTGACAATTTAAACCACAACAAAACACTACTGAAATATTCCAACTCTTGCATTTCAATGAAAGAAATCCAAAATGAACTTTGAAAAATCAAGAGAATGTAACTGTGGCAAAGTAAACCACGACATAACACTACTGAAATATTCCAACTCTTGCATTTCAACGAAAGAAATTCATAATGAACTTTGAAAAATCAAGAGAATGTAACTGTGACAAGGTAAACCATGACAAAACACTACTGAAATATTCCAACTTTTGCATTTCAACGAAAGAAATTCAAAATGAACTTTGAAAAATCAAGAGAATGTAACTGTGACAAGGTAAACCACGACAAAATACTACTGAAATAATCCAACTCTCAAAATGAACTTTGAAAAATCAAGAGAATGTAGCTGTGACATGGTAAACCATGACAAAACACTACTGAAATATTCCAACTCTTGCATTTAAATGAAAGAAATTCAAAATGAACTTTGAAAAATCAAGAGAATGTAACTGTGACAAGGTAAACCACAACAAAACACTACTGAAATATTCCAACTCTTGCATTTCAATGAAAGAAATTCAAAATGAACTTTGAAAAATCAAGAAAATGTAACTGTGACAAGGTAAACTACAACAAAACACTGCTGAAATATTCCAACTCTTGCAGTTCAAGGAAAGAAATTCAAAATGAACTTTTAAAAATCATGAGAATGTAACTGTGACAAGGTAAACCACGACAAAACACTACTGAAATATTCCAACTCTTACATTTCAACGAAAGAAATTCAAAATGAACTTTGAAAAATCAAGAGAATGTAACTGTGACAAGGTAAACCACGACAAAACACTAGTGGAATATTCCAACTCTTACATTTCAATGAAAGAAATTCAAAATGAACTTCGAAAGATTAAGAAAATGTAAGTGTGACAAGGTAAACCACAACAAAACACTCCTGAAATATTCCAGCTCTTGCATTTCAATGAAAGAAATCCACAATGAACTTTCAAAAATTAAGAGAATGTAACTGTGACAAGGTAAACCACGACAAAACACTACTGAAATATTGCAACTCTTGCATTTCAACTAAAGAAATTCAAAATGAACTTTGAAAAACTAAAAGAATGTAACTGTGACAAAGTAAACCACAACAAAACACTACTGAAATATTCCAACTCTTGCATTTCAATGAAAGAAATTCAAAATGAACTTTGAAAAATCAAGAGAATGTAACTGTGACATAGTAAACCACGACATAACACTACTGAAATATTCCAACTCTTGCATTTCAACGAAAGAAATCCAAAATGAACTTTGAGAAATCAAGAGAATGTAACTGTAACAAGGTAAACCACGACAAAACACTACTGAAATATTCCAACTCTTGCATTTCAACGAAAGAAATTGAAAAAGAACTTTGAAAAATCAAGAGAATGTAACTGTGAAATGGTAAACCACGACAAACCACTACTGAAATAATCCGACTCTTGCATTTCAGTGAAAGAAATTCAAAATGAACTTTGAAAAATCAAGAGTATGTAACTGTGACATAGTAAACCACGACAAACCACTACTGAAATATTCCAACTCTTGCATTTCAATGAAAGAAATTCAAAATGAACTTTGAAAAATTAACAGAATGTAACTGTGACAAAGTAAAGCACAACAAAACACATTTCAACGAAAGAAATCCACGACGAACTTTGAAAAATCAAGAGAACGTAACAGTGACTAGGTAAACCATAACAAAACACTAGTGAAATATTCCAACTCTTGTCTTTCAATGAAAGAAATTCAAAATGAACTTTGAAAAATCATGAGAATGTAACTGTGACAAGGTAAACCACAACAAAACACTACTGAAATATTCCAACTCTTGCATTTCAATGAATGAAATTCAAAATGGACTTTGAAAAATTAAGAGAATGTAACTGTGACAAAGTAAAGCACGATAAAACACTATTGAAACATTTCCAACTCTTACATTTCAACGAAAGATTTTCAAAATGAACTTTGAAAAATCAAGAGAATGTAACAGTGAAAAGGTAAACCACAACAAAACACTACTGAAATATTTCCAACTCTTGCATTTCAACGAAAGAAATCCAAAATGATCTTTGAAAAATCAAGAGAATGTAACTGTGACTAGGTAAACCATAACAAAACACTACTGAAATATTCCAACTCTTACATTTCAATGAAAGAAATCCACAATGAACTTTGAAAAATCAAGAAAATGTAACTGTGACAAGGTAAACCATAACAAAACACTACTGAAATATTCCAACTCTTGCATTTCAATGAAAGAAATCCAAAATGAACTTTCAAAAATCAAGAGAATGTAACTGTGAAATGGTAAACCACAACAAACCACTACTGAAATAATCCAACTCTAGCATTTCAATGAAAGAAATTCAAAATGAACTTTGAAAAATCGAGAGAATGTAACTGTGACAAGGTAAACCACAACAAACCACTACTGAAATATTCCAACCCTTGCATTTCAATGAAAGAAATTCAAAATGAACTTTCAAAAATTAAGAGAATGTAACTGTGACAAAGTAAACCACGACGTAACACTACTGAAATATTCCAACTCTTGCATTTCAACAAAAGAAATTCAAAATAAACTTTACCACGACAAACCACTACTGAAATAATCCAACTCTAGCATTTCAATGAAAGAAATTCAAAATGAACTATGAAAAATCGAGAGAATGTAACTGTGAAATGGTAAACCACGACAAACCACTACTGAAATAATCCAACTCTTGCATTTCAATGAAAGAAATTCAAAATGAACTTTGAAAAATCATGAGAATATAACTGTGACAAGGTAAACCACGACAAAACACTACTGAAATATTCCAACTCTTGCATTTCAACGAAAGAAATCGAAAATGAACTTTGAAAAATCAAGAAAATGTAACTGTGAAAAGGTAAACCATGACAAACCACTACTGAAATATTCCAACTGTCCTAGTCAATTACGTCATTATATGCCCATATATGGACTCCCGTCATGACCTCCTGATAGGGTTCTACCGATTATGTAATCAATTTCTCAGAAATCCAACTGTCCTAGTTGATTACGTCATTCTATGCCCATACATGGACTCCCGTCATGACCTTCTGATAGGGTTCTACCGATTCTGTAATCAATTTCTCAGAAATCCATTTGTCCTAGTCGATTACGTCATTCTATGCCCATAAATTGATTCCCGTCACGAGCTCCAGATAGGGTTCTACCGATTATGTAATCAATTTCTCGGTAATTCTCTCCCCTCGAGGGATTCTATGCCCATATATGGAGTCCCGTCACGTACTCATGAGGTTAGGTTAGGTTACGCAATCAATTTCTCCGAAATCCATTTGTCCTAGTCGATTACGTCATTCTATGCCCATAAATTGATTCCCGTCACGAGCTCCAGATAGGGTTCTACCGATTACGCAATCAATTTCTCGGATATCCTCTCCCCTCGAGGGATTCTATGCCCATATATGGAGTCCCGTCACGTACTCATGAGGTTAGGTTAGGTTACGCAATCAATTTCTCCGAAATCCATTTCCCCTCTCGAGTCCTAGATCAATATATCTCTTCCCCACCTTCTCCTTAGAAACAAAAAATTAATTCCCCTTTCTTGAATCAATAATTCCCCTTAGAAACAACAAATTAATTCCCCTTTCGTGAATCAATAATTCCCCTTAGAAACAACAAATTAATTCCCCTTTCGTAGATCAATAATTCCCCTTAGAAGCAACAAATTAATTCCCTTTTCGTGACAAATCAATCAACCTTGACATCATCCGTCAGACATTAATAAACTTCGCCCGGAGACAATTCTCCTGGACGAACTGCAACAAATCAATTTCTCAGAAATTCACTTCCCCTTCGATTACGCAATCAATTTCTCGGAAATCCATTTCCCCTACGGAGTCTATGTCCATATATGGTGTGGGATCAGAGTCAGAATCAATTGTAGATGGCAGCACCTGTGTTCGTACCGGGCTGGTACCCCCCTCTCTACTCAAATACCCGTTTGACGGGTCTCCATTTCTGGTTTGCTTTTATAGTCTATAGCGCTGTGTAGCATATAATACATAAGTACCGAAATTCGTTACATAAGTTAATTCGTAAGTCACGTCAGAAAAAAAATTTCGAGAAAGCCATTTAGCCAAAAAAAACTAAAATTAATACGCAAATTTCATTTTAAGTATTCATGTAAGGTGAGCCCAAATCAAAGCTGCATTAACTCAAAAACGTTCAGAAATTAAATAAAAAACAAGTTCTTTTTAACTGAAAGTAAGGAGCAACATTAAAACTTAAAACGAACAGAAATTATTTTGTATACGATAGGGGCTCTCCCCTCCTCAACGCCTCGCTCTTTACGCGTTTTACTCTCTCACAACCTTATTTTTTAAAACAATAAAAAACTTTAGCGTAAAGAGCGAGGCGTTGATGAAACTAATTTGTAACGAATAGCCTCAGTCGAGTATATGGTGCAAGAAAAAATAACCCCGCAAAATTTCAGATGGAAAACTCATATTTACACCGTATCTTAATACAAAAGCAACAAATTGTCTTTTAATTAATACAAAAAATTGTCTAAGATATATCCCTATTGTGGATTAAAAAAAAAAGATAAATAAAAAAAAACAAAGGACGAGCCAAGATAAAAATAAAATCGTGAAAGTGAAGAATAAAATTGGTCTTTAAACACAGAAAAATATCGGTTCTCAGTCGATAAAACATAAATCTATAAAAGCAGTGGAAATAAATTGAATGATTATATCTCCAGATATTTTTATAATTATGCAAAGCTACCATTTACTGAAAATACAAAACAGCATGGAAGGCCTTATCCAGGGGGGTAGGGTTTTAACCCCCCCCCCCCAAATGTTTGTCCGACTTGTAAAAACGCAACAAAAATGCATTAAACACATTGATGTGTTTTTAAATTTGTGTTATGTACTCCCCCCCTGAACAAAAATCCTGAATGCAGTCCTGACAACATGTGTATTATTTTAATATATTTCAAAGTGAAACTGTCAGAAAAGTATTTTGACAAAAACACCATATTTTGGAATTATCCGTACTATAGACAGAAACAGTTGGATTTCTGGAGTGTACATTGTGATTTTTTCAACTCTTGACGCGAAGTTTTGCTAATGCGTGTTCTTACAATTTAAAAGTAGTGTTGGGCGATATCGGATATCGATATATCGCACCAAATACCGATATCGAAAACTATATTATTTCGGCTTTTTCTGGTATCTACCAGTGAACGTCCAGCAGAAAAGATCCAACATAGAAAATTGGGTACTTTTCAAGATACCAGTAGTCGAGATGCGCGTCGAGAAAAGCAAAGCTGAGATAATCATTACCCGGTACTTGTACGAGACGCTGTATAAAAATAGGCATTACAAATGGTCTCACTCCGGGAACTAAAATTAAACTTTAGTTTTTTGGGGTTTAGGGGGACTAAAAGGTACCTAGGTTGAGTTAGGTTAGGTTACGTATTTAATATATGCTATGTTTTACCCCCACCTACTAATGTGCCAATATATAGCCCAAATTTGTTTCTGAACTATTATATTTTCATCCTTTTTTGTTTTATTTCATTAGCATTAACGAAACTTCACTTCTCGCGTGACTTCTGGTATCTTGAAAATTACCGAAAATTGTTTCGCAAATGGAAGAGAAGAGGAACAATCCATTCAACATACTGACTCATGTGAAGATACACAGCAAGCACAACTGTATCCATAAGATGGCATAGACCGTTCTCAAACTATGTTTAGTGAGGGTAGGCTCTAAAATGTTGCTGAGAACCTCCAAAAGGCTTAGCTAAATAAAATACCTTCTAGCCTTATATGCCTTGTTCCGATCATGCTCTTCACGGTCGCCAGATACCTCAATCCGCGTTTCCAGAAATTGTATATTACCCTGACTATCTTCTAAAAGATGAGAGTAAAATAACAAGATACATAGATTGGGCCTTGCTGGAATCTGTATCAGTAGATGCAAGTGCAGAATCAAGAATCAAGCCAGTTTGTGGGGATCACATGATGAAGTTTAGTAGTCAATGCATGACAAGCTTCGTCAGCAGCTACATCTGTCATGGCTCTCTAGATTTTCAGTATAGAGTATTTAGTTCCAAGAAAAACTGATCCAATCAAGTCGTTGAAGTCTTATAATATGGGTCTCAGAAATACCTATACAAAGTTGTCATAAAATCATTGTCCATGCCCACCACCAATGTCCTTCCTGAGAGTGAATTCCAATCCTGGTTAGCTAATAAAATAGTTCGTGGAAACATACTGTAAGTAAGGAGCAACTCGGCGAAATACCAACTGAAACTGTAAAACATGGAATTTTTATAACAATAGATATCAACTGAATTGGATTTTTATGCCAACTCCAGATATATAAAATTAATCCACTTTTATGTACCCATCAAAAGCTGCGAGCCTGCGAAAATTTGTATGATTTTTGAGAAAGGGCGGGAACGCCCTTAAAAAGTCAATTCATCTTAATAAAAATCACATATTCGGCATATCAGAGAGCCTTACTCTAAGGGTTTATAGCTTCCATCTGAAAATAAGTAAAATTCTGCAAGTTTTACCAAAGAAAAATCACGGAAGCGTGTTTATTTGTTCTGCTATATTTTTTTCCCAGGATGATCATATCGAAAATCTAATAGTCTTAAAAAGTTAGGAGAGGGCTCGCTCGAACAGAAATTACAGTTCTAGTTCCCCCTTTTGTGACCAAACTGATTGGAGGGCAACTAGATTCCCCCTCCCTCCCATACTCCTTTTTTACCAAAATCATCAAAATTTTGAGATAGCCATTTTGATCAGCATAGTTGAAAGGTCAAGTATCATGCCTCTGGAGATGACAGGTCCCTGCAAGTCCCCGGAGAAAAGGGTTGTAAGTTATGAAATTTGCCAAGTGTTTGCATATAGGCTGCAAAATCGGCAAATGGTCAGCAACCGACCGGAATTGATAGTTCAAAAAGGGATTCTATTCCTCGTCGGGCCTACATACGATCTCTTTCAAGTGATAGTGACTCTTGTTCGGACATAGAAAGTAGTAACGCTAGCGATAGTGATGCAACTGTCTACGAAAAGCCAATGACTACTGCGGATCCTGCCACACCAGGCGGAAGCCGGCTAAACGAAGGGTCAGTAAAAGGGAAAAGAACTTTAGATTCTATTATAAACCCCGATGATGACCACAAACAAAGGAAAAGAAGTGTAAGAACGAACAGTGGCTCAAATATGGACAAAAAAACGAAAAACCGATGGTCACAGATGCCTCACGAAAAGCCACCATTCGTGTTTACTGGATAGGATACAAGCCACATACAAAAACTGTCCTTGGTCACATAGAATATACAAGGTTTAAGAAACAAGAGAGAGTTGTGTTTAAATAATTCATTTTTGACAGCAACGGTGACGTGTTTTGTAGAGACATGGTTGTTGCCAGAGGAAGATGTTATAGTGCGTGGATAGGAAGTTTTTCGAGCGGACAGGGCTACATCGCGAAACTATAGAAACTATGGAGGAATAGTTGTACTAGTAAAGAGTGACATGTTCAAAAATTTGCGTCGTCTGTCAAGTAAATCTGAAAACTTGATTTGGTTGCGCGGAAAATTTCTGGAAAAATGGTTATTTTTGGATTGTATATGTTTCCCCAGAAAATAGCTCATAATGTATTGAGGATACATGGTATATATTAGAGGAAGAGTTTTCAGTGAAATCTCATTACCCAAGTGATTTAGTTTTTCTAGCAGGTGATTTTAACGCATATACTCCCGTACAACAAGAATTAAATGTAGATTTTGTTTCAGATGAAGATGACCCTTTATGTGAGATGATACCTTCCCTTTACCTTAGGTATGAATGTTGATTAAGAGGATAGTGATTTTAGTATGTCTTCATTTTATTTATCCTTTTTCTTTTCTTTTTTGTTTTGTATATGGCTGTAAAAAGTTTTTTGTTATATGGACCCTATTTTTAGGCATGTTGTTCGGATGAAGGATGACAGATTGCCGAAGATTGTTCTTTTCGGCCAACCATCTAGGGCTAAACGGAAAGCAGGTCGTCCCCGTCTGGGTTGGGAGGACGTCATAAAGAAAGATTTAAAGGAAATGGGAACTTCGTGGGCGGGTGTAAAAAGGGAGGCTTTGGATAGATTGGGGTGGAGGAGGAGCGTGCGTAGCTGTGTTGGCCTCAGGCGGCTTGGTGCTGCGATGAGTTGTTAGTAGTAGTAGTATTATTATTATTATAGTATTTGTTATTGGGAAGTAAACATACATTTTTGGAGGAGAGTGAACTTTATGGGTGAGGAATTTCCTATGAGGGAGATTTTATAAGGGAGAATTTTCCATGGGGAGGGAAGTTTTCGAGGAAGAACCTTCAAAGCTAAACTATACACGGGGGAATTTGCCAGAATCCTTATACAAAATTCTTTTTATTTGATTTACTTTCTCTTTGCAAATTTAATTTTACATGTGGGGATATTCCAGGAAAATTGCCCAGGGAAAATTTCCAAAGGATTTGCAATTGTCAGGGGGATTTTTCCGTGAGGGGGGGGGAGAGATTTTCCGCGGGAGAGATTCTCCATGGGGGAATTTAATGGGAAGAAACTTTCCATTGAGAAATTGGGAGGGGAGAATTTCGAGGAAAAATTTTCCACGCAGGGAGGATTTCCGGTATGTTTTGAAAAACTGTTGGAAATTGGAAGAAAAATAAGTCTTTTTTCAAACGAAAGTAGACTAAAAATAATTTTACCGGCGGAATTGTCAGCAAGAAGTTTTTGGAGGGATTTTCAGCAGGAATGGAATTGCCTGGGGATGGGGGATCTTACGCGAGGAACTTTACAATTATGAATGTGCTTGGGGGGGGGGATTTCCCATGAACAGAAAAGGTGGTTTCTCTGGCATTATTTGAAAAACGATGAGAAATTAAATAAAAGAAAATTCAACTTAAGCTAAGGAGCAACATTATAATTTAAAATGAATAGAAATTATCCCGTGTGTAAGGGCAAATCCCCCTCTTCAATACATCGCTCTTTACTCTAATTTTTGCTTTTTGTCCCAATTATTTAAGAACAATTCCTGAAACACAAGAGCCGTCTAATTAGAGTGAGGAAATTGTTAAAATGCATAAAAAAAACTCTGGCGTGAAGAGCGAGGTATTGAGGAGGGGTTATACCCCCCATATACAGAACAATTTCTGTTCTTTTACGTTTTAGTGTTGCTCCTTACTTTCATTTGAAAAAAAATTATTTATTTAACCACTGAAAGGCTGAACTAATTCTCAGTGGAAAAAATTGACATGTTGCTGATTTTAATAGTCGAAAAAGCCAGTAGTTTATTTTTCTTTATCCTGAGCCCGAGGAAATCCAAATCAGGGTGTTTTGTAATATTAGTTCATGTAATAGAAGCTTTTCTGTATTTGTTCAAAATTTGGAGAAAAAAAATTATGCAAAATACTCTTTTTGTTATTGAATTGCTTTGTTATGGAATTTTGCCAAACCCTAAAGTTAATCTGAGCAAAAAAAAATAATAAGAAATATCGAAATCGATATATCATTTAATCAAATTATCACCCAACGCTATTTAGAAGTTCATATTGTTATACTCTTATTTTTGAATGGTGATTAATGACCATTCTGTTACGAAAACGTTATTTTTTCGAAGAGAATTTATATTTTAACTTAAACTGCAATATCTTTTTCGAAGAGAACTAAAATTGTATATAAAGTTATCGATATCATGGATGGTGAAAGAATGTTGCGAGCTTTATAAATTAGTTGTGTTATTTTTTGAAGGCTTCTAAATGACTTTCGGCTCCTAAAACGGCCATTGTCTTTGCGTGTTGTTTTCGCAGCGACTTTTCCCTGCGTCAACTTATTGTAGTTTTCTTAGCAAAGCGACCTCTGCAACACCTTGATTATTAAGAATTTCGAAAGTTTTAAATAAATTAGATGTAATTTGAAATAAATTAGATAAAGAGTACTTGTCTGCCAGAACATCCTAAAGATTTACGCTGTCTAACATACGACAAAGCCAGTTTGAATCAGTTATGATTTGCTTATTTTGAGTGAGAAAACTACGACGTATTTATATTTTCAATTAAATATTTAATATTTAGAGGTGGTTAGGGGTTAGGCTAAGTTAGGTATTTAATATAATGCTTTCTGTTAAGTTGTTAACTGCGTTCTGTGTCTGCTTTCCATAATTCTTTGTTATAGTTACCATAATTTTGTTTCTAAAATATTATATTATCATCATGTTTTGGTATATATCACTAGGATTAACTTCGCTTCTTGAGGATGTACTGCTTAACAGACAGGTACCAGATAAAGTTTTAAATAAATCACAGCCTATCAGTTCAAGTTACAATTGAATTTTTTACCTATTTTCTTTCTTTTTTATTCGTCGTGTGTTTATGAATCTGGTTACGAAATAATGAATTTTAATTCATTCTCCGAAGTTAGTTGTCAAGATAATTCCGCCTTACTTATTAAAATGAATGATTTGGGTCATTTAAAAAAAAATCATGCAAAATATTTGCTATTTATTCTGATTTTTAAGTAGGTCAGAATTCTGTTTTGTTTAGGCTAAAATGATTTATAACTGTAGCCCACCCCTTTTCGAAATAATGCCTTTGGACAACCCTAAACATCACCAATTATTAGGTGAGTAACTCCAGCATTTTTATGGTGGGAGAGAGGGGTCCATTTCTGGTTATTCAAAGGGTATGGCTATATAATTTCTACTTTCTTCAAATTACTGAAGGGGGACTGCCCCCCCCCCCCCCAGAAATGACGCCCCTGCCAATTATCCAATGTAATTTATTTTAAGCAAGTTAATAAATAGCTGGGTATTTATCTGTTAGCCAGTATATACTTGAGAATTTAGATCTGTAAAATCAGACAATAACCGGTTTAAAGCTGTTTGCATACGGGGACAATTAGCTTCGGCTCAGTGGAAAACCATTCTGTAGCTATATTTTAACAAATTTCTAGTTGGTATTTTGGTTAGGTTACATTTTGCATGCAGCCCCGCTATACTTAACCCCCAGCCCCCCTAATTTGCAAATGTACAGCCCAAATTTATATATATATATTATATATAATATATATCATATATATATATATATATATATATATATATATATATTATATATATATATATATATATTATATATATATATTATATATATATATATATAATATTTATCCTATCAATCTCCCAAGCGTCTCAGTTGCTTCAACCCCGTACCTTTAGACCGAAATTCTTGATTGTGTACAGGCTAACATAAGCATCAAGAGCTGCAACAACTCTTGGCAGGGGCACACCGATAATTTTACTGTAGGGTAGAGGAGGGGGTGGTATGGAAGATCTTAGATTATTTCAGGAGGGAAATATTCAATGTCCTTTAAAGAAATAATAAAACGAATACAAAAATTATATTATCAGCAATATAAGATGACAAGTGGTTAGTAACTATAGTGAAACTTCACTCTATTAAAAATATTTTTCTCCCACATCAAGTTAAGCCTTTTTTCAGGCAAACTTTGGTTTATATTAGCAGATGGGCTATCAAAATATTTTAAATACATATATTCAGACAAAAGTGCAGTAATTAACCTGTTAATGATTGATCATACCAGGTGATTAATAGAAATATCACTTCACTTTATACAAGCGGAATCTGCGCAATAACGCTAACTCAGTAAAGAGGGACATATCTTGATGCTGTTTTTCCCTAGCACTTTGTAAAGATGGGAAGGGAATCGCAAGAACTGGTACGAATGCTCGGTACTTGTGTATTTTATGGTACCCACCGCTATATACTGTACAAGGAACTACTAATGGAAACCTGTCAAACGGGTATTTACAAAAGATAAATGGATGGCAAATCGTGATTGCTAATAGCGTTTACAATATTTAAACTGCTGTTTTTTGGGGCTTAGGGGGGGGGGAGGTACGTAGATTAGGTTAGGTTATGTATTTGATATATGCTATGCAAGGCCGTATCCAGGGGGGGGGGGTTACCCGGTTTGACCCCCCCCCCGAAATTTTTTGACCGACTCGAAAATAAGTCGAAAATTAGTAAAACCTAGGTAAAAATCAGTAAAATTAGTCAAAAACTGAGTCAAAAATTAGTAACCCCCCCCCCCCAAAAAAAGTCAAAAATTAGTAAAAACCCCCCTGAACAAAAATCCTGGATACGGCCCTGATGCTATGTTTAACCCCCACCCTCCACCCCTAATATGCAAATATATAGCCCACATTTTTTTCTTAACTATTATATATTCATCCTATTTTATTATATTTTATAAGCATTAACCAACCTTGACTTCTTTCGTGGGTACCGCATAATGCACAAGTACCAAATACTCTTCCAGTCAATTTAAATTCTATCCTCAGGAGTCTTCTTTGCATAATTGGCAAATAAGAGGTTGAGATAGGTTACTTTTGCCCAGTAGGATAGGGGGCGGTTCAAATTTGAAAAAAAATGTCTCGTATTTTCATTGAAAAGATTGAAAAAAGCAACAAAATTACCTATATTTTGTCTCTCTCTACATTTTCGTTAATTTACGCCATGGCAGGGGGAAGGGGCTCAAGTCTAAAGGACCAGAGTCTTAAGGGTTAAGGCAGTTAGATGTGGCCTTTAAAGAAAACCTTCCCAGGTCATACTTTAGCCTGTAGACCCATCCCCGATAGTTTCATTTTCCTAACCTAACCCCTTTCCAAGATAGCCAAAAGTAGCTAAAGTAGAATTGGTACTCCTGCATTATGCGGGCACTGCGAAGAAGTCAAGTTTGGTTAATGCTATATACTGTATGAAGGTAACAAGAGACGAAACCCGCCAAACGGGTATTTCAATAGAGAAATGGAATGCAAAGCCGTGGTTTCTCAATGCGTTTACAATATTTAAATGATTGTTATTGGGGCTTAGGAGGGGAAAAGGTACCTAGGTCAGGTTACGTATTTAATATAGGGTATGCTTTACAAGCCCCCTCCCCCTGGGTCCTTCCCTGCCCTTCTAAATGCGTTTGGCTAGACCAATCGTGAAATTGCTATGAGGAGCCTTCATAAGAATGCTGTGAAGCTTATTCTATACGCATAAATAATTGTAAAATAAAAACCTCAATGAATACATCCCAACAGAAAAAATGCTACATTCTCAACGCTAGGATGTTATATTTCGTTACCAATTGTAACACATTATACAATCCACATAATAAATTGCACATTACCTTATTTTCTTTTCAAACTCTGAACAACACTGAACTTGAAGAGAAGATAAAACTTGGCAAAACAAGGTCAGAGCAGCTCTTGTTGCGACATACACAAAAGGGTTTCTGTATAAACAACAGATTAAGGCCATATGAATTCAATTTACAATTTTGGATAGGCGATCACTCTTTCTTTGAAAGTTGGCAAAATAACCTACAAATGTAAATGAAGTATTTAAACGACAGCTTTTCAATGGAATTTAAGGCTGTCGCCCTAGACTTTCTGGATACTTCCTTCCGTCACCGATACAAAATCAAAATAATCTCATTGCAATCTTTATGAAGATATGGTTTGATTAAAGATTTCCGTGCTGCCAGAGTCACATTTCTTCTTAGTGTATTTGACTGATTTAGATTAAAAAGTTTATTTATCTTTCAGATGTTTTATGTGGAAATCTATTAGTTTGGCTCTTAAACCACCCCCCTTCCAAAAGTAAAGTTTTTTGCGCAGTATTATTAAATCTATTTTTTCACTGTATATGTATATCAATCGACCACTACAAACCGTAAGTAATTCCCTGTAAAATCCATACTCATACTCATATAAAGCCTTGTAAACAGGGACAATGTTTTCAATTTATGAGTAATGTATTTTAATAATACCGAAGTTAACACGAACAAAATTCCATAATAATGCCTTAAGTGTTGTACAATTTGACAAAGAGCAGCTTCTTCTTTTTATTTTTCGTAGAATGGGTAAAATGCCATGATAAGCATGGGCGTAGGCAGCATATTGTCTAGAGGGGGGGGAAGTCGATAGTGTGATAGAGTTTTATCAACTGCTTTTTCCAAACCATCTGCTTTTTCAGCCATATCTAATGTAAATTTGAAGGTCTAGGGGGGGGGGCAGCTGCCCCCCTCCCTACGCCCATGATGATAAGTAATTTGTTAGAACTAATCGAGTCAGGTTGTTCATCGTAATCGTATTGAACGATGTTGTCCCTTCCACTAGTATTAGTTAACTGCAGAAATCAAATTTTCTTTACACTTAAAAACAGAGAATAGCTGCAACCTAATAAAGAGCAAACCATAACCCACAGCTATTAAAGGTTTAGAAAGGTGTTTTGAAAAAAAAAAAAAAAACACTGTCCAGTGGGAAAAAATTTCCATTTGAAGTTGATTCAAGAATGGTAACTATTATTTAGATTGTCAAAAAATTATTGTGAAAACAAATTTATTGGAGTTTCGAAATAGAGCGATGGTTTTAATTCGAACTTGTCATAGATTTTATTTAAAAAGTCATAGCTGTGTAATGTTTTGCTATTTTGATATCACTGTTTTAAAGCCGAAACAGATTTTCTGGCCAAAAATAAATGATAAAATATAGCGATGATAACTCTTCAAAGGTTTCACCTTTGGAGTGAAAATCTTTTTTATTTGGGATTTTTGTTCCATTTCACTTTTAAGCAGTAATACAGCTAGTGGATAGTTATTGGTAAGAAAACAAAAGCCTAACACTTGTCACCTAATACCCTGTAGTAAGTGTAAATATATGCTAAAACTTTGGATTGTAATTGATGCCAAAGGCAAAATTTGATGAATTCTATTCATTTTTGATAATCTGGTACAAAATAGTCTTGAATCAACTGTAGGCAAATACATTAAAAAAAAAAAAAAAAAAAAAAAATCCTGTTTGTCTTTAAAGTCTAAAAATCTGCAATATATGGAAATTAAACACATAAAATTGAAACTGTAATTAGTTATGTGAACAAGATCCGTATGAATTGGCATTTAAAAATTTTTTGGGTATGAAAAATGCTTCTCTTTGTTCTGAAGACAAATAGAGACTAGTAGCACATATACAGTCACCTAAATATGTAAATACAAGTAGCAAGAATAAATTTTCCTAAAAAAAAGTATAAATATGCATTGGTATAATACAAAAATGCGTATGTGTGAAAATTACTTACCAGATATTGGCATGTTCGGCACACTTAAAGGTTTCACAGCCAATTCGCCTTTTGGTGATTTATTCTAAGTAAAAATGGGGATTTTTGATTTCGTTCAGTGGCAACCCTGGTTACAGTACGACAATGACCAGAAAAGGGCGACATAAGTGCAACAGTTGGCAAACCTGACCAGATGAGGCTATGTCTGTGGGTTACCGCTATTTCGAGATAAATGCCGCAAATGACTAATTATATTCTATTTCTAATTATACGGCAATTATACCGCGAAATGACTTTAATCAGCGTATTTATACCGCGAAATGACTTATCACTGAATATATACTAAGCAATGCCTCCGTACGGAAAAAGGGACAAATGTTTCTTCTCTACTTCTTCATGGATGGATAGGTTACTGCGGAACTCGTGAGAATTCAAACTAGTAATTAACGTGGTTCAAAAAGCAAATATTTCATTTAGAACTTAATACTGTATTCAAATATTGGCCAACACTCATTTCCTGTAGAAGATACATTGCAAAATTTAGAAAATTATCTGTTGTTTAATTTCTAACTCATTTCTTATTGTACGTTATTCATTCAAATCAATTGTGAATGCAAAGTTGCAGAGGTGCTGTCCAGAGGAAGCTGGTTATAAAACACTGTTTCCTTCATGTAGCCTAGGCTGTTTCTTGGTTCAATTGGACAGTCCATCTGTAACCTTCATTGTCAGGGGTTAATCAAAATACATTGACTGCTTCGTCTTCTCAGACTCTGCCACTAGTTCATCACTTTTTCCAAAAACGAAAAGGAAACCACTATTGAAGCAAGGCTTGTCTCATTTCTTGTTGAACATGATATACCCTATTCGGTCACTGACAACTTACTGAAGCTCGTGAAAAGTATGCCATAGCCAGATTTGCTGAACCATGTTAGTCTGATTAGAATAAAAGCAAAAACCATAGCTCAACAGGCTCTGGCATTTCATTTTCATGAATAGCTTCTTGTCAACCTAAAATCAAACTTTTTCTCAGTGGATCTTGACTAGACAATAAGTCAGTCTGTAGCCAAACAATTCTATTTGTGTCAGTTTCTGTAATGTCATAATGGATTTACTGGTAGATTTACTTACTCTGTTAGAGTGTAATCATGGATCAGTATCTGTTATTTTTAGCCAGTTGGTTGGAGGGACGGACTATGTTAAGGAGACAGGCGCTCCCATACAGAACTAGATTGGAGATTGTACCACCAATGGGAAAAAATCACTTAGTTAAGAGGTTTGTTGAAGAAAAACAACCATGGGTTACAGTTGTGAAATTTAGCTTTCAATAATATGCCCTGGTTGCAAGTCATAATTGTAGAAAAATCTAAGAGTCTGGGAGATTTATGCAAACAATTTTGCAATCCCTTTTAACACAGTGCAAAATGACAAGATACATACAGGAATGAATATGTCTGAGTCTTCACTCAGGTGGAATAACATATATTCCTTGCTTTGGCTCCCCCCTGTTGGCTTTCATTTGAAAACTCTACAGGGGGTATTCTCGAGTTGTGCGATACTCACACGTTGTAATGGGACTCTTTTTTTTTTATTAAGGTCCCTCACATTTGAACATCAAACCAATTCTAGATCGTTTTCGCTTCTCTGAAAAGGTAAATGACTTCCTCTATGTTCTGACCCCTCTAGTTACGAGCTAACAGTGCCTAGTCATCAATAACTGTTTTAATGCTTTACCTCCGGCATATGGATTAATGCAAAGATGGACCAGGAATGGCAGTTTATATCGAGTGTAACTTTATCTGAATGTTTGAATATTAAAAATTTGGACGACTCTGTCATAGTGGTGTATTGATGCCAAATCCTTACACTGAAATCTGCAACTGGAGCAGTAATGTTTTCAAACGTTTCAAAATTGGTACAATATTTTTTCCTTGCCAATATCGAATGTTATTTCTCAGCGCCTTTTTTATTTTTACAGGAAGTCAAAACTCACATATAAAATCATCTTAGTTCAATAAAACGTCAGCAGGTTCATTTTCTAACTCTTTTGTCGAGATTAAAAGTGAAATATGGTCTGAACCATCAGCGAATAGGTAGGTCAAGCCATGCCAAGTGGGAGCTAGGACTGGGACTTGTTAAACGTGTACTTCAAGTGAACGGTAAAGCAACCTCAAGATTTTGCAAAGCAAAATCTAGTCGTGATCATAGTAACATTCTTTTGCTAGCCATTTCGTTTTCTATTTTTTCCTCTCTTTTTTTTCAGACAATGCCAAGTCTCTGGGTCATTATACATTATTTCTCCCATAAAAGCTGTAAGAATTTCTTTTGGTACTAAAAAATGGCCTTAAGGTAACCACAAACCCAGTAAGCGCAAATGAAGCTAGATGCAATCTTTTCAAGCCTAGTTCTCATGTCTCCAAATACCTTCAACATTTGATTTCGATCAGTCATCTTAATTAGGGCTTGTCGCAGTGATGGAGTCAAGCTTCGGTAAAGAAGAAGGGAGGGGGGTCAAGAAAGAAAGTTTCAAACGCCTATGTCTTTGGCATAGTAACTGATCGAAAGTAATTTGGTAACATCCCTAAGTGTTCGACAGTTCATGCCTCGTTAATTTATTTTATTTTATTTTAAAACACCTGGATGAGCCTGGAAAATGGATAAATTTAATTGCAATTGATTTCAGAAAAGCATTCGACCTTGTTGACCTCAAAATCCTTTCAGAAAAATGACAGAAAAAAATATACCCAGCTTTATTATTAAAATCATCAAGAGCTTCTTAAGAAATAGAGAGCAAACTGTAAAGTATAAAGACCAGTTTTCCACTTCTCAGCCAGTTTTTTGTGGAATTCCACAAGGAACTGTGATCAAGCCACTGGGCTTCCTCCTCATGATAAATGAAATTGCTGCTGAGCTGGAGGACAAATAGAAATATGTTGACGACTTGTCCTTAACGGAATTCGTATATGAGGATTCGAAGAGCAATGCTGCTGGTTTCATCGACCAAGTTACCTCAGAGGGGCTGAACTAAACATGTTCGTGAATAAAGACAAATGCTCGGTCACGACATTTTCTTTTCTTCGAATACTCAATCGTCTTTCGAACCTCCTATCGCTTCCGAGCTACCCCCCCCCCTTACCCTCATCATTTCCCAAAATATATCCAATCAAAATTTTGAGATAGCCATTTTGTTCAGCGTAGTTGAAAGGTCCAGTAATTTTACCTATGAATATGACAACCCTCCCCCCACAGCCCTCAGGGTAAGTGCCATAAGTTATGCCCCACGGGAATATAAGGTTTTTCTGGAAAGAGTGCTCGTAAACTTTGGAAGGGGCTCATTGGATTGGAAATCAGAAGTTCTAATGCCCTTTCCAATAGTCGAAAGTGATTTAAGAGTAACCAGACCCTCGACGCCAATCATTTCCCCAAAGATAATCAGTCAAACTTCTGAGTTAGCCATTTTATTAAGTATATTTGAAAGATCCAGAAATTGTGTCTTTCGTAATGACACCCCCATCCCCCTCACAGCCCTCAGGGCAAGGGCTACAAACTACAGTAGTTTCCCATTATTAGCATTTAAGGTTTTTCTAGAAAGGGTGGCTGTATATCGTATTTATTTTAATTTTTTTTCTAATATAAGAGACAAAATTCTTTTTTTGTATCCTGAAGTCAAGCTGGAAAGAGAGGACAAGATGGAACAGAATGAATAATAGCCCGGGATGGGTGGGGTGTGCTTTTTTTTGGAAAAAATATTTTCAGTGCAAGGATTTAACATCGAATTTTTTCGGAAAGTTAAGCCACAATCTAACTTTCCTGCAATTAATTGTTTTTGTCTTACTTCTCTTAGAAGTGTTTCTAACCTTTGTTTTTTTACAAGCGAAAAAAGAAGGCATAGTAAAATTTCGCCTGAAAATATTATAAGACCTATACTGGATAACAAATTAAACAGCCTAGTACTCGGACGGGGTAGGCGTTTTCAGGCAAGTAGAGTTCCAATGAAGGAGTTTATTATACCTCGAGCATCCCTCACATATGAACGCTAAAGGTATCAAAGATTTGATCAAAGATTGTCGTGACTATTGACTTTATGTTATTGATGTTTTCAAGGTGGACACTACATCTATTATAATTTTAATTGGAATCTTTGCATTATTAATTTAAATTATTCGATTTATTTTATGCATTTCTTGAGGGGAGAAGTATGCTTAAATATAGTTTCAGCCCTGGAAACTGAAAAATATCATAGCAAACTACAAGATTCTCAAAACCTGGGGTTGGTGGGAGCACAGGTATAAAAATGTGGCACATTGAACACAACCGGCATCCAGGGCTGAGACTATATTTAAGTGTACTTCTACCCTCAAGAAATGCATGAACTAATTGAATAATTTAAATTATTAATGCTAAAATTACAATTAAAATGGTAATAGTAGGAATGACAGTACCAGCGCGGATTGCACATAATTTATTCAAGGATTATTGATCGAGTCTAATGGGGTCAACGGCCCCCATTTTCAAGGTCGATTTATTTGTTGTTGTTCGTCTAGGTGTAATGACTCCGGGGCGAAGTTTCACATGCGCACTAAGGGGAAGAGATGTATTGATCTAGGACAAGAAGGGGAAGTGGATTTCTGAGAACTTGATTTACATAATCGGCGGGGAATGTATTGATACGATAACGGGAACAGGATCAAATGTTTCTTTCTAAGCCAATCAGAGTCAGAAATACTAGCGAGACAGGATTGTAGTGAATATAAGGAAAGGATTTTTGCTATAGTTCTTATTAGTGTGTGAATATAATTCAAAGGAGCGAGAACAGTCTGACTTTACTCATTTGGATATATTTGTAATAATAATGAGTGGAATGTTTACCCTATTAGAAGTTGATAGTGGAGTTGGTAGCAATAATACAAGAGCACCAAACGTTGCGGTGGAAATCACGAGAGGATCATGGCTTCGTCTGGAATGGGATGAAGTATATGCAAGATATGTGATATCCTTGAGCAAATTTAAAATGGAGGATCAATTATGCTTCGCTGCAAAAGTTTATATAGCGCAGGTGAATAAACTTCAATGTGCTTTAAGTGCATTAGTATTGCATATCGAAGACAATAAACTGTATCGCTAATTGTTCATGTCTAGTATTACTGTTGTAATTATACAATAAAATTGTTTCAAAATTGAAAATGTTCCCTTTCTTTTTGTTAGAATGTTAGGCTAAAAATCACGGTCAGTCTAGAGTCAGCAGTCAGAGTGATAGGATTGAAAAATGAATAAATTCGAGAAAGAGAGAATTAGATCTAGTCTGGTGATTATGGGAGATAAATTGATATTCTATTTTTAAATATGGCTTCTCTGATCTTTAGGTCAGAGAGATAAATTGATGTTCTATCAAAGCCATAATAGTGTAGCTAGGAAAACCTTCGAGATGAAGACAGATTGAATATATTCTACGCGGGAAAGGGTTTCCTAGGAATTTCAAATGTGACAGCGCAGTGATGCCAAAACAAAGGAACACGCAGAAATTACTTTTAGGAGATTATTTGGGCGAAACCATTTGAGACATTTTAGAAGATGATTTAGGTGCAACAGTTTGAGACATTTTAGAAGATGATTTAGGCGAAACAGTTTGACACATTTTAGAAGATGATTTTAGAAGATGATTTAGAAGATGATATGGATGAAACTCTGTGGTCGTTATAATACACAAGTTACATTTGAACAGTGTTGTGTGGTCCCCTACCCCAACCTCAAAGGGTCCCCCTATCCCAACCCCAAAGGGCCCCCTGTGCCCCCATTGCCCCCTGTGCCCCCCCCCCCCAGTGCCCCCAAAAGGCCCCCGGAGCCCCCAAAGGGCCCCTCAGCGCCCCCAAAGGACCCCCTCTGCGCCCCAAAAGGGCCCACCGGTGCCCCAAAAGGGCCCGCTGGTGCCCCCAAAGGACCCCCGGTGTCCCAAAGGGTCCCCCCCAAAGGCACTCCGAGCCCCAGAGGCCTCCCTGGGTCCCCTCCCTTCCTCCCTCCCGTTTTTGAATTTTTTAAGTTTTTTCGGACTGAATTTTTTGACTTGGAAATTATCCAACATTTTTCCAGTTTTTTCTTTAACCCATTGGCACAGAGTTTTAGCCTAGAGTCTTAGCTTAGAGTTTTAGTTAGAGTTGAAGTTTAGTTATAGTTAAGAGTTTAGAGTTTTAGCTTAGAGTCTTAGCTTAGAGTTTTTGTTAGAGTTCTAGTTTAGTTTTGTTTTAGTTAAGAGTTTAGAGTTTTACCTTAGACTCTTAGCTTAGAGTTTTAGCTAGAGTTGAAGTTTAGTTTAGTTATAGTTAAGAATTTAGAGTTTTAGCTTAGAGTCATAGCTTAGAGTTTTAGTTAAAGTTGTAGTTTAGTTAAGTTTTAGTTAAGATTTTAGAGTTTTAGCCTAGAGTCTTAGCTTAGAGTCTTAGCTTAGAGTCTTAGCTTAGAGTTTTTATTGAAGTTCTAGTTTAGTTTTAGTTAAGAGTTTAGAGTCATAGCTTAGAGTTTTAGTTAGAGTTGGTTTAGTTTAGTTATAGTTAAGAGTTTAGAGTTTTAGCTTAGAGTCTTAGCTTAGAGTTTTTGTTAGAGTTCTAGTTTAGTTTAGTTATAGTTAAGAGTTTGGAGTTTTACCTTAGAGTCTTAGCTTAGAGAGTTTTAGTTAGATTTGAAGTTTACTTTAGTTTTAGTTTAGAGTTATTGTTAGAGTTCTAGTTTAGTTTAGTTTTAGTTAAGAGTTTAGAGTTTTACCTTAGAGTCTTAGCTTAGAGTTTTAGTTAGAGTTGAAGTTTAGTTTAGTTATAGTTAAGAAATTAGAGTTTTAGTTTAGAGTCATAGCTTAGAGTTTTAGTTAAAGTTGTAGTTTAGTTAAGTTTTAGTTAAGAGTTTAGATTTTTAGCCTAGAGTCATAGTTTAGAATCTTTGCTTAGAGTTTTTGATGAAGTTCTAGTTTAGTTTAGTTTTAGTTAAGAGTTTAGAGTTTTACCTTACAGTCTTAGCTTAGAGTTTTAGTTAGAGTTGAAGTTTAGTTTAGTTAAAGTTAAGAATTTAGCTTAGAGTTTTAGCTTAGAGTTTTAGTTAAAGTTGTAGTTTAATTAAGTTTTAGTTAAGAGTTTAGAGTTTTAGCCTAGAGTCTTAGCTTAGAGTCTTAGCTTATAGTTTTAGTTTAGTTTTAGTTAAGAGTTTAGAATTTTTAGCTTAGAGTCTTAGCTTAGAGTTTTAGTTAGAGTTGAAGTTTAGTTTAGTAAGAGTTAAGAGTTTAAAGTTTTAGCTTAGAGTCTTAGCTTAGAGTTTTAGCTAGAGTTGAAGTTTAGTTTAGTTATAGTTAAGAATTTAGAGTTTTAGCTTAGAGTCATAGCTTAGAGTTTTAGTTAAAGTGGCAGTTTAGTTAAGTTTTAGTTAAGAGTTTAGAGTTTTAGCCTAGAGTTTTAGCTTAGAGCTTTAGTTAGAGTTGAAGTTTAGTTTAGTTACAGTTGAGAGTTTAGAGTTTTTAGCTTAGAGTCTTAGCTTAGAGTTTTTGTTAGAGTTCTAGTTTAGTTTAGTTTTAGTTAAGAGTTTAGAGTTTTACCTTAGAGTCTTAGCTTAGAGTTTAGTTAGAGTTCTAGTTTAGTTTAGTTATAGTTAAAAGTTTAGAGTTTTAACTTAGAGTCATACCTTTGAGTTTTAGTTAGAATTGAAGTTTAGTTTAGTATTAGTTTTACTTTATAGTTTTAGCTTAGAGTCTTAGCTTAGAGTCTTAGTTAGAGTTGAAGTTTAGTTTAGTAATAGTTAAGAGTTTAAAGTTTTAGCATGTTAATTTAATACTAACATACTTTTACTGAACACACACAAAGTTCTCTTAGAAATAATATTTTTCATCAGTGATAACACGTTTTCTATTCGAACTAACAAGTTTTAAACCAAAGATACCAAATTTTTTCTTAGAAGTAACAATTTTTTTACTGTGATAACAACTTTTCTGTCAGAAGTAGCAAGTTTTGCTTCACACTATCAAACCTTCTCATCAAAGTAACAATATTCTTCTTTAATACTAACATACTTTTACTGAACACACACAAATTTCTCTTAGAAATAATATTCTTCATCAGTGATAACACGTGTTCTGCTTGAAGTAGCAAGTTTTCTGTCAAAGATACCAAATTTTTTCATAGAAGTAACAATTTTTGATTGTGATAACAACATTTCTGTCAGAAGTAGCAAGTTTTGCTTAACACTAACAAATTTTCTCATCAAAGTAACAATATTTTACCTTAAAACTAACATACTTTTACTGAACACACACAAATTTCTCTTAGAAATAATATTTTTCATCAGTGGTAACACTTTTTCTGTTCGAACTAGCAAGTTTTCTACCAATGATACCAAATTTTTTCTTAGAAGTAACAATTTTTTGATTGTGATAACAACTTTTCTGTCAGAAGTAGCAAGTTTTGCTAAACACTAACAAATTTTCTCATCAAAGTAACAATATTTTACCTTAAAACTAACATACTCTTACTTAACACAAATTTCTCTTAGAAATAATATTTTTCATCAGTGATAACACTTTTCCTGTTCGAACTAGCAAGTTTTCTACCAAAGATACCAAATTTTTTCTTAGAAGTAACAATTTTTTGATTGTGATAACAACTTTTCTGTCAGAAGTAACAAGTTTTGCTTAATATTAACAAACCTTCTCATCAAAGTAACAACATTCTTCTTTAATACTACCAAACATTTACTGAACACACACAAATTTCTCTTAGAAATATTATTTTTCATCAGTGATAACACGTTTTCTATTCGAACTAACAAGTTTTAAACCAAAGATACCAAATTTTTTCTTAGAAGTAACAATTTTTTTTACTGTGATAACAACTTTTCTGTCAGAAGTAGCAAGTTTTGCTTAACACTATCAAACCTTCTCATCAAAGTAACAACATTCTTCTTTAATACTAACATACTTTTACTGAACACACACAAATTCTTCTTAGAAACAATATTTTTCATCAGTGATAACACGTGTTCTGCTTGAAGTAGCAAGTTTTCTGTCAAAGATACCAAATTTTTTCATAGAAGTAACAATTTTTGATTGTGATAACAACTTTTCTGTCAGAAGTAGCAAGTTTTGCTTAACACTAACAAACCTTCTCATCAAAGTAACAACATTCTTCTTTAATACTATCAAACGTTTACTTAACACACACAATTTTCCCTTAGAAATAATATTTTTTATCAGTAATAACACGCTTTATGTTCAAACTAGCAAGTTTTCTACCAAAAATACCAAATTTTTTATTAGAAGTAACAATTTTTGATTGTGATAACAACTTTTCTGTCAGAAGTCTGAAGTTTTGCTTAACAGTAACAAATTTTCTAATCAAAGTAACAACATTTTACCTCAAAACTAACGTACTCTTACTTAACACAAACAAATTTCTCTTTGAAATAATATTTTTTGTCAGTGATAACACGTTTTCAGTTCGAACTTGCAAGTTTTCTGTCAAAGATACAAAATTTTTTCTTAGAAGTAACTTTTCTTTGATTGTGTTAACAACTTTTCTTTCAGAAGTAGCAAGTTTTGATTAACACTAACAAATCTTCTCTTCAAAGTAACAACATTCTTCATTAATACTACCTAACGTTTACTTAACACTAACAGATTTTCACTTCGAATCATCAAATTTTCCTTTATACTAACATACTTATACTGAACCATTTTTTTTATATGAAAGATCCCATCAACAAAATCTACAAAATTAAAAAATCTACAAAATTAAATAAATCAATAAACTCGTTTTCTGTCATGGTTTTTTATTTTAAAACTTGGCGCTGAAAAGTAAAACTAAAGTTGTTAAACGGAGTATGAGGTTCAGTTCGTCGTTCTAAGAACGACGTACTAAGAACGAAGAACGGCATTTCAAAGAACGGCTTATAAGCGAAACATTTCAAAGAACGACGAAAACGAACGGCTTTAATTGTAAAACCTAGGATTGTATCTCCATAGAACGACGAAAACGAACGCAGCTATTGACCTTATATTATAGATAATCTTAAGGTGGACACTACACCTATTATCATTTTAATTGGAATCTTAGCATTAATAATTTAAACTATTCGATTTAGTTTATGCATTTCTTGAGGGTAGAAGTATACTTAAATATAGTCTCAGCCCTGGATGCCGGCTGTGTTCAGTGTGCCACATTTTTATACCTGTGCTCCCACCAACCCAAGGTTTTGAGATTCTTGTAGTTTTCTATGATATTTTTCAGTTTCCAGGGCTGAGACTATATTTAAGTATACTTCTCCCCTCAAGAAATGCATAAAATGAATCGAATAATTTAAATTATTAATGCTAAGATTCCAAATAAAATGATAATAGATGTAGTGTCAACCTTGAAAACATCAATAATGTAAAGTCAATAGTCACGACAATCTTTGATCAAATCTTTGATACCTTTAGCGTCCATATACGAGGGATGCTCGAGGTATAATAAACTCCTTTATTGGAACTCAACTTACCTGAAAACGCCTACCCCGTCCGAGTACTAGGCTGTTTAATTCGTTATCTAGTATAGGTCTTATAATATTTTCAGGCGAAATTTTACTATGCCTCCATTTTTCGCTTGTAAAAAACAAAGGTTAGAAACACCTCTAAGAGAAGTAAGACAAAAACAATTAATTACAGGAAAGTTAAATTGTGGCTTAACTTTTCGAAAAAATTCGATGTTAAATCCTCGCACTGAAAACATTTTTCCATAAAAAAAACACACGCCACCCATCCCGGGCCGTTCTTCATTCTGTTCCATCTTGTCCTCTATTTCCAGCTTGACTTCAGGATACAAAAAAGAATTTTGTCTCTTATATTAGAAAAAAAAATAAATACGATAAAAAGCCACCCTTTCTAGAAAAACCTTAAATGCTAATAATGGGTAAATACTGTAGTTTGTAGCCCTTGCGCTGAGGGCTGTGAGAGGATGGGGGTGTCATTAACAAAGGCACAATTTCTGGATCTTTCAAATATACTTAATAAAATGGCTATCTCAGAAGTTTGACTGATTGTCTTTGGGGAAATGATTGGCGTGGAGGGTCTGGCTACTCTTCAATCACTTTCGACTATTGAAAAGGCACTAAAACTTCTGATTTCCAATGCAATGAGCCCCTTCCAAAGTTTTTGACCACTCTTTCCATAAAAACCTTATATTCCCGTGGGGCATAACTTATGGCCCTTACCCTGAGGGCTGTGGGGGGGGGGGTTGTCATCTTCAAAGGTAACATTACTGGACCTTTCAACTACGCTGAACAAAATGGCTATCTCAAAATTTTGATTGGATATATTTTGGGAAATGATGAGGGTAAGAGGGGGGAGTAGGTGCCCTTCACTCACTTTTGACTATTAAAACAGCACTAGAACTCACAATTTCCAATCAAACGAGTTTCTTTCGATGTTTCTACGACAACTTCTATTGTACGAAGTGCCCTGGTCTAAGAGAAAAAAAAGAAAGAAAAAAAGGTGTTCACATTGCTCTTTACTTAGGCAAAGCTGCCTTTTATATAAAAAAAGCTGTTCTGAAGCCAGTAATTAAAGATCTTATTAGAGGAGAAGAAAAGGTAAATTTTTCCACGTTTTGTTTAAACTAGTGATTTTTCTTATCTGATTAACATATGATCTGTTTAATATTTGGTGTAATAAATGATGTTTAATATTTAATGAATTGATTTCAATCACTGGATTCCAAGAACTCTGATCACAGAAATCAGTGAATACAGAAGTCAGGCTTGCAATTTTATACGACAAAAGCCCAGCTTGTCGCACTTTTTAGGTAGAAAAAGCACTTTTTCGGCCCTCCTTGTCGCACATTGCAAGCGACGTCAGTTGGCTACCCTGCATCTGGTGTAATCAATAGCCCAAAAAATAGCAAACGCTTGTGTAACAGCATTAAGTCCAGGGCCGGATAAAGGGTGATTGGAAGTTTGGGATGTTTGAAAGGGTCCGGAGCTACCATCAAAATAAACAATTTTTATTCGAAATTGCTTAACATTCATAACAACTTCAGTGAATTTTACGTAGGGAGAGAGATCATTTTCCGGGCTAAAGCGTATAAATAACTATCAGATATCAACATTGAATCAGAATAGATTAATTAGTTTAGCTATTATGTCGATTGAAACTAAAAACGCAAGTAAATTAGATTTTTTTGGGTGGTTTTGTCGGAAGCTTGTGATTTTGAGTGTTCAGTTTGATGTTTCTGTTATTTTTTTTCTTAAAATTCTGAAGGAGTTTGTTTGCTGAGACTTATGAATTGTAATGTTTATTTTGGTTATTTCGTGGTTTGACTCGAATGAAGTACTACTACTACTGCTAACAACTCACCGCAGCACCAAGCCGCCTGAGGCCAACACAGCTACGCATGCTCCTCCTCCACCCCAATCTTTTCAAAGCCACCCTTTTTACACCCGCCCACGAAGCCCCCATTTCATTTAAATCTTTCTTTATGACGTCCTCCCACCCCAGACGGGGACGACCTGCTTTCCGTTTAGCCCTAGATGGTTGGCCGAAAAGAACAATCTTCGGCAATCTGTCATCCTTCATCCACACAACGTGCCCTAGCCACCTCAACCTTTCTTTAATTATAGCCCTAGAGAGCAGTATTGAACCACATTTTTCGTATAGCCTATTGTTTGAATTGCGGTCAGTCAGCCGGGAACCCAGAAAAATCCTTAAGCAATTTCTCTGGAAAACATCTAGCAAATCTTCATCCCCTTTTCGGAGCGTCCATGCTTCAGAGCCATATTTGACCACTGTCATCACTGTAGCTTCTAATATTCTAATCTTGGTTTGCAAACTTATCTTCCTATTCTTCCAGACTTTTTTTAACTGTGAAAAAACACCCTGAGCCTTGGCTATTCTATATTTAACATCTTCACTGCTCCCACCATCTTTACTAATAATACTACCAAGGTAAGTGAAGCTGCCCACCTGATCCATCTTTTCATTACCCAACGTCACCTTTTCATCTTCTTTTATTCCTAGCCTTAGTGACTTAGTCTTCCTAACATTAATTTTCAAACCAATTCTAGCACCCTGAACTCGCAAAACCTCTAAAACTTCATTCATTTTGCTCACACTTTCATCTAGGATGCTTAAATCATCAGCATAATCCAAGTCCAGGAGACTTTTTCCTCCTCATTTGATTCCGTGGTCTCCCATTGCCTTTCCTGTGCTCCTTAAAACAAAGTCCATCAAAATAATCCATACAAAGGGGGATAGAACACAACCCTGCTTAACTCCTGATTTAAAAAAAACCAGCTGCTAACCTCATTTCCTACCTTAACCGCAGCAGTGTTATTCTCGTACATTGTACTAATCACTTTAATGTATTTGTCTGGTATACCGTACAAGAATAAAACCTTTACTAAAGCTCTTCTATCAACAGAATCGAACGATTGCTCATAATCTATAAAACTGAGGACCAAAGGTGTTTGAAAACTCAGGCACTTCTCAATTATTAGCCTAAGAGTGAAAATTAGTTCGACACATCCTCTATCTTTTCTAAAACCGCACTGCTCTTCTCTTAAAACTTTGTCTACGGCATCTCTCAGTCCAAAAAGTATCATATTACTAAGTAATTTACTACCTACAGAGACCAGACTAATGCCTCGATAATTACCACACTCACTTTTATCACCTTTCTTGTAAAGTGGCTTGATTAAGGTTTTCCTAAAATCGTTAGGTACTTCCCCTTTTTAAAAATCATATTCATAATCTTCAGTAACTTATTTCTAACCTCAGAGACACCATATTTAAGAAACTCATTTACCACCCTATCAGCACCTGGAGACTTATTATTCTTTAATCCTTTTAATACTGTTGCTAATTCCTCCTCACAAAACAAATCTTCCTTCAAATCCAAGGTATCACAAACTTTTTCATTTTCCTCTATTTTTTTCCTGCAACTCTATCTCGGTTAAGCAAAATCTCAAAATGTTCGGCCCATCTCTCTTTAGGTTTTTCCTTATCGCTAATTGCGACCCCATTCCTATCTTTAACTGGGCCAAGTCCGGATTGACTACTCCCTCTCAATTTGTTAACGTGCCAGTACAATATTTTACTATTATGCCGTCTAGCTGCACCTTCCAGATCCTCGGCAATTTTATCCATGGCTTCCACTTCACACCTCCTTAGGTCATATTTTAATGCTTTCTCCACTTTCTTTACATTTCCTTTGTTTTCATACGATCTATCACTCAGATAATTCTTGTACAAGCCCTTTCTCCTTTCTATTAAACATGAAGCTTTTTCACTAATATTCTTAGCTGCAGTTCTAGCTTTCTTCTCTACACCTTCAGCAACTTCACAAATTATTTTTCTAAAATTATTCCAACCATCTTCCACATTATCAAATTTTAAACTCTCAAGTTTAGTATTCAACTGTTCCAGAAAAATTTCTCTCAGATTCTCATCCTTGAGTCTACCAACATCAAAACTTCCCGGGAGATAGTTACCCTTCCGATATTTCAGCTTTAAATTAACACTTGACACTACTAGATGGTAATCTTTACTTTTAACATCAATAGCAGCACTCCTATATACCTTAGTATCTTGTTCTATGTTATTTGCGGAGACGTATACACCTTTTCAAAGAGATTCAGAACTCCCTCACATGGCCTTATACTTCTATAGAAGCTATACGAATTACCATCTTTTGCTAGTTGGGAATTGCGTAATATGTTATGAAGGACAAGTCTCTTACATAATTTATGTAGACTAGATTTCTACTTCATGATATATATGGTATACATGCCTTTTAGGGTAAATCCGTGTCAGAAAACCAGCGTATCTTGTTTAGGTGTTAATATATTCAGTTATTTTTTTTCGTATATATTCAAGTTTCAGATTAGAATGTTCTACAGTTTGAATAGTTCATTCATTCTATCAGTATCTATATTTTACAATCATTTACATTGATAGAGATATGGAATCTTCTAAGCAACTTCTGGTGAGTAAAATTTTCTTATATTATAATAAAAAAGAAATCTATTTTTGTCTCGCCATTAAGTTAAGGAAGAATTTCCTTTACCTTCCTTACTTACGCTTTTTTTTCACCGTGCTGTTAGCTCTTTTAAAAAGCTTCCTATGTTAATTAAACAGTCCATGTGTTTCAATTTTAGTAAATATTCAAAAAAAAGAGAGGCAGGTTTCACTTTGATTTTGGCTCATCGTACATGAAAAATTAAAATAGAATTTGCATATTAGTTTCGGCAGATATGAAAGGTCGCCCCCTCCTCAATATCATGCTCTTTACGCTAAAGCTGTTAGCACTTTCAAAAAAGCTTCCTATTCTAATTAAAAAGTCCCTGTTTTTTTTCTTCAAATTTCGGTAAATATTCAAAACAGGACCAGTCAGTTTCGCTATAAAAAATAATCAAATCGTTTTTCATCCTTTCCACCTGAAAAAAGGTGTTAATATTCAAACAGGGCGGATAGTTTCACCAATAAAATAATCAAATCACTACGTTCTTCTACCTGTAAAGGGATGTTTTCTCACTATCTGATTAAGAAGAGCATGTTTACAAATTTGTTGGCTAAAAATGGATTTCTCAAAATTGAGTTATGAATTAACTTACATAACGAAACTTCTATATTTATATGTTTTTATCACATGTATTAAGGGGTTTACCCCCTAGTCAATACCTCGCTCTTTACGCTAAAGTTCGAATTTTGTTCAAATCACGAACTCTTTAATCACAAAGGCCGGTTAATTAGAATAGATACCTCTTTTGAAAGTGCTAAAAAAAACTTTAGCGTAAAGGGGTGAGATATTGACTAGAGGGCGACCCCCTTCATATACTTAATAATTTTTTGGTTTAGGTTATGTCGGAGTCTTCCTTCTTCCTTTTCTCTGTGATTTTAAGTATTTCGCAATTTAGGTATATAAAAAGTTTTAAAAGCTATGCATATCAAAAAAAGATCTATAATTGTCAACTTTTTGTGTTTGGTACTATGGAATTGATAGGCCCAGTGCCCTCCATTAATATTCTGAATAAGTAAAAATTGAAGTAGCTAATTAAATTGTGTCTTTTTTTTCAACTTTTGGGGGTTTGGTACTGTGATATTGAAGGGGGGGGGGCAGTGCCCTCTCATAAGCTAAATAGTTTGAAAACTGAAAATGATTTTTATTTTAGAATGTTGTTGATCAGCCATCACAGCAAAAACGTGCAAAATTGGATGAAACTCAGGATAACACGAGACGAGATTAATTGAATCATTGAATGCAATCAGATCAACTGTAATTCGTCTCGCACCGCATTCCAAAGCAGAGAAGGAATCTGGCAACCTAGCTGTGATTATCGACGTAAGTTTTAAATAGATATTCTGAAAATATTTTAATTATTTAGTAAATCGACTCCTTATATGCATGCGGTGAATAATACTATTTCGTGATTGACATGTAAAAATTTGCGGCACAATATAACTGAATTAGCATGCATATATTTAGGGTAATGAGATACAGGAACCTTCTGGGTGTTACAAATTTTATAGGCCTGTATACAATTCAAAAATTACCCGTTTTATTGGAACTCAAACATCGTCTGCGGAACATGTACTCGCCTTGTTTTAACAGTTTTAATGGTTTTAAGCTATTACTAAAACCTTTATAAACATCAGCTTTGGTGAAAATCAACGCTACCAGTGGAATACCAAATAAAATATATAAATATGAAATAAAATCCTGATTCATACAGCCTTGAGCATCCTCAAATTCAATGAGGAAGATTATTCTAGTTGATTTGTGTACACATGTCACGTGTGTGGAGATCTATTTACTTCTTAGAAGATGGGGGAGGGGGATTAGAAGTGTGGATCTAGATCCTGAATTTGGACCAAATTTTGAATGCAGGAAGTTCAAACTGGGCCTCAACAGCTAATTATGTTATTTTTATTATTATAAAACAATTTCAATTAAATACACGAGAATATTCAAAGCAAAAGAAGACATTGAACTGAAATCTAACGAGACCTAAATCTCGAAAGGCCATTATTTTATTTTATAATTAAACAATTTCAATCAAATATACGAGAATATTCAAAACACCAAAAGCCTTGGCTATTCTAATTTTAAAATGTTAATTCCAATATGTAAATAAAGAAATAATAAATGTTGCGCTTAATGTTCTATTAACCAAACCCATTACCATTTAACTAGGCTTAGGTCTTTGGCTACATTTGAGAGTTAATTTTTTTTTTTACTAAATAATATTATACATCATTCACATCATTCATTCACGTACATATGGATGGGATGGGACGAGGCGGGGTTGTCTTTCTAAGGGCTTTTGCCCCCCGTCAAGATTTTAAGATTTACTCTATAATTCTTTATCATTTGCCCCCCCCCCTATTGCACTTCCTGGCTGAAGGGTCACGAAACGGAGATCAGCACCGTCGGTTTGGACCTTAAGGGTCTATTACCGTCATACTTACTTTTTTTTATAATAAATGCAGACCTATGAAACAGGGGAACATTGCAGCAAAATGGGGTATTGTATTTTATTTACAAGCTACATTAATTTTGTTTATCCACGTCAGTTTTTATTTATATTTTTATAAAACAAGTTTGCTACGCCTTCAGAATAGGTACTGATATGTTCAGCAAAATCAAAATTTATTACTTTCTTGTTCGTGCAGGGAGAAATCGAAATGGAGGCGTTACGCAAAAGAAACTTTAATTCCGGGGGGGGGGGGCACTTTAATTGTTGATATGGAAGGAGAAAAAAGTTCTTCGCTTACAATGATTTATTTAGTCCAGGTTAACTGCGTCCAGCATTTCAATCAAATCCGTCGCCAAGCGACATATGAAAATTCGGATTGTCGAGAAAAGGGAGAAAGTTACACCAACACCAGCAACCAATGTATGGGATGCATGCCCATTAACCGAGGCTGAAGAGCAATGCTTCATAGAACATACTGCCTCGGTTGAACGATGGTCGGGTTTTATTGAGAATTACAATCAAGAGGGACAGGCAATAGAGTTGGATCCCTATTTTGGATTTTCATTCTGAAAATTATATTTTTTTTCGAATAAAACCATTAGTTTTATATATCATTCTCTTGTTCTAACTTATCCTCTAAGAATAAGACTTCATTTTCCTGACTAAACCATATATATTTTTAACATGTTCAGTTGTCATTATGAAAGACATATGCCAATGTAACTTTTTTTTCTTTTTTTAATTGTTCAGGTGGTGGGACAATGACTATGAAAAATTGACATAGTTTATTAACTTTATAAAAATAATGGTTATTCCACATAAAAAATAAGCTCCTTTTTTATAGATTAATGAAATACCACCGCCATTGGGCGATGAAACATCGGCATTTACTGAACCAATTCTAACACCACCAGTGGAGTTCAGAGACGAACCATCAGCATTAGTTCTAGACAATATGGAATGGCATAGAGGTTTTGTTAATGATGTTTTTGGGAATATGGCTAGCGTAGATGATTTAACTTGTGACTTTGATATGATAGAGGATCCAGAATGGGTAGATAGATTTATGCGTGAGCATTTAGGTGATGTTAGTAGTGCAACTGAACCGGGTTCCCATATAGAAATTACGTCACAGGACAATACAGTCTGGCTTGATCAATTGTCCCCAAACACACTGGAAGACATGCTAACTAGCCTAGGGGACTTTATGCCATCTCCATCTAATGTAATTGAACAGACGGGGGATGGTGTTATTGACAATTCTATGTCACCCCCACCATTCCCCTTAATGATACACCTAGTGCTAATAATAGTAGTAGTAATACAACAATGCAAGTTACTGGATCTAATTTTTCCGGGGATATTTTTGACGATAGTTTTACTATTAGTGAATTGAGTCCTGTACAAATAGGTGCAGGACATGAAAATAGTGGTATGTCCCCGGAATTACGTGAATTTTATTTGTTAGAGTCTGCTCTAAGTCACTTACAAACATATAGGGTAGATTTTAACCCTCCCGAGGAAAACGTGGTTGACGGGAGCATTATTTTAACTGACCCTGTGACTGTTCTTCGTAGCTACATCGACAGAATTAAAGCGCAAATTGATATTCAGATTCAGAATTGGGGGTGTCAAGGGGGGATTAAAGCATCAGTGAATCAAAAAGTTTATTTGCAAAAGGGGACATCCGGGGATATTTTTTATTTTCATTTTTCAACAGGCAACCAAACTTTTTACCCTGGTCTAAATGAATTTGAGAATAACTTTTTCAACTGGGTAAATAAATTAATATTGACTTTGGACACGTTTAATGAGAGGGGAAGTGGGTCCACAATTTTATACATTGAACACATGGATCTGAATCTCAGTAGATTTAAAAAAAAAATTATTTTAAGGGGAGGGCGGGGTAAAAAAATAAAATGCCACCCAGATTTGTCGGCTACAAGGTTCAAGGTTTCAATTTTGAAACGGGGCTGCAATGCTTTAAATATGCATTTTTAGCAGCAGCCCATAAAACATTAAAGAAAGAGTCAACAATGAAAAATCTCGACGGACTTGCACGTAACGGCGGAAAAAATTTCCCTAAAGTAAATTTTGATTGTTTAGAGGGGAAGTATCCGGTGTCCTTGAAAGAAATAACCATATTTGAAAAAGCAAATGAAAATCTCGGGTTGGGGGTGGTTGTTCTCCAGTATGACACGGAATTTGTAAATGGGGGAAAGAAACCAAATAAAAAAGGGGTTTTGTATTCAGTTAGGACACCGATGGTAGATAATGTTAAAAATTGGGTTTGGGTTATTTATGAGCCCCCCAAAGATGTAAATTCCTATGGTCATTTTTTCCCCGTTACAGCAATAAGTCGACTCCTATCCCAAAGCAAGGACAAAGGAAAATGTCTCTATTGCCCCATGTGCCTTTCCTCATTTAGATCTGAGCGAACATTCTCGGATCACATGAGCCATTGCAAAATTCATGGCAATCAAAGAATAGAAATGCCGGCAGAAGGCAAAGATACTTTACAATTTAAAAATTTTCAAAATTCCCTGCTACAAGTTGATAAAATATCTTTAGATTGTGAATCAAGACTGGTGGAGGTATCAGACCCATCAAGGCCAAATATAGTCAAGGAACACAAACTAGTTGCGTGTTCCTATGCGCATGCCCGTCGCGATTCCAATAATAAAATGCAGTTGGAAGAGTTTTTTTGGCTATGGATGAGAAGGGTAGTATGGAAAAGTTATTGATATCTTTAATAAAAACAGCAAACGCCGCAATTTCACGATTGCGTCACACCAACTATCCAATGACATTATCAGATAAGGAGCAACTGGCACTAGAAAAGGGGACGATTTGCTGGGTTTGTAGGGGTGTTCTTGCCCCAAAAGACGCTGTCCAGGATCATAATCACCTTATTGATCCCAATTCAACGGGAAAAAGTAACTTTCGGGGATGGGCTCACAATTCATGTAATTTAAAAATTAAACAGCAACTCTTTCTTCCGGTTTTTATACATAACTCTAAATACGATCTGAAGTATGTGCTACCAGCAATGGCACATCTTCAAAGAAATGGAACAGTGGATGATGCATGGGTGATAGACAGCTTTTCCTACAATATCATTCCTAAATCATCGAAAAAGTTGCTTGTTTTGGAATTTATGTGGAAATTTGTTGAAGCCGACGTTGAGTACACGAATAAAATTCGCTTTTTAGATTCCTACAGTTTTTTACCCAAATCATTGAGCGAATTAATTCAAGTAAAGAAAAACGATGACGGCTGCAACGCTTTCCCCCTTCTCAAGCAACAATTTCCAAATGATTTATATGATTTGTTGACGGTCAAGGGCATGTATCCTTATGATTATTATTGTTCCATGTCGAGATTCGCCGAGGAAACTATTCCGTCGATTGAATCGTTTTACGACAGTCTACACGATCGTAGGTGCACCCCCGATGAATACAGTTTTGCTAAAAAAGTGTGGGCAGAGGGAGGGTGTAAAACTGGGTTTGACTACTGCAAGCTGTATTTGTCGAGTGATGTGTTAACTCTGTTAGACATTATGTGTAAAAATACGGACAAAATCTATGGGGAATTTAATCTTGATTTGGGCTATTATTTTTCATATCCTCATCTGGTGATGGACCTCATCCTAAAAATTAGTGGGGAAAAAATTGGGCTAATCACAGACATTGATCAGCACCTGTTCATCGAAAGGTCAATGAGGGGTGGATTTGTTTTTCACGGGGATCGTATCTTGGAAACTGATCCAACAGGAGAGAAGACGGGGACAAAATCGGATGCAGTTTTCCTTGATATGAATTCTCTGTACCCCTCGGCCATGTCCCATTATGCGCTACCTTTCGGTGACTATAAATGGCTCAATGACCCTCAAGCTCCTCATTTCCCCAACATTGACAACAGTTTTGAGGAGAATGGGCCGGTTGGATGGTTTTTTGAAATTGATGGGGAGATACCAGTTGAGCTTCATGATTCAGTAAAGGATTTTGTTTTCCCGTGCATCAATAGACCTGTGACTAAGGACTCTTTGAGCCCTCGCAATAGACGTTTAGTCGAGGTGGACGGATTGCATTGGTCACCTTCAAAACAAAAACTTATTGCTGACCTTCTGCCCCAAAAAAATATAGTTGTACATCATGTGACTTTAAAATGGATGTGCAACAACGGTTTCAACGTCACAAAGGTTCATAGAGCACTCCAGTTTAGTCAAAAACCCTATCTCAAAACGTTTGTTGACACTTTTGTCAACAAACGTTCTGCAGCGCAGACGAAAGCCGAAAAAGAAATTTATAAGCTCATTTTGAATTCGGTTTTCGGTAAAATGTGTGAGAATGTTCGCAATAGGAATCGTTGTAACGTCGTGACCGATCCCGAACAATGTGCTCGAATTATTGCCGATCCAAATTATCCTTCCTTCACAATCATTGGCCCGGACATGGTACTATTGAATAGGAAAAAAAGACGCATTGTATTAAATAAAAATATTACTGCAGGCAGTGCGATCTTGGAGATATCTAAAAAGCTCATGTTGGAATTCTACTACAATGTGGCTAGGGTACAGTGGCCGAAAAAGGGGCAAGTAGAGGTCTGCTACGGGGACACAGATTCTCTACTGTTAAAAGTAAAAACCCCAAATCTAATTGATGATTTGGCGCACGGTTAAATTATCAGCTCACGGATGGACTACACCAATTGGAGTAGTCTTTACCCAGAGCTAGTGAAACGTCGGGCACCAAATCAGCTTTTATTTTTTAAATCAGAAACGGGAAGCGACATGATTTCCAGTGGTATGTTTGTAAGTCCGAAGATGTACTTTATACAGACACACGACGAGGAAATCAAGAAACGTTGCAAAGGAGTACCCACGCGCTATGTGGATAAGAATTTCGACATGGACATCTATAGGAATAGTATTGTTCAAAATATAATTCCACGAGCCAAATTGCTGGCAATTCGTTCTCTCAACTACAGGGACTTTACTGTAAATATAGAAAAAATTGCCATGAGTACCATTTCTGACAAGGTCTATGTTTGTCAAGACGGTGTGACTACCCTCCCCCTTGGACACTATTTAACTTCAGACCGGGCCGAATGTGTTATCCATAGGGAAAGTCTCGGTTTGAATAAAGTCCAGTAAATTTTTTCCTAAAACCTTTGGGGGGGGCCTCGCGGTCTTTGGGGGTGGGGGGGGGGGTAGCCTTGCGGCCCAGGGAGGGGGGGGGCGGCCGCCAGCGGGGGGGGGGGGGCGCACCGCCACTATCAAAGTTATCTTTTTTTGACTTAGAGCAGATTTTGTTTGTAAATATACATGTTGCATTCAAAAAAAGTGATATTATTTTAAGTGCTTTATTCTAATGTTGTATTTTTTCTATAAATAAATAAAAAAGTATTTATTTAAGTGTTTTTCTCTCTCTCTGTGCCTATGTAAATGTTGTATTTTTTTATTATAAATAAATTAAATAAAGTGTTTTTTTTCATGTTTAATGTGCTTTTTTTAAGTATTGTTACTTTTTTATGCATATAATAAAAGAAAATATGATTCTTTATTCGTCTTCTTCTTCTTCTTATTATTCTTGAACGGAGTAGTAGGGAAATTATTTAGTCATTAGACAACTATGGTCTACAGTTAGTTGTCCAGGTGAACTGTTGAAGGGAACATGTATCAATTTAAAACACCATTCAGATCGTTTCTGTGTGGGCCGTCAATGTCGGGCAAAACAACACTCTTAACTAAAATAATTAAAAATTGCGATAATATGTTTGTGGAAAAGCCGAAAAAAATCTACTATTGTTACAGTATTTGGCAGGAGTCATACGATAAAATAAAAGCAATTGCTGCCACCACCATGGGATTGGTGCAGATACAATTCATACAGGAACTTGATGTTTTCAGCAAACCAAACTCTTGGCTGATCATTGACGATCTGGCTGAATCTATTGAACAATGGTCCCAGCAAATGCTACAACTGTTCACTGTTCGCTCTCATCATGAACAGATTTCCGTTACTCTGGTTCTACACAATCTCTTTCATCAGAGCAAATGTATGCGAACACTTGCATTGAACTGCACCTACTATATCATCTACAGAGTTGTTCGTGATTCTACTTACTTACTTGTACTTGTGGCGGGAATTAGGCGTTTCCACCTCGCCCGGCATCGATGATCTTGGAGACCTTCTTGGACCATGTTGAGCGATCTTCTGCCAGCTGCTCTACAAAAGTAAGCCACTGAGTTGACCATCTGTGTACGAACTTTCTGAATCCCCCGATAGGTTCAAGGTCTGATTTGGCCAGGTTTCACCAGTTTTTCCTCTGTCCTCCTTGGCGTCTCTTCCAGGAGCTAATAGGCTCGACTAGAAGTATTTGGCGAGGCAAGTATTCTGGCGGCTTCCGTAAAACATGGCCCAACCATTTCAAACGGCGTTCTTTAATAGTGAGCGCAACATCCCTCTGAATATTGCACATTCGACGTAGATCTGCGCTGGAGATACGGTCACGCAGCTGTATTCTGAGAATTCTTCGCAGACAGGTATGCTCAAACACCTTCAGCGTATTCTCATGTTGTAGTTTTACCGACCATGTTTTGCATCCGTAAAGGAGAACGGTGCGGACTAGTGCCATGTAGATTCGAACTTTCGTTCGGACACTGACTTCGTGGCGATTCCATAAGGGTTTCCGAAGGGAGGCAAAGACTGTCTGCGCTTTCTGTATTCTCTGTTGGATATCAGCGTCGGAGGATCCGTCAATACATATTTGGGAGCCTAAGTATGTGAAACAGTTGACTTTTTCCAGCTGAACTTGATTGACAGTTAGTGTGAATGGTCCTGTGTCGTGGTTAATAGCCATGAATTTCGTTTTCTCTGTGCTGACTTTCAAGCCGATCAGGTCTGCCCAGGCCACCACGTTGTCAAGCATGTTTTGAGCTTCTACGGGTTCTGACAGGAGGCCAACATCATCCGCATAATCGAGGTCAGTCAGTGAAAGATTCTGTCCGATCTGAACTCCTGGATAGGACGACAGTGCATTTTCAAGCACCCAATCGACGCAATAATTGAACAGAGTCGGAGAGAGGATACACCCTTGTTTTACTCCGAACTCAACCAGGAATTCTTCAGTTTCTTCACCATAGACACGAACTCGGCTCACTGACGCGTCATAGTATGCCTTCATCAGTTCAACAAACTTCAGCGGCATTCCGTCATTCTCTAGGATCTTCCAAAGTTTCTGGCGAGTGACAGAGTCGAAGGCGGCAATGAAGTCCAGGAACATCAAGATCAGAGGTAGATTGTACCTTTCAAACTGCTGGATAATGAGGCGAAAAACGAAGATATTATCAGTACAGCCTCTACCTGGCCGAAAGCCGGCTTGATTTTCTCGGGTTCTTTCCTCCCTTGCCCCTTTGAAGCGGTTCAAGAGTATAATCCCGAATATTTTGACCGCAATGTCTATAAGACTTATTCCGCGGTAATTTTTGCATTTGGTTTTATCTCCTTTCTTATAGAAGGGGAGAATGACTGATGTCTTCCAATCTTTTGGGAAAGAATTGGTCCTCCACACTTCTTCGAGAATGCCATGGAGCTGTTCAGCAGTGACCTCAGGGCATTGTTTGTACACTTCCGGGGGGAGGCCGTCTTCACCTGGGGCTTTGTGGTTCTTCAGGGTCTTGATCGCTTTTAGTATTTCGGCTCTGGTCGGTGTATCCAGCTCGACGTCGTAGGGTTCTTTAGAAACGGCAGGTGGGAAAGCATCAGGGGCGGATGATGGGGATGGGTTTAGGAGGATCTGAAAGTGATCCTTCCATCTTGCTAAGCGCTCCTTCTGACAACTGATGATTTTTCCAGATCTGTCTTTGACTATTTCTGAGACAGCAGCTTTTTTACCAACGGACTCTTTCAGGATCTGGTAAAGCTTGCGGGTATCATGTGAGCGTGCTGCTTTCTCTAACGACACGGTAGCATCTTCCCACATTTGGTGGCGGTCCAGACGAACAGAGCGTTTTACCTGTCTGCGCAGCTCTTTTGTTTCTTCTTTAGGGCCGCTCATCTTTTGTCTTCGCTCACCGACTATTGACAGGGTCCTAGCGGTAATCCAGTGCTGTCGTTTGATTTTTGCCCGGCCTAGGATCTCATCAGCAGTGTCTGTCATCACTGTTTTAAAGGTCTCCCATCTCTTCTCGGGGGTTGGGTTTTCATCAGAACTGAGGGCGTCAAATCGGTTAGTCAGTTCCAAATTGAGGGCCTGCCGAACTTCTTTGTCTTGGAGCTTACCGATGTCGAATCCGGCCTTGGGTTTGTTTTTCCTCCGAGTTGCAAGACGTAGCAAAATTTTTGCAGCAACAAGCCTGTGGTCAGACCCAGACTGCGAGCCTGTGTCCGCACCGTTGTAAGAGCGAGAGTCCTGTACGGAGCTTCTCCAGCGCTGGCGTACGAGAATGAAGTCTATTTGAGCCTTAGTGACACCGTCATTTGAATGCCAAGTTAAAAGGTGGCTAGGTTTGTGCTGAAATATGGTATTGGTGACAACAAGGTGGTTCATCAAGGCGTAGTTTAACAACCTTTGCCCATTCTCGCATCTGTGACCTTGTCCAAATTTTCCCAGGACTTGTCTTGTGGTTTGGTCAGAGGGACCAACTCTTGCGTTGAAGTCTCCAGCAACAATCAAGTAATCACGTGCGGCAACAGAAGAAGACAGCTGCTGTAGCTCGCCGTAGAAATCATCCTTGGTCGTATCAGCAGCGTCACGGGTGGGGGCATAGGTAGAATTATCGACACATTTGCGGGGTTTCCTTTTAGTCTGATTCTGGCAAGTCTACAGGAGACTGGTTCCCATTCTAGGAGAGCATTTCTGGTTCTTTGGTTCATGATGAAACCAACTCCGTGGAGTCCCGAATTATCCTCTACTCCGGAGTAGAAAAAATGGAATTGATGTAGCGTTTCAGGAGCTGTAATAACTATGGAGCCAGAACCTGAAATTCTGGTCTCGGATATGCAAAGTATGTCTATGTTGTACTTCTCCATCTCATGGACAAGAAAAACTTGCGTGGCTTCTTGTTTGACGGATCTTACATTCCAGCATCCCACATTTATTTTAGATTTTGCCTGTTTAATGACTGTAGTGGGTTTTCCTAGATTTATGGCATGAAAAGGATTTTTCGACTTCGCCGCCATATTCGAAGTCGCGTCGCCTGCCGGGAACGCCGTAGTATGGTTGGCTTGTTTACTTCTCGACACCCGCGCCAATACAGGGGCCGCGTCGCTTGCCGGGGACGCCGTAGCCGTTACAACTTTTCTTCTAGGTCTCAGATCCATCGATGTTTCTTGGGAATAGAGTTGACCGCAAGGTCCCCAGTCTTGCGGGTCACCCGGAGCACGTTGGCCACCAAATCGCTCGGCGTGGAGCTCAGTGGTGTTTACACCCTTCCACCGCTTTGAGGTGCGCTGACGGATTTCCTCTGCTGCCCAGGGACGGAAGATCGAGCCTCATTGCCTGTAACTACCATCACTGCCATGGAGGTATACAAGCTTAGCTTGACCTTTATTTCCCACCTGGAATCAGCAAGGGCTTCAGGAAGGGCCTCGTGATTCTAGCTCGCTAATAACCCTCAATAAACAAATCTATCCAGGTGCCCCTAAATTTCTGCTATCAGCATACAATCAGGCAACTAATAAACCCCACGGTTATATCCTATTGGATCTTAATCAAAATACACCCGAGGATCTGCGTGTAGTCACAGATATTTTCGACAATGAAATTATAGTATATCTCCCCGTGAACACTAAAAAGACCTATTAGTCGCTATCATGACACTGAAGAAACTACATGAAAATAGACAGTTGTTTTCAGTTCTAAGCACACCAAAACCTCCGCTTAGGAAAGCCATACTCAAACATGGTATTGACAATGATTTCATTAATCTAATATCTGAACTTTGTTTAAATTTGACCGAGGGTAATGTTCAACTGCCAGAAGTAGTTAAGCAACAGGCAAAGCAACATCGTTCCATTGTACGTACATTGGCCTCTAAAAAGAAAGGAAAGAATTTTAAAAAGAAACGACTTCTTCAGGCGGGCGGTAGCTTTTTCACACTTTTACTGCCAATAATTGCAGGACTTGTAAACAGTTTTCTCTAGAGAATGGCAAAACCCTATAAATTGACTCCAATAGAACTCGCTCTCTCACCCGTGGAACACTTTGAGAACAATCTGAGTAAATTCCTTGACAATGAGAATATTGAGGATGATAAAAAACTGCTTTTACTTCAAGATGCACTTCGCCGAGTGGACAAACAAAAGCCCTATCGTGTGAAGGCCACTGCTGCTGGTATTGATCACAAAAAAGAATCATCTCCTCAGGATTCTGCTGGAATACAATTAAAGGAGGAGGAATTGGATTCAATTGTAATGAAAATTGGAAATCTAATGCCCCACTCATATCGTGAACAAAGTAAACGGCTCCTAACCTATCTCATGGAAAGTGGTCAAGATCATATTCAAGTTAAGAACAATTGGAAAGGGATTATAATTCAGGGCAAGAGCTATAATCTACTTGATTTAATCTATGATATGGTTACAAATCGTAAAGGACTATTATCATTTGACGCTCATCTATACAACTTTCTAAATACATCAAACTTCCCCAAAAGTCTTATTAGCAATAGACAAATTCTAAAAAAATTAAATGAACATGCATCATTGTCAACACCACCACCATTAAAATATGAAGAAGAAGTAGATTTTTAATCAATTTTGGAAAATACTAGCACACCACTGATAGCTAGACAAAAGCGAAGACGTATCAAGTCAACGTCACCACCACCACCACCACCACCAACCGCCAGTATACAAAAGGGTAGCGGACGTTACACAACGTGTTTACGTTCAAAATGGTTGAAGTTCTGAAAGGTGTTTATGGAAATATTGGTGAAGTGGGGAGTTTAAGTTCACCCACCACTCTTTCCAAGGTCACTGGTGTTCACACTAAAAGTGTACAAGACTATCTACAAAATGAATCAAGTTACACTCTGCATAGAAATCATAGACTTCGTGCTAATCAATATCGAAAAACTAAAGCCTTTTACCCACTGCATATAATGCAAGCAGATCTCCTGACTCTAGATGAGGTTCAAAGACGTCAGAATACACCGTACAAGTACATTCTACTTGCAATCAGTGTTTTTAGTCGCTATGCATATGCAATTCCATTGCGATCAAAGAGAGGCGTTGAAGTTGCTCGGGCCATTGAAAGTATTCTCGAACAAGATTCATATAAAAAAATTCAAACGGACCGTGGTAGTGAATTTGTTAATCCCCATGTTGCAAAAGTACTAGTGAAATATAGTACACTGCTCTATCATAGTCATAGTCCTATAAAGGCTGCATTGGCCGAACGATTGATAAGAACTATTCGACTTTTAATTTCAAGATATTGTACATTGAAAAACACACGGGCTTTTATTCATGATTTAGATAAAATCATGTTGATTTATAATCAACAACCTCATCGATCATTGTCCAACTCTACGCCAACGGAAGTTCATCATTCTGATCATGATACAATTGACACCTTTCTTAAACAGTATTCCAATGAAACGATTGTCAAGAAGAAAAATACATTCAATGTTTGTGATACTGTTCGAATTAATAGGACAACTAATGTTTTTGAAAAGGGGAATTACTTGTGGTCCACTGAACTTTTTAAAGTGGCAAAAATCCTAGACACTAAACCCATAACTTATCGTTTGCGCGATACCAAAGATGAAGAGATTCTCGGCGGCTTTTATGACCATGAACTACAAAAAGTTAAAAATAATAGTGAAATCTATTAAATTGAAATGATATTAAAGACTCGTACTCACAGGGGTAAGAAACAGTTACTTGTTCGGTAGCTAGGATACAACTCTGATTTTAATTCTTGGATTGGTGTTGAAGATATTGACAATGCCCAATGATTTCTATGTAACTTTCATGTCCAATGTTTCCGATCCTCTCTGCAACGACTTGAATACGACAAGTGATTTTTGGACAAAACTCTCCCCCCCCCATCGAATTTGACGGTGCATATGAAGTGGCTCTTGTCGACTGTATTCTCAAAAATACCTATGACATTCTGAGAAAGGATCGCGTGTATGATATAAAAGTTATACCATTCGATTGGACACTCTTTGTCGACTATGAATGGGTTGAAGCACTTAAATCTAGCGAATATCCACATGCCAAATTGAAATATATTGAATACGATAATATGACAGATTTGTGTCGTACAATCAATAGAAAAATCTCATATCGTAGGAATGGTAAATTCCATTTTAATTATTCATTGGAACACGATAGGATTTACATTACCTCACCTGTTGACACTGAAATAATTGTTCTCAATGATAATCTGAGAGACGTTCTTGGCTTTAAACAGAATATGATCAATGGGAAAAATTCTGGCACCGTTTACGGGATGAATCAAGTTATTTTTGCTGATTATCCACCTGGTTTTGCCTCGGACTCTTGCATATTTCTCTTCTTCAGGTGGGCGGTAGCTTTTTCACACTTTTACTGCCAATAATTGCAGGACTTGTAAACAGTTTTCTCTAGAGAATGGCAAAACCCTATAAATTGACTCCAATAGAACTCGCTCTCACACCCGTGGAACACTTTGAGAACAATCTGAATAAATTCCTTGACAATGAAAATATTGAGGATGATAAAAAACTGCTTTTACTTCAAGATACACTTCGCCGAGTGGACAAACACAAGTCCTATCGGTCGAAGCCCACTGTTGCTGGTATTGATCACAAAAAAGAATCATCTTCTCAAGAGTCTGCTGCTGCTGGAACACAATTAAAGAAGGAGGAATTGGATTCAATTGTATTGAAAATTGGAAATCTAATGCCCCACTCATATCGTGAACAAAAGTAAACGACTCCTAACCTATCTCATGGAAAGTGGTCAAGATCATATTCAAGTTGAGAGCAATTGGAAAGGGATTATAATTCAGGGCAAGAGCTATAATCTACTTGATTTAATCTATGATATGGTTACAAATCGTAAAGGACTATTATCATTTGACGCTCATCTATACAACTTTCTAAATACATTAAACTTCCCCAAAAGTCTTATTAGCAATAGACAAATTCTAAAAAAATTAAATGAACATGCATCATCATCATCAACAACATTGACACCATTAAAATATGAACATGAAGAAGAAGAAGAAGAAGAAGATTTCAAATCAATCTTGGAAAATACTAGCACACCTAGTGGAAAAAACTTGACAATGGCGGCGAGGAAAAAGCGAAAACGTTTCATGTCACCATCACCATCCAGTATACAAAAGGGTAGTGGACGTTACACAACGTGTTTACGTTCAAAATGGTTGAAGTTCTGAAAGGTGTTTATGAAAATATTGGTGAAGTGGGGAGTTTAAGTTCCCCCACCACTCTTTCCAAAGTCACTGGTGTTCACACTAAAAGTGTACAAGACTATCTACAAGATGAATCAAGTTGCACTCTGCATAAAAATCATAGACTTCGTGCCAATCAATATCGAAAAACTAAAGCCTTTTACCCATTGCATATAATTCAAGTAGATATCCTGACTCTAGATGAGATTCAAAGACGTCACAATACACCATACAAGTACATTCTACTTGCAATCAGTGTTTTTAGTCGTTATGCATATGCAATTCCATTGCGATCAAAGAGAGGCGTTGAAGTTGCTCAGGCCATTGAAAGTATTCTCGAACAGGATTCATATAAAAAAATTCAAACGGATCGCGGTAGTGAATTTGTTAATCCCCATGTTGCAAAAGTACTACAGAAATATAGTACACTGCTCTATCATAGTCACAGTCCTATAAAGGCTGCATTGGCCGAACGATTGATAAGAACTATTCGACTTTTAATTTCAAGATATTGTACATTGAAAAATACATCGGCTTTTATTCATGATCTAGATAAAATCATGTTGATTTATAATCAACGACCTCATCGATCATTGTCCAACTCTACGCCAACGGAAGTTCATCATTCTGATCATGATACAATTGACACCTTTATTAAACAATATTCCAATGAAACGACTGTCAAGAAGAAAAATAAATTCAATGTTGGTGATACTGTTCGAATTAATAGAACAACTAATGTTTTTGAAAAGGGGAATTACTTGTGGTCCACCGAACTTTTTAAAGTGGCAAAAATCCTAGACAATAAACCCATAACTTATCGCCTGCGTGATACCAAAGATGAAGAGATTCTCGGTGGCTTTTATGACTATGAACTACAAAAAGTTAAAAATAATAGTGAAATCTATCAAATTGAAAAGATATTAAAGACACGTACTCGCAGGGGTGAGAAACAGTTACTTGTTCGGTGGCTAGGATACAACTCTGATTTTGATTCTTGGATCGGTGTTGAAGATATTGACAATGCCCAATGATTTCTATGTAACATTCATGTCCAACGTTTCCGATCCTCTCTACAACGACTTGAATACGACAAGTGATTTTTGTACAAAACTCTCCCCCGCCATCAAATTTGACGGTGCGTATGAAGTGGCTCTTGTCGACTATATTCTCAAAAATACCTATGACATCCTGAGAAAGGATCGTGTGTATGATATAAAAGTTATACCATTCGATTGGACACTCTTTGTCGACTATGAATGGGTTGAAGCACTTAAATCTAGCGAATATCCACATGCCAAGTTGAAATATATTGAATATGATAATATGGGAGATTTGTGTCGTACAATGAATAGAAAAATCTAATATGGTAGGAATGGTACATTCCATTTTAATTATTCATCGGAACACGACAGGATTTACATTAGCTCACCTGTTGACACTGAAATAATTATTCTCAGTGATAATCTGAGAGACGTTCTTGGCTTTAAACAGAATGTGATCAATGGGAAAAATGCTGGCACCGTTTACGGGATGGATCAAGTTATTTTTGCTGATTATCCACCTGGTTTCGCCTAGGACTCTTGCATATTTCTCTATGCATCCTTTGTGGAAACGTCGAGAGTCGGTAATTCAAATGTCCCCCTCCTACGTGTTCTTGAACGAAAAACAACTCATGAACTTGTTCATCACTATAATATAAAGCATCTTCAGTATGTTCCTGTAAACACTTCGTATTTTGAACTCTGTCAGTTAACACTAAGAAGTGAATTGGGTGATCCTCTAGCAATAACGAAAGGCTTAGCAGTGATTACATGTCATTTTCGACCCATTGTCAACGACAGCAAAATCACCTAAAATGAACAATAGAAGAATTCCATTTGTCTGTCCCGATATCGATTGTTATGCTGGCGCTTTGAGTCCACGTCAAATAGGCAATGGATTGGACTACTAGAAGGGTCGTACTACAATGTCTGGTTATGGTCTTGGTAGCTGGTTTGCTAAGCTATTTCGTTCTGCACTACCCCTTGCCAGAAAATATCTTGTACCTGCTGCATCAAATTTTGCTGCCTCCACGCTACAGGACTGGGGGTCGGGCAAGAATTTCAAGGAGAGTGCTAAGGAAAATATTAGATCTTCAGCAAGAGCCGTTGGTGAGCAACTAAAATCTCGACAAAATGGGGAGGGATTGAAAAGGATGCGTTCGCTTCATTCATTCATCAGTCTCCACCCAGGCAGGAAGCAAAGGACATCAAGAAGGACTTTGAGGAATAAAACAACGAAGGCCAATAAGCAGAAGAAGAAAAAGAAAAATATTGTTAGATCAAAGAAGGATTTCTTCTCTTAAGATGACTTATCTCCCCCACAAGGAATCATATCCATCAATCAGTTCCTCATTGAATCTATTCAATGCTGAAAATGTTGATGTCAGTGTCAAGTATGACTACTATGAACAATTTCATCCCCAACAACCCCTCTCGGAGAATATACACTTTCAAATATTTTCCAATGAAGACTATTTCATTGATTTGTCATCAACATTTATTGATTTAAATGTTGCAGTGAAGAAAAAGTCAGATAATACAACTCCAAATGCCGGCGATGGTCTCTCCTACGAAAACTGTATTCTACAGAACCTATTCAAACAAATTAATGTATTTATTAATGGAACATTGGTGAGCACTAGCAATAATTTATCAAACTATGCAAGCTACATAAAATTTTTGATGATGACACCAAAGGCTTACAAGGAGTTGAGAGGACAATCATTGGGCTATGAATATCGATCAGGTGTTGATACTGACGGTGAGTTGACTACTGCAGTGACCCAGGAGTATCATCTGGTTGGAAAATTAAATCATGAGATATCCAATATATCCCAATGGCTACCCCCCAATGTCAATATTGACATAAAGTTACAGATGGCCCCATCGAATTTCATTTTGAGAAAAACACTTCCTGCAGCACCCGATGCAAATGTTATTATCACATCGGCAATTCTCCACATCCGAAAACAACGGGTTATGAGCTCTGTTGCATTGGCAGTGGAAAAGCTAAGAGCCAATGGTAACAACATTAAACTTCTTGTCCCCCATACGATCACCAATCAACGTCACATTGCCACCGGCTCTCGTAGCTATAGCGATTCATCATTTATCAATAGAGAAATTCCATCAAAATTGGCTTTGGCCTTTGTGAAGAGTGGCAGTGCCGTTGGATCCTGGACTGAATCCCCCCATGATTTTAATTTTTTCGGTCTATCTAGCCTTGTGTGCAAAGTGAATGGTATTCCACTGTACACTCTATCATTTGACAAAAAATCCTATAGAACTCTGTACGAGTTGACCAAGCAATTCCTAGATCATGACTCTCAACTATTTGAAAATTTAATAACCGATTCAATGTTTTCAAAAAATCATGGGGTTATTGTTTTGGACTTGTCAGGGACTCAGGATATGAGCATAGTACGAACAGGGAATGTACGTTTAGAGTGTACATTTGCCGATGCTCTGACTGAGAGTATCACGCTAATATCACTGAGTCAATTTGAAACCTATTGGGAAATCACACCTGACGGCAGTGTTCTGCTAGACCTGGCACCATGAACACAAACCAAATAATCAATGTATTTAGTATGGATCCATCCATGTCCCAGTACAAGTCCTATTGCATACCTTCGGACTTCATTGAAAAAATTCCAAGTGTTAACAATACCCTAATCATTGTTAATACCAGTCCATCGACTTTGAAGACCGGCCATTGGCTATGCATCTTTCAAACAGCGAAGAATATTAAATTTTTTGATCCTCTTGGCCTATCGTATAAATTCTACGCTCCATACATCAGCAACTTTATTGAAAGCAGTGGGAAAACCATTATTCAAAATCAACGAAGAGTACAGCATTTAACGACTAAGACATTTGGCTTTCATGCACTACTCTTTTTCATGTTCTGATGTCGTGGCTATACCTACAAGCAGTTTCTCAACATCTACGTTGACTTACCTCGATTGAACGACTTTCTAGTGGAGAATATACTTACAAGTGTTTTTAATATTGATTTTAGTGCCCTAAGAATAAAATGTTCTAAAAATGTATGTGAAATTGTTTATTAAAAAAAAAATTATATACATGATAAAACGACTTTTCTACTCTTTAGATTTCATCCACTACTAGGTATTTGTCGACAACAACTAGTGCAGGTAGATTATCTGAATTCACAGTGTACTGATCCTGATGTACTGCAATGTCAGGGTCACATTTTCTACAGTAGAGTGTGACTTCACTCTTGTCATATCTCTTTGTATAGTCAATGATACTATTCTCATTCATTCTATAGAATTCACATGTTTCAATTTGCTTATTTGAAGCAATTTCACAAACAGTGTCCTCAAGTATCGAATCACATTCCGCCACAGCCAAATAAAAATCAGTGGGCTTATAATCATAACACCCATTGTCTTCACAACAATGACGTAGAAACCATATTCTTTTGTTGTTCCAGTAGTTGAATCTTTGACCCGGTTCCTCCTCCCAGAACAATCTAAAACCACGATTTCGTAGCTTGGCAGCCAATAATTTCACTCGTGCTTCAAGGTTTGCCTTTTTACCGGACGTATCTAGTCCATGTTTTTCGAGAAGAACGCGCAGAATAGGTACCGTAAGTTTTCCGATGCTATTCGGCGATAATACGGCCAAATTCATTTCGCCGTTTTCTGGCATATTGAACCGTAACAGTCGTGGCAACACTGTGCGGCTTTTTCCTTATACTACGCAATTCGAAAAAAATAACACTAAATGTTCCTTATATCAAACGACTTAATCTAATCCAAATGTTGAACTAATTCGATATTTTTCTGGTGGTTTCCCTGCGAGAGAAGTAAGTGAAGCGTTGAAGGCTGTCTACCTTGTCCCCGCAATTTAAGGGGCAAGCCCAGCGGGTACCACGGCTCTTGCTAACAACTCTCCACCCCTCTTCTGCTTACTTTTCTTTCCCCACCTCAATCGCAGTAATTGCCTACAAATATCGTATGTCCAATTTGATCTTAATTGTGAACTTTTATAATTGCTGAAGGTCACTGAATTAATTAAGTTCTTGTTAGTGAAATAATAAGTCTAAAAACAGGTGCTTACCATCTGAAGACTGGCAATGAAAATTTACTTTCCCAAGGGAATTTGATGTAGCCAGCAAAACGATCATCCGATTATGTAAATAAATCCAAAATAAAAGTCCACAGGAAACTTTCACAGCTTTAGTAGGGTTATATCCGAAAAAATTTTGGTGTTAACACAACGAAGTCTGAATCAATACTCACTTCCATAACGAACTTCTATATCCATATATTTTTAATACGTATATTAGGGGGCTCGCCCCTTAGTCAATACCTCGCTCTTTACGCTAAAGTTCGAATTTTGTTCAGATTCTTTAAAAACGACCCCTTAATCACAAAAGCCGTTAATTAGAATAAATAGCTCTTATGAAAGTACTAAAAAATCTTTGGCTTAAAGAGCGAGGTATTGACTAGGGGGCAAACCCAATAATATACTTAATAATTTCTGTTCGTTTTATGTTTTGATGTGGCTCCTTACTTTCAGTTGAAAAACTTGTTCATTTTTTATTTAATTTCTGATCGTTTTTTAAATAATGTTGGGAAATCCGGCGCCCCCTTCATAGCAATGTCCCTTCCCCCATGAAAAATTCCTCCTGGAAAGATCCTTCCACATAACACCCAACCCCCCCCCCCCATTACCAGAAAAAAAATCCCCCTCGAGAACGTCTGTATACTTCCCAACACAGTTTATAGACAGTAAGCTTATCGCAGATAATTTCTGGTCTTCGGTCTCGGTGCGAACAAAAAGCTCCTCCCACTTGTTTCTGCCTTAGCTGTTTAGTCTGTTATCGTCAATCACTGAGAAATGGTTACCAAGTGCATTATTCGTAATTGCGAAAGCAGAAAAAAACTTGGTGAGCCAGCCAAGTGGTTTGCAAGCGTCCCATCTCACAGGTATTAATTAATTTATATACAAATTATGACTTAATCTATTATTTACGTGGACTCAACTGATCGGCCTATGTAGGATTTTATAAAAAAGGGGGCGGGGGGGTTGATGAAATTTGTGAAAATAAGGAATTTTTTCTTCTTCTAATAACTGGTGGGGTAGGTGTGATGGTTTCAGGGGCGGATCCAGGATTTTTTTAGGGGGGCGCAAAATAGGTTGATCCGACAAACATAATCAATCGAATATGGCTTGAGTGCAAAGACCTGAATTGGGAAACTGGCTGCGAGGACTTCCCCTTTGAACAGTTTATAAGATTTTTTTTTGCGCACACGTGCATATTACGAAGTAAAATTTAAGAATCGAGAAATCGAGGGACGTACCTATCAAGGAAAATAAACTAGCAAGTAATTATTTTAGTTTTAGTAGTTTAAATATTTGATTATCTTTTTTTTTTAACAAAGGGGTAAATTTTTTTAAAATTTATTTAAAATAAAACTTTTAAAACTGAAATATCAATGCGAAGCACCAAACATCATAATCAAATGTCATCGCTTTATGGCATTGTTCAAATAAAACTTATTTTTTACTTGATTATCATCGTAAATTTATTCCTTGCCTTTCTTTCCATTCTTAAACCAATGTTATATTTACCTTTTGCATTATTACAGCCCACTATATATACATTCATATAAATTTATATGCAGTGTTACCGCCATACCAATTATTCTCCTTTCCTTTTTTATTCTTTAATAATAATTTCTGGTCGTTTTGAGTTTGAATTATTGTAGGCTTCTATTTCTACTGATCTTAAGTTTAATATGGCCTTTACTATTCTTTAAAAAAAAACTTTCTTTTTCGTAAAGTTTTCGTAGTATATATATATATATATATATATATATATATATATATATATATATATATATATATATATATATATATATATATATATATATATATTATATATATATATATATATATATATATATATATATATATATATATATATATATATATATATATATATATATATATATATATATATATATACATATTTATATTTATATCGGCGCGTACAAACAACTCCTCTCATTTGATCTGCCATTAGCGGTCCAATTACCCTGGAACACGTATTTTGGCAGAAACTTTCTCAAAATGCCTTTGAAACCAACTTGAGACTTCGAAACCTATTTTTAATTCCTAAAAACATCTAATAATAACATTACGCTACTAACTACCGATTTTCATGTATGTATTGGAATAAATTAATTTAAAATTAGTTTCTTCAAAATTAGTGTTCCAACGTTGAAGCCAAGTTTCGCGTCCAAGAGAAATCTGACTTGTCTACCCGCGAAAAGGTCTGATAACGCCTATGTTTCTATCTGCAAAAACGTTCTCCGGAGCACTCGCACCCCTGTCCGGTTTTTTATAATGGGAGAGATAGAGAATGATCATACTGCTAATTCTATAAACTGTGCTTCCCAATAACCAATACTATGTGTAAACATTGGGTAAAGTTTATAACTTTCAGCCCACCCCCCGGGGACTTTGGGGATTAAGTCATCCTAAAAGACATATTTATTATATTTTCGACCATGCTGAACAAAATGGCTATCTCAAAATTTTGATCGGGTGTCTTTTGGAGAACAATGAGCGTGGGAGGGGGCCTAGTTGCCCTCCATTTTTAGTTACTTATTAAGGGCACTAAAACTTTTAATTTCCGTTCGAACGAGCCCTCCCATGATATTCTAGGACCACTGGATCGATACGATCACCCCTGGGCAAAAAAAAACAAATAAACACGCACCCGTGATCTTTCTTCTGGCAAAAAATACAAAATTCCATATTTTTGCAGATAGGAGCTTGAAACCTCTACAGTAGGGTTCTCTGATACGCTGAATCTGATGGTATGATTTTCATTTAGGTTTTTCATCTTTTAGGGGGTCTTTCCCCCTTTTTTCGAAAATCAGACATATTTTCTCAGGCGCTTAACTTTTGATGGGTAAGACTAAACTTGATGAAACTTATATATTTGAAATCAGTATTAAAATCTGATTCTTTTGATGTATCTATTGGTATCAAAATCTCGTTTTTTAGAGTTTCGGTTACTATTGAGCCGGGTCGCTCCTTACTTACAGTTCGTTACCACGAACTGTTAGATAGAACTATAGCCTTATCTATTTATATACCGACTGAATACCAGATGGCTGTTTCTTTGACCCGATTCTCTAAATTTTGTGACGATATCTCAAAGCTCCTCACATAGCCGATATCTCGGGCTATGTGCTCTACAAATAAACTCTGGATGTTATATGGTGATTTGAACTCTAATCAACGCCTCACTGGAGCACGTAGTGAAATTTTTCTAAATTGCCTGCCTCCTGCTTATATTATTTGTAACAAAAGTGAAGACTTCAAGTACACTCACACTACTGGTAGTACATCTGATTTAGATTATGTTGTTTGCTCAAAAAAAAAGCCAATACAGTCACCCCTATCATAGTCCTTGAGTCCGAGACCTGCAGTGATCACCAACCAATTGCGTTTCAGTTTGCCCCTCCGCTGGATAGACCAAAGAGCAAATCAAAGTTGTACAACAAAAGGGACTGGTCAAATTGTGACAAAGCTCTATTTTCACTAACTATGAAAACTTTATTGCCTCTTATTAAAGTGCCATACCATCTCCTAGCAGTCGGGGTGCACCATTCAGCATCAAAGCTCGATCTTAATTTGTATTACGAGCAGGTTTTAAATTCTCTACGTAGGGCTAAAGCCTCAGCAGTTCCACTCAAAAGGGTCAGAGTTGGTTCAGAGAAAACAGGTTGGTTTCTCTCCCGGATGTTGTGAAGGCTGGCCTGCGGAAGACCACATTGTGGTATCACTTTTGACCTAAAGTGCAGGACAAAGCAAAACTATAAAAAAGAACTCCATAAGTTTCACCTGTAAGGAATTTTTCAGTTCTCTGGTTCACAGAAATCCTGGTGCCTAGTTCATAAAACCGAAAATAGTTCGTACGGCCAACCACCTTCCGATCCCTCACTTAGTGCATGGAAAGCACATTATAAGGACACTTTCTCTGATAAGGATCCTTTAATCAGTGCAAAGTAAATACAAAAGGCGCTAGAAGTGGCAATTTCCTTTTTTTAAAAATGAGCCATTAAACAGCTCTCTACGATGTTCCAGTGCCCCTCTATCTGAGAAAAGGAAAAAAAAGAAAAAAAGATGCCGTATACGCAGAATATCGTGGTTGCAGCCACTTTTCTTGATTTTTTAAGCCAATATATTTTCCTTGTTGTTCAAGCCAAGGGATGGTATGTTTCTTCTACAGGGGGTTTCGGACAAAGCTGTTCTAATAGTGTATTTCTTGTTTTGATCTGACACTATTTCTAGGAGGTATGGGTTATTGTAATTTTTATTAAGGGCTGTGACCGTCTCTTACAAGGTTGCTAGCTACCGCTGCAACCTGGATAGTGGCAAAGGGATATTCACTGGAGTTAAGAGATTCTATCTAATCCTCCATAAGGATTGGCCGATCATGAGGTCTGACTTTTATAACATATATACGGTCTTTTCTCAGGATGTCATATGTATTCTTGAGAATATAATCGAAAAGAGCAACTTCATACTTTCCCTTGAATATGATACCTTATTCAAATGATTATACGGAGGATCAAAGACATTGGATATAGATGTAACATAGAAATCACTAGGCATTGTGTACGTCTTCAACTGCTATCTATGAATCAAAATTAAAGCTGTATCCCTGCCAACGAACTAACCACTGTCTCTTCCCCCTATGAGCAACTCTTTGCAACCTTTTCAATCTGATAGACTCCACTATTCTTTTTGACCCTTTGAAGTTCATAATCATAAAAATCATTGGTGTCTCGTAGACGATACGTCATAGGTTTAGCGTCTAAGAATTTTGACACTTTAAAAAGCTCAGTGGACCGTAAGTAGTTGCCCTTTTCAAAAATGTTAGTAGTTCGATTGATCCGAACTGTATAACCGACAGAGAATTTTCCTTTTACTTCACTTTGATTGGAATATTTTTTAAGAAATATGTCAAGTGTGTTGTCATTGCTGCCTGGATAAACTTCAAGGGGGGCTAAGTTTGGATAGAGAACGATGGGTATGTTGATTGTAAATTTGCATGATTTTATTTAGATCTTCAATTAAAGCAGCAGTATTTTCCAATATAAAATATCCCCATATTAGAAGGAGAACAGTTCTGATCAATCATTCAGCTAATGCAGCCTTGATCGGATCATGACTATGATAGAGCATCGTATTATATTTTCACTACCACCATCCGTTTGAATATTTTTATAACAAACTTGCTCAAGAATAGTTTCTGGAGCCATAGCAACTTCGTCACCTCTCTTATATTGCAATCTTAATGGCTGTTTGTCACTAATGCAGTTTGCAGTCTTAGTGGCTTAATTACAACCTTACCCTTCTTGGTACCGTTTGTTTTAGTTTATATTTTGCTGATTTTTCCCCACTTCCCCTTTTCTGAGGTGTTTTCATTGAAATTCTTTTTTCTGTTATCGCTATTAGTGAAAATTGAAAAGAATGACTCAGATCCCACCTTCCCCCCTAGATTTTGAAAATTATTTTTGGTGAATTGACACTACTGAAATAGCGCTGGACTGAACCATTTCTCACGCAGGAAAATTAAATACTAATGTAGTTCAAACAGTTCCTGGTAACGAACTGTACCCAAGAGAAAAATACATAGACTCGCCCGTTTGCTCCAGAAAATGAAATAATAAAAACAAATTGAGCTAAAAAAAAAAAGTAGAAAAATACGTATATTCAAGATAGTCGAACAGGGGAGCCGACCCGAAACCCCAGAAAGACCAGGGCCCCGAGACGGGGATATATTGTCTAACCAGTTTGCTCTGGAAAATGAATTAATAATTTAAAAATAGGCTAAGCTAAAAAAAAATCTTGTAAACAAACAAATATTTATGTTAGTGACATAAAATATTAGAGATACACGATTAAAATTAGAGATTGCAGTGGTTTAAAGTGAAAATTAGTGGATTTGGTTTGAAAAATGTGAATTGGCTGAAATTACAAATTAAATTGTATTCTGTTTTAAAGATACGTAAGAACCCAGAAAATTCTGAAATAGGGTAATCTGGTCATTTCAAATTTCGCTACCTGATGCCGACGTACGCCCTATAGATAAATGAAAGAATGCAAATGAGTTCGTATTCCCCATAAATGCAAGAAAAAATGTCAATCTGTCTTCATGCCCCCGAAAATACCTTAAAATCTCGAAAAGGATATAAATAAGCAATATAAAACTTGAATTTAAAAATAAAAATTTTTAAATCATAAAATTACAAAAAAACACGCAATTAAAACTCGAAAAACAAAAAAAAACAAGTGTTAAAATCTTGAAATTACAAAAATTAGCAGTTAAAGCTTAATAAATGGAAAAACAAAATGTTAAAAACCTGATAATCAATAAAAACATTTAAAAAAATGGTACAAACGATATGGGAAAGATAAGACGCAGATAAGTCTGCTCCAAAGAATAAAATTAGGCTAAGATTTTGAGAAGGTATGCTAATCTGTTGCAGGTCATCAATCTGATGCTGATTCCTTCAATCATCAATCTTATGCAATAATTCCGTCCATCTTCTACATTAAGCTATTTTTGACTCTTTAGTTTAATATTCAACTCTTCCTGGAAAATTTCTCTCAATATCTCATCCTAGAGTCTACCAACTTCATAGTTTTCAAGAGGGAAGTTACTCAGAAGTTTTTACAGTGACATATACAAATATGACTGATATCATGCACTTTTTAGCTATAAAATGTTCGGCTAGCATTCTATTATAGATACCTTCACAACCTAAACAAAACTTAGCAGCTTCCTCAAAAGATATTTATAATAGAGCTCATGACGAATAGGGAAGCTACTAAAAAGAAATAGGTAGCTGTTGAATTCCGGGAACGAAGCAGGGACACTTAGGTCTTCAGTCTAACGCTTTCCCAGCTGAACTTTTTTGTTCGATCTTAGAATCATAGGCAGCGCAATAGCGCTGCCTAAGTAAAGAAAGATGTTGGCACAATGTATTATTTTTTTCCATCTTTTTTTTTTTTGCACTTTGGATCGAAGGAGTTGTCGTAGAAAATTCAAAAAGGGCTCATTCGATTAAAAATTGAAATAGCTGGTGCCCTTTTATAAAGTCGAAAGTGATTGGAAGGCAACTAATACCCCTTTCACGCCCACCATTTCCCAAAATACATCCAATCAAAATTTTGAGATAGTCATTTTGTTCATCGTAGTTGATTTCCAGAAATATGTCTTTAAGGAGGATACTCCCCCACAGTCCTCAGGGCAAGGGTTGAAATTTATGTCTTGGGGGCATACAAGGTTTTCATAGAAAGCTTAGTCGTTGAAACTTCAAAAAGGGCTCGTTCGATTCAAAATTCAAAGGACTAGTGCCCTGTTCAATAGTCGACAGTGATTGGAGGGAAACTAATCCCCCTTCTCACGCCCATCTTTTCCCCAAACACATCCAATCAAAATTTTGAGGTAGCCATTTTGTTTAACGTAGCTGAAAGTTCGGAAAAACAAGGTCTTTAAGGATGAAAATACCCCCCCCCCCCCATAGCCCTCAGGGCAAGGGTTGTAAGTTATGCCCTGGGAGCATATAAGGTTTTTACAGAAAGCGTTAACGTAGAAACTACAAAAAGGGGTCTTTCGATTGGAAATTGAAATGGCTAGTGCCCTTTTTAATAGTCGAAAGTGATTAGAAGGCAACTAACCCACCTCTCACCCCCACCATTTCCCCGCACAAATACAATCAAAATTTTGAGATAACCATTTTGTTCAACGTAGTTGAAAGTTCTGGAAATTATGTCTTTGAGGATGACAACCACCCCGAACCCCTCAGGGCAAGGGTTGTAAGTTATGCCCCTTCCACACCCACCCACCATTTCCCCGGACATATCCAATCAAAATTTTGAGATAGTCATTTTGCTCAACGCAGTTGAAAGTTCTGGAAATTATATCTTTGAGCAGGACACTCCCCCCAAAGTCTCCAGGGCAAGGGTTACAAGTTATGTCCTTGGGGCATATAAGGTTTTTATTGAAAGTTTTGTCGTAGAAACTTGAAAAAGGGCTCATTCGATTGGAAATTCAAAGGGCTAGTGCCCTTTTTAATAGTCGAAAGTGATTGGAGGGCAACTAATTCCCCTCTAGCACCCACCATTTCCCAAAACACACACAATCAAAATTTTGAGATCGCCATTTTGTTCAACGTAGTTGAAAGTTCTGGATATTAGGTCTTTGAGGATGACAACCACCCCAAACCCCTCAGGGCAAGGGTTGTAAGTTATGTCCAGGGGGCATATAAGGTTTTGTAGAAAGTGTTTTCGTAGAAACTTCAAAAAGAGCTCATTCCATTGGAAATTCAAAGGGCTAGTGGGCTTTTTAATAGTCGAAAGTGATTTGAGGGCAACTTGCCCCCCCCCCTCTTACACCCACCAGTTTTCTAAACACATCCAATCAAAATTTTTTAGATAGACATTTCGTTCAACGTTGTTGAAAGGTCCAAAATTTATGTCTTTTAGGATGAAACTCTAGCTACAGCCCTCAGGGCAAGGTTTGTAAGTTATGCCCTGGGGGCATATAAGGTTTTTAAAGAAAGTGTTGTCGTAAAACTTCAAAAAGGGCTCACTCGATTGGAAATTGAAAGGGTCAGTGGCCTTTTTAATAGTTGAAAGTAGTTGGAGGGCAACTAACCCCCCTTCAACGCCCACCATTTCGCCAAGCACATGCATTGAGAATTTTGAGATATTCGTTTTGTTCAACGTAGTTAAAAGTTCTGGAAATTAGGTCTTTTAGGATGATATCCCCCTCAGACCCCTCAGGGCAAGGGTTGTAAGTTATACCCTGGGGGAAATGAGGTTTTTATAGAAAGTGTTGTCGTAGAAACTTCAAAAAAGCTCATTTGATTGGAAATTGAAAGGGATAGTCCCCTTTTTAATAGTCAAAAGTGATTGGAGAGCAACTAACCCTTCTCTCACGCTCACCATTTTCCCAAGCACATCCAATTAAAGTTTTCAGATAGGCATTTTCTTCAATGTAGTTGAAAGTTCTGGAAACTAGGATTTTGAGGATGACTGAGCCCCAAAACCCCTCAGCGCAAGCGTCGTAAGCTATGCCCTGGGGGCATATAAGGTTTTTATAGAAAGTATTTTCGTAGAGACTTCGAAAAAAAGCTCCTTCAATTGGATATTGAAAGGGCTAGTGCCCTTTTCAATAGTCGAAAGTGATTGGAGGGCAACTAACCCCCCTCTCACGCCCACCATTTCCCCAAACCTATCCAATCAAAATTTTGTTCAACGTCGATGAAAGTTCTGGAAATTAGGTTTTTGAGGATAACAACTGCCCCTCCCCCCCCCCACAGCCTTCAAGGCAATGGTTGTAAGGTATGCCCTGGGGGCATATAAGGTTTTTTATAGAAAATGTAGTCGTAGAAACTTCAAAAAGGCTCATTCAATTGGAAATTGAAAGGGCTAGTGCCTTGTTTAATAAGTTAGTCGAAACTGATTGAAGGGCAACTAACTCCCCTCTCACGCCCACCATTTCCCCAAACACATCCAATCAAAATTTTGAGATAGCCATTTTTTTCAACGTAGTTGAAAGTTCTGAATATTATGTCTTTGAGGATGACACCCCTCCCTCCCACACCCCTAAGGGCAAGGGTTGTAAGTTATACCCAGGGGAAATTTAAGGTTTTTTATAGAGAGCGTTGTCATAGAAACTTCGAAACTTCGAAGGGCTGCCCTTTTTAATAGTCAAAAGTGATTAGAGGAAAACTAACACCCCTCCCACGCCCACTATTTCCCCAAAAATATCCAATAAAATTTTGAGATAGCCATTTTTTCAATTTAGTTAAAAAGTCTGGAAATTATGTCTTCGAGGATGACACTCTCCCCACAGCCTCAGCGCAAGGGTTGTAAGTTATGCCCTAGGGGCATGTAAGGTTTTATAGAAAGCGTTGTCGTAAAAACTTCAAAAGGGCTCATTCGATTGGACATTGAAAGCGCTAGTGCCGTATTTAATAGTCGAAAGTAATTGGAGGGCAACTAACACCCTTCTCATGCCCACCATTTCCCCAAACACATCCAATCAAAATTTTGAGATATACATTTTGTTCAACGTAGTTGAAAGTTCTGTAAATTAGGTCTTTGCCATCGTTGTCGTAGAAACTTCAAAAAGGACTCATTCAATTGTGAATTGAGAGGGCTAGTGCCCTTATTAATAGTCAAAAGTGATTGGAGGGCGAATACCCCCTATACCCATCCTTTCCCCAAACACTTCCGATCAACATTTTGATATAGCAATTTTGTTGAACGAAGTTGAAGGGTTCAAAAATAATGTTTTTGAGTTTGACAACCCCTACAGCCTTAAGGGCTAAGGTTGTAAGTTACGCCCAGGGGGCATATAATGTCATATAGAAAGTGTTGTCGTAAAAACTTCAAAAATGGCTCTTTCGATTAAAAATTGAGAGGGCTTTTGCCCTTTTTAATAGTCGAAAGTAATCATAGGGAGAATCGTACCCCCCGCCCCACGCCCATCATTTCCCCAAACATTTCTGATCGACATTTTGATATGGCCATTTTGTTAAACATAGTTGAAAGGTCTGGAAATTATGTCTTTGAAGATGACAACCCTCCCCCCATAGCCCTCAGGACAATCGTCGTAAGTTATGCCCCTGGTGCATATAACGTTTTTATAGAAAGTTTTGTCGTAGAAGCTTCAAAAAGGGCTCATTCGATTGGAAATTGAGAGGACTAGTGCCTTGTTTATTAGTCGAAAGTGATCAGAGGGCAAATGGCTCCCTCCACGCCTATCATTTCCCCAAACACTTGCTTCTCTAATAGACTAAAAGAAATTCTACTAATTTTCCATTCCACGTTTCTAACTTTAATCCCAAAGACACAATATGCTACTTCAAAACCTATATCCTTTAAATGATTCCTTCCATATTCAACATTATCCATTTCTGACTCTTTAGCTTAATATTCAACTCTTCTTGGATAATTTCTCTCAAGATCTCATTTGGTCTCTACAAACGTCAGTAGAAATGACCCTATAACTCCAACGATTCACCCCTGCTGCCACCTACAACTTTTTTAACACCAAATATGGTTATGAGTCATTAGGGAAAACACGTGGTTAATGGGGTAAATGACCTAAATTTCCAAAGGTGTTAATGTTGTTGTTGTTGTAAGTGCACGCTCTCAGCAAATGTCAAGGTCGATTTATTTGTTGTTGTTGTTTTGGCCAAGTGCACGCTCGAGGCGAATGTCAAGGTGTCCAGGAATTTGGAACACCTGTGCTGTCGACCTCAATTCCCCTTTCGTGAATCAATAATTCCCCTTAGAAACAACAAATTAATTCCCCTTTCTTGACAGATCAATCAACCAATGACATCATCTGTCTGACCTTAAAAATTTTCGCCTAGAAACGATTCTCCAGGAATAGATCCAAGTCATTAATGTCTTTGCCTCGGAAACAATTCTACTGGTCGAACTCCAAAAGATATTAATAACCAAACGCCATGGAAACAATTCTCCAAGAAACTTCTTAGCGATGAATTGTTTAGCGCGGGAATCAGGTTTCTTAGTAATTTGAAATGCGTCAACGCAGAGATGCCAAAAACAAAAGGAACGCGCTGAAATTACGTTTAGGGATTATTTGGGCGAAACTGTTTTAGACATTTTATGGAATTATTTCGGCGAAGCAGTTAGAAACATTTTAAAAGATGATTTAAAACATGATTTTAGAAGAGGATTTTAGGGTGAAACTCTGTGGTCGTTATAATACACAAGTTCCATTTGAACAGTGATGTGAGGTCCCCTACCACAACCCCAAAGGGTTCCGATCCCCCCACCCCAACCCGAAGGAAGCCACCGGTCCTCAAAGGTTCTCCGGGCTCCCAAAGGGCCCCCGGCGCTCCAAAGGCTCCTGAGCCCCCATTTTAATACTTTTTTAAGGCTTTATTATATCTTTTCAGAACAAATTATTATTTTAGGGAATTATTTCGGCGAAACAGTTAGAGACATTTAAAAGATGATTTTTGAAGAGATTTAAGAAGAGGATTTGAGGGTGAAACTCTGTGGTCGTTATAATACACAAGTTCCATTTGAACAGCGTCGTGAGGTCCTCTACCCCAACCCAAACGGTTCCGATCCCCCTACCCCAACCCCGAAGGAAGCCCCCGGTCCTCAAAGGTCCCCCAAGTTCCCAAAGGACCACCCGGCCCTCAAGGGTCCCACAGACCCTCAAAGGCTCTCCCCGGGCCCCATCTTTCGTTGATGTGTGTTGTCTGAAACTTATGATTTGGGATATGTAAATTACTATTTTGGACTTTTCTGAGCTAGATTTCTTAGTCTTTCGTTGGTGTGTGTTGTCTGAAATCTATGATTTGGGATCGATGGATTGCAATTTTTGACTTTTCTGATCTGGATTTCTGATCCGTTCATAGGTGTGTGATGTATGAAATTTATGATTTGGGATGGTTAATTTGCTATTTCCGGCTTTTATTAGCTAGGTTTCTTAGCCTTTCATAGGTGTGTGTTGTCAGAAAATTATGATTTGGGATGTATAGTTTTGCTATTTGGACTTTTCAGAGCTAGGATTCTTAGTCCATCATAGGTGTTTGTTGTCTGAAACCTATAGTTTGGGATGAGTAGTTTGCTATTTCAGGCTTTTATGAGCTAGGTTTCTTAGCCTTTCGTAGGTGTGTGTTGACTGAAACTCATGATTTGGGATATGTAAATTACTATTTCGGGCTTTTCTGAGTTGGATTTCTTAGTCTTTCATAGGTATTTGTTGTCTGAAACCTATGATTTGGGATGTGTGGGTTGCTTTTTTTTGAAATTTTCGAGCTGGATTTCTTAGCCGTTCATAGGTGAGTGTTGTCTGAAACTTATGATTTGGGATGGTTAATTTGCTATTTCCGGCTTTTATTAGCTAGGTTTCTTAGCCTTTTATAGGTGTGTGTTGTCAGAAAATTATGATTTGGGATGTGTAGTTAGCTATTTGGACTTTTCAGAGCTAGGATTCTTAGTCCATCATAGGTGTTTGTTGTCTGAAACCAATAGTTTGGGATGAGTAGTTTGCTATTTCAGGCTTTTATGAGCTAGGTTTCTTAGTCTTTCATAGGTATGTGTTGTTTGAAACCAATGATTTGGGATATGTAAATTACTATTTCGGGCTTTTCTAAGCTAGATTTCTTAGTCTTTCGTTGGTGTGTGTTGTCTGAAACCTATGATTTGGGATGTGTGGATTGCTATTTTTGACTTTTCTGAGCTGGATTTCTTAGCCTTTCATAGGTGTTTGTTGTCTGAAACCTATAGTTAGGGATGAGTAGTTTGCTATTTTTGACTTTTCTGAGCTAGGTTTCTTAGCCATTCATAGGTGTGTGCTGTCAGAAAATTATGATTTGGGATGTGTAGTTTGCTTTTTGGACTTTTCAGAGCTATGATTCTTAGTCTCTCATAGGCGTTTGTTGTCTAAAACTTCTAGTTTGGGATGAATAGTTTGCTATTTCAGGCTTTTCTGAGCTAAGATTTCCTAGTATTTCGTAGGTGAATGTTGTCTGAAACTTATGATTTGGGATATGTAAATTACTATTTCGGCCTTTTCTAAGCTAGATTTCCTAGTCTTTCGATGGTGTGTGTTGTCTGAAACCTATGATTTGGGATGGTTAATTTGCTATTTTTTGACTTTTCTGAGCTAGGTTTCTTAGCCTTTCATATGTGTGTGCTATCAGAAAATTATGATTTGGGATTTGTAGTTTGCTTTTTGGACTTTTCAGAGCTAGGATTCATAGTCCCTCATAGGTGTTTGTTGTCTGAAACCTATAGTTTGGGATGAGTAGTTTGCTATTTCAGGCTTTTCATAGCCAGATTTCTTAGTATTTCGTAGGTGTGTGTTGTCTGAAACCTATGATTTGGATTGTGTGGGTTGCTATTTTTTTACTTTTCATAGCCAGATTTCTTAGTCTTTCGTAGGTGTGTTTTGTCTGAAACCTATGATTTGGATTGTGTGGATTGCTATTTTTTGACTTTTCTGAGCTGGATTTCTTAGCCGTTCGTAGGGTGTGTTGACTGAAACCTATGATTTGGGATGAGTGGTTTGCTTTTTGGACTTTACAGAGCTGGTTTTTTTAGCCGTTCATAGGTGAGTGTTGTCTGAAACCTATGATTTGGGATGGTTAATTTGCTATTTTTGACTTTTCTGAGCTAGGTTTCTTAGCCTTTCATAGGTGTGTGTTGTCAGAACATTATGATTTGGGATGTGTAGTTTGCTATTTCAGGCTTTTCTGAGCTAAGGTTTTTCTAGTATTTCGTAGGTGAATGTTTTCTGAAACCAATAGTTTGGGATGAGTAGTTTGCTATTTCAGGCTTTTATGAGCTAGGTTTCTTAGCCTTTCGTAGGTGTGTGTTGACTGAAACTTATGATTTGGGATATGTAATTTGCTATTTCCGACTTTTCATAACCAGATTTCTTAGTCTTTCGTAGGTGTGTGGTGTCTGAAACCTATGATTTGGGATGTGTGGGTTGCTATTTTTTGACTTTTCTGAGCTGGATTTCTTAGCCTTTCGTAGGTGTGTGTTGACTGAAACCTATGATTTGGGATGGTTAATTTGCTATTTTTGACTTTTCTGAGCTAGATTTCTTAGCCTTTCATAGGTGTGTGCTTTCAGAAAATTATGATTTGGGAGTTGTAGTTTGCTTTTTGGACTTTTCAGAGCTAGGATTCTTAGTCACTCATAGGTGTTTGTTGTCTGAAACTTCGAGTTTGGGATGAGCTGTTGGCTATTTCAGACTTTTCTGAGCTAAGGTTTCTTAGTATTTCGTAGGTGAATGTTGTCTGAAACTTATGATTTGGGGTATGTAAATTACTATTTCGGGCTTTTCTGAGTTGGATTTCTTAGTCTTTCATAGGTGTGTGGTGTCTGAAACCTATGATTTGGGATGTGTGGGTTGCTATTTTTTGACTTTTCTGAGCTGGATTTCTTAGCCTTTCGTAGGTGTGTGTTGACTGAAACCTATGATTTGGGATGTGTAGTTTGCTGTTTGGACTTTTCAGAGCTAGATTTCTTAGCCTTTCATAGGTGTGTGCTTTCAGAAAATTATGATTTGGGAGGTGTAGTTTGCTATTTCAGGCTTTTATAAGCTAGGTTTCTTAGCCTTGCGTAGGTGTGTGTTGACTGAAACTTATGATTTGGGATATGTAAATTACTATTTCGGGCTTTTCCAAGCTAGATTTCTTAGTCTTTCGTTGGTGTGTGTTGTCTGAAACCTATGATTTGGGATGTGTGGGTTGCTATTTTTGACTTTTCTGAGCTGGATTTATAGCCTTTCATAGGTGTGTGTTGACTGAAACCTATGATTGGGATGAGTGGTTTGCTATTTTTGACTTTTCTGAGCTAGATTTCTTAGCCTTTCATAGGTATGTGTTGTCAGAAAATTATGATTTGGGATGTGTAGTTTGCTTTTGGACTTTTCAGAGCTATGATTCTTAGTCTCTCATAGGCGTTTGTTGTCTGAAACTTCTAGTTTGGGATGAATAGTTTGCTATTTCAGGCTATTCTGAGCTAAGGTTTCATAGTATTTCGTAGGTGAATGTTGTCTGAAACTTATGATTTGGGATATGTAAATTACTATTTCGGGCTTTTCTAAGCTAGATTTCTTAGTCTTTCGTTGGTGTGTGTTGTCTGAAACCTATGATTTGGGATGGGTGGATTGCTACTTTTGACTTTTCTGAGCTGGATTTCTTAGCCTTTCATAGGTGTTTGTTGTCTGAAACCTATAGTTTGGGATGACTAGTTTGCTATTTTGACTTTTCTGAGCTAGGTTTCTTAGCCTTTCATAGGTGTGTGCTGTCATAAAATTATGATTTGGGATATGTAAATTACTATTTCGGGCTTTTCTGAGTTGGATTTCTTAGTCTTTCATAGGTATGTGTTGTCTGAAACCTATGATTTGGGATGTGTGGGTTGCTATTTTTTGACTTTTCCGAGCTGGATTTCTTAGCCGTTCATAGGTGAGTGTTGTCTGAAACTTATGATTTGGGATGGTTAATTTGCTATTTTCGGCTTTTATTAGCTAGGTTTCTTAGCCTTTCATAGGTATGTGTTGTCAGAAAATTATGATTTTGGATGTTTAGTTTGCTATTTGGACTTTTCAGAGCTAGGATTCTTAGTCCCTCATAGGTGTTTGTTGTCTGAAACCTATAGTTTGGGATGAGTAGTTTGCTATTTCAGGCTTTATGAGCTAGGTTCTTAGCCTTTCGTTGGTGTGTGTTGACTGAAACTTATGATTTGGGATATGTAAATTACTATTTCGGGCTTTTCTGAGTTGGATTTCTTAGTCTTTCATAGGTATGTGTTGTCTGAAAACCTATGATTTGGGATGTGTGGGTTGCTATTTTTTGACTTTTCCGAGCTGGATTTCTTAGCCGTTCATAGGTGAGTGTTGTCTGAAACTTATGATTTGGGATGGTTAATTTGCTATTTTCGGCTTTTATTAGCTAGGTTTCTTAGCCTTTCATAGGTATGTGTTGTCAGAAAGTTATGATTTTGGATGTTTAGTTTGCTATTTGGACTTTTCAGAGCTAGGGTTCTTAGTCCATCATAGGTGTTTATTGTCTGAAACCAATAGTTTGGGATGAGTAGTTTGCTATTTCAGGCTTTTCTGAGCTAGATTTCTTAGCCTTTCATTGGTGTGTGCTTTCAGAAAATTATGATTTGGGATATGTAAATTACTATTTCGGGCTTTTCTGAGTTGGATTTCTTAGTCTTTCATAGGTATGTGTTGTCTGAAACCTATGATTTGGGATGTGTGGGTTGCTATTTTTTGACTTTTCCGAGCTGGATTTCTTAGCCGTTCATAGGTAAGTGTTGTCTGAAACTTTGATTTGGGATGGTTAATTTGCTATTTCCGGCTTTATTAGCTAGGTTTCTTAGCCTTTCATAGGTGTGTGTTGTCAGAAAATTATGATTTGGGATGTGTAGTTTGCTATTTGGACTTTTCAGAGCACTTAGCCTTTCATAGGTGTGTGTTGTCAGAAAATTATGATTTGGGATGTGTAGTTTGCTATTTGAATTTTTCAGAGCTAGGATTCGTAGTCCATCATAGGTGTTTGTTGTCTGAAACCAATAGTTTGGAATGAGTAGTTTGCTATTTAAGGCTATTCTGAGCTAGATTTCTTAGCCTTTCATTGGTGTGTGCTTTCAGAAAATTATGATTTGGGAGGTGTAGTTTGCTTTTTGGACTTTTCAGAGCTAGGATTCTTAGTCCCTCATAGGTGTTTGTTGTCTGAAACTTCTAGTTTGGGATGAGTAGTTGGCTATTTCAGGCTTTTCTGAGCTAAGGTTTCTTAGTATTTCGTAGGTGAATGTTGTCTGAAACTTATGATTTGGGATATGTAAATTACTATTTCGGGCTTTTCTAAGCTAGATTTCTTGTCTTTCGTTGGTGTGTGTTGTCTGAAACCTATGATTTGGGATGTGTGGGTTGCTATTTTTTTTTACTTTTCTGAGCTGGATTTCTTAGTCTCTCATAGGTGTGTGTTGACTGAAACCTATGATTTGGGATGAGTGGTTTGCTATTTTTGACTTTTCTGAGCTAAGGTTTCCTAGTATTTCATAGGTGAATGTTGTCTGAAACTTATGATTTGGGATTTGTAGTTTGCTTTTTGGACTTTTCAGAGCTAGGATTCTTAGTCCCTCATAGGTGTTTGTTGTCTGAAACCAACAGTTTGGGATGAGTAGTTGGCTATTTCAGGCTTTTCTGAGCTAAGGTTTCTTAGTATTTCGTAGGTGTGTGTTGTCTGAAACTTATGATTTGAGGTGTGTAATTTGCTATTTCCGACATGATCAATTCTATTTCCCCAAAATAATATAAAAAGTTTCCACTTCAGTTCAGATTTTTCTCAAAGAGATGAAAAAATTTAAAATACTGTTCCAAATTTTTCAAAGAAGATAGAAAAGTTCAAGTTCTCTTCTGAATTTTACCAAAGAACACAATTCAATTCTAATTTCTCCAGAGAAAATAAAAAGCTTCCATTTCAGTTTTAAGTTCACCAAGACATAAAAAATTTAAAGTTTAGTTCAAATTTTTCCGTAGAAGATAGGAAAAGTTATACTATGATTTGTGATTATTTTCCATGAAGATAAAAAGTTTCACTTTAATTCTAAATTTTCTTAAATCCAGTTCCGACTTTTCTCAAAGAGATGAAAAAATTTAAAATACTCTTCCAAATTTTTCATAGAAGATAGAAAAGTTCAAGTTCTCTTTTGAATTTTACCAAAGAACACAATTCAATTCTAATTTCTCTAGAGAAAATAAGAATCTTCCACTTCAGTTTCAAGTTCACCAAGACATAAAAAATATAAAGTTCACTTCTAAATTTTTCCGTAGAAGATAGGAAAAGTTATACTATGATTGTGATTATTTTCCATGAAGATAAAAAGTTTCACTTTAATTCTAAATTTTCTTAAATTCAATTCCGACCTTTCTCAAAGAGATGAAAAAAATTAAAGTTCTGTTCCAAATATTTTCCCGGAAGAAGAAAAGTTCAACTTCGATTCTGAATTTTCTCAATGAAAATGAAATAAGTTATTGATCAAATCTATTTTCCCAAAATAATATAAAAATTTCCACTTCAGTTCAGATTTTTTTCTCAAAGAGATGAAGAAATTTAAAGTTCTGTTCCAAATTTTTCATAGAAGATAGGAAAAGTTATACTTTGATCGTGAATATTCAAGTTCTATTCTGAATTTTACCAAAGAACACATTCAATCTAATTTCCCCAATAAAAAATTTAAAGTTCAGTTCTAAATTTTTCCGTAGAAGATAGAAAAGTTATATTATGATTGTGATTATTTTCCATGAAGATAAAAAGTTTCACTTTAATTATAAATTCTCTTAAATTCAGTTCCGACTTTTCTCAAAGAGATGAAAAATTTAAAGTTCTGTTCCAAATTTTTCATAGAAGATAGGAAAAGTTATACTTTGATTGTGAATATTCTTCATGAAGATATGGAGCTCCACTTTAATTCTGGCTCCACTTTAATTCTGAGTTTTCTTGAAGAACTGCAAAATGTACAAGTTCTCTTCTGAATTTTCTTAGAGAAGAGAAAAAAAAGTTAGCTCAATTCTGAAATTTACCAATGAAAATGAATAAGCTTTCATTTCAGTCCCTAATTTCTCAAAGACATAAAAAATTTAAAGTTCAATTCTAAATTTTTCCATAGAAGATAGGAATGGCTATACTATGTTTGTGATTATTTACCATGAAGATAAAAAGTTTCACTTTATTTCTAATTTTTCTTAAATTCAGTTCATTCATCTAACCACCAAAAACAATAGGCTAGGTTAGGTTAGGTATAAATAAATATTAATAAATAATTAGAAACATTTCTCCATGTTTAAGTTAGGTTAGGTTAGGTTAACTTATCATGAGCGCTCATGATAAGCTAAGCTAACCTAACTTAAACATGGTAAAAAGATTAAATTAGGTTAGGTTAGGCTAGATTAAGTTAGGTTGGGTTAAGTTTAGGTTAGGTTAGATTAAGTTAGGTTAGGTTAAGTTAGGTTAGGTTAGGTTGGATTAAGTTAGGTTAGGTAAAGTTAGATTAAGTTAGGTTAGGTTAAGTTAGGTTAGGTTATGTTAGATTAAGTTAGGTTAGGTTAAGTTAGGTTAGGTCTGGTTAGCCTACGTACGCGCGCGTACGTAGGCTAACCAGACCTAACCTAACTTAACCTAACCTAGCTACGAAATACTAGGAAATCTGGCTATGAAAAGCCTGAAATAGCAAACTACTCATCCCAAACTATAGGTTTCAGACAACAAACACCTATGAGGGATTAAGAATCCTAGCTCTGAAAAGTCCAAAAAGCAAACTACAAATCCCAAATCATAATTTTCTGACAGCACACACCTATGAATGGCTAAGAAACCTAGCTCAGAAAAGTCAAAAAATAGCAAATTAACCATCCCAAATGATAGGTTTCAGACAACACACACCTATGAAAGGCTAAGAAATCCAGCTCAGAAAAGTCAAAAATAGCAATCCACCCATCCCAAATCATAGGTTTCAGACAACACACACCATCGAAAGACTAGGAAATCTAGCTTAGAAAAGCCCGAAATAGTAATTTAAATACCCCAAATCATAAGTTTCAGACAACATTCACCTACGAAATACTAAGAAACCTTAGCTCAGAAAAGCCTGAAATAGCAAACTATTCATCCCAAACTAGAAGTTTCAGACAACAAACGCCTATGAGAGACTAAGAATCATAGCTCTGAAAAGTCCAAAAAGCAAACTACACATCCCAAATCATAATTTTCTGACAGCACACACCTATGAATGGCTAAGAAACCTAGCTCAGAAAAGTCAAAAATAGCAAACTACTCATCCCAAACTATAGGTTTCAGACAACAAACACCTATGAAAGGCTAAGAAATCCAGCTCAGAAAAGTCAAAAATAGCAATCCACACATCCCAAATCATAGGTTTCAGACAACACACACCAACGAAAGACTAAGAAATCTAGCTTAGAAAAGCCCGAAATAGTAATTTACATATCCCAAATCATAAGTTTCAGACAACACTCACCTATGAACGGCTAAGAAATCCAGCTCGGAAAAGTCAAAAAATAGCAACCCACACATCCCAAATCATAGGTTTCAGACAACACATACCTATGAAATACTAAGAAATCCAACTCAGAAAAGCCCGAAATAGTAATTTACATATCCCAAATCATAAGTTTCAGTCAACACACACCAACGAAAGGCTAAGAAACCTAGCTCATAAAAGCCTGAAATAGCAAACTACTCATCCCAAACTATAGGTTTCAGACAACAAACACCTATGAGGGACTAAGAATCCTAGCTCTGAAAAGTCCAAATAGCAAAACTATACATCCCAAATCATAATTTTCTGACAACACACACCTATGAAAGGCAAAGAAACCTAGCTAATAAAAGCCGGAAATAGCAAATTAACCATCCCAAATCATAAGTTTCAGACATCACACACCTATGAACGGCTAAGAAATCCAGCTCAGAAAAGTCAAAAATTGCAATCCATCTATCCCAAATCATAGGTTTCAGACAACACACACCAACGAAAGACTAAGAAATCTAGCTCAGAAAAGTCCGAAATAGTAATTTACATATCCCAAATCATAAGTTTCAGACAACACACATCAACGAAAGATGGGGCCCGGGGAGAGCCTTTGAGGGTCCGTGGGACCCTTGAGGGCCGGATGGTCCTTTGGGTGCTTGGGGGACCTTTGAGGACCGGGGGCTTCCTTCGGGGTTGGGGTAGGGGGATCAGAACCCTTTGGGGTTGGGGTAGAGGACCTCACGACACTGTTCAAATGGAGCTTGTGTATTATAACGACCACAGAGTTTCACCCTCAAATCCTCTTCCAAAATTTCTTCAAAAATCATCTTTTAAAATGTCTCTAACTGTTTCGCCGAAATAATTCCATAAAATAATAAGTTGTTCTGAAAAGATATAATAAAGCCTTAAAAAAGTATGAAAATGGGGGCTCAGGAGCCTTTGGAGTGCCGGGGGCCCTTTGGGAGCCCGGAGAACCTTTGAGGACCGGTGGCTTCCTTCGGGGTTGGGGTGGGGGGGTCGGAACCCTTTGGGGTTGTGGTAGGGGACCTCACATCACTGTTCAAATGGAACTTGTGTATTATAACAACCACAGAGTTTCACCCTCAAATCCTCTTCTAAAATCATCTTTTAAAATGTTTCTAACTGTTTCGCCGAAATAATTCCATAAAATGTCTAAAACAGTTTCGCCCAAATAATCCCTAAACGTGATTTCAGCGTGTTCCTTTTGTTTTTGGCATCTCTGCGTTGACGCATTTCAAATTACTAAGAAACCTGATTCCCGCGCTAAAACAATTCATCGCTAAGATGTTTCTTGGAGAATTGTTTCCATGGCGTTTGGCTATTAATATCTTTTGGAGTTCGACCAGTGAAATTGTTTCCGAGGCAAAGACATTAATGACTTGGATCTATTCCTGGAGAATCGTTTCTAGGCGAAAATTTTTAAGGTCAGACAGATGATGTCATTGGTTGATTGATCTGTCAAGAAAGGGGAATTAATTTGTTGTTTCTAAGGGGAATTATTGATTCACGAAAGGGGAATTGAGGTCGACAGCACAGGTGTTCCAAATTCCTGGACACCTTGACATTCGCCTCGAGCGTGCACTTGGCCAAAACAACAACAACAAATAAATCGACCTTGACATTCGCTGAGAGCGTGCACTTACAACAACAACAACATTAACACCTTTGGAAATTTAGGTCATTGACCCCATTAACCACGTGTTCTCCCTGATGACTCTATGCCCATATTGGTGTTAAAAAAGTTGTAGGTGGCAGCAGGGTGAATCGTCGGAGTTATAGGGTCATTTCTACTAACGTCATAGCTTTTCAAAAGGAAGGTACCCACAAGGTTTTATAGTTGTATATGCTACTGTAACTGATACCATGCACTTTTTAGTCATAAAATGTGCAACTAGTATTCTGTTATAAATGCCTTCCCAACCAAAACAAGACTTAGCAGCTTCCTCAAAAGACATTTATTGTAGAGTTCATGACGAATAAGGAATCTGCTAAAAAGAAATAGGTAGCTACTGAAACCCGGGAGCAAAACAGGTAAACTTGCGTCTTCAGTCTAAGGCTATTCCAACTGAACTGTTTCATTCAATGTTGATATTTTATTTCAATGACACATTATATTTATTAACAATTGACTATTGAATTTGAACATATGCGTTTGAAAATAGAGGGAATTGCTGCTAGTTTTTTTCAATGGCGTACTAGCTATTTTCTCCATATTTGAGCCCCTCCTCTTCACTACTAGACATAAAGCATTTCCACTAATTTTCTATTCCATGTTTCTAACTATAATCCCAAAGACACAACCCACTATTTCAAAAACTATTCCCTTTAAATAATTCTTTCCATCCTCTACATTATCCAGTTTTTTACTCTTTACTTTTCTAAATTTCTCTCGAAATCTCATTCTGGAATCCCCCAACATCATAGCTTTCAATAAGGTAGTTACCAAGAAGGTTGTACAGTTTTATTTACTACTATAACTGATACCATTCACTTTTTAGTTCTTAAATATGCGAGTAGTGTTCTGTTGTAAATACCTTCCCAACCTAAACAATACTTAGCAGCTGCATCAAATCACATTTACAGAACAGCTCATGATTATTAAGGAAGCTGCTAAAAAAGAAAATATAGGTAGCAGCTGAAACCCGGGAGCGAACCAGGGACCTATAGGTCTTCAGTCTTACGCTTCCCCAACTGAGCTGTTTCGTTTGATCTTAAGTTTTTGTTTCAATGACTTATAATATTTATTAACAATCAACCATTGAATTCGAATATGTGCGTTTGAAAATAGAGGGGACTGCTGATAGTTTTTCTCAATGGTGTACGAAACATTTTCTCAGCGTTTGAGCCCCTCTTCTTATCTACTACACATAAAGCATTTCCACTAATATTCCAATCCACATTTTAACTTTGATCCCAAAGACATAACCTGCTACTTCAAAAAACTATTCCCTTTAAAAAATTTCTTCCATCTGAGAGGGGCTGAAACATCTCTCATGCAGGAAAAACAAATACTAATAGGACCGTTTTTTAGCACTAAGATCTTGCATCTAAGACCCTGCATCTTTCTGCAAAGATTATCGTTTTTTAACTCATCTTTGTTCTAAGATCTTACAGCTCACTAATGTTAGCAAAAAGTGTGAAGAACGCCACTGTTCTGCTATATAGAACAATGATGAGAGAACTTTGATGATATACTCATCATTGTTCTCAGACTGCTGATCAGAGCAGAATGATGAAAGACGTTTGCATAAAAACAACAAAAGATGTAAGATCTTAGTTCAAAGATTTCACTTTTAAGCGTTTTCTGACAAAAGATGTAAGATCTTAGCACATTGATGAGTGAAAAAACAGGCCTAATATAGTTCAAACAGTTCCTGGTAACGAACTGCACCCAAGACGGAGAAACATAGACTCGCCTATTTGCTCTGGAAAATGAAATAATAAAAAAAAGGCTGAGCTAAAAATTAGAAAAAAGACGTAAATTCAAGAAAGTCGAACAGGGGAGCCGACCCAAAACCCCAGAAAGACCAGGGCCCTAAGAGGGGGATATATTGTCTCACCCGTTTACTCCGGAAAATGCATTAATAATATAAAAATAGGCTACGCTAAATAATTAGAAACCACAAAAGCCTAAGAAAGCATCAAAAGGTCAAATCATGAAACATAGCAAACCATACCTGCAATTTTGACGACATACCCACAAAAGGCTAAGAAAGCACCTTCAGAAAAGTCCTAAATAGCAAACTAAACATTTCAATAATAAGCTTCATTCAATAAAAAGCTTCAAAAAACACGCATCTGCGATCCTTTTTTTCTAGAAAAACAAAATACAAAATTCCAGAGTAAGGAAATAAAATTTCAAAATTTCAAGCAGAAATTTTGTTTTCCAAAATCACGCAAATTTTCCCCCAAAAATCAGGCCCCCCTCTTTTCCAAAAGTCAGGCAAATCTTTTCAGCTTTTTTCTTTTAATAGATTTTGATGGGAAGCACTAAACTCAATAAATCTTGTGTATTTGGAATCAGAATAAAAATCGAATTCTTTTGATGCATCTATTTATATCAAAATTCTGTTGTTTTTTGTTTTGTTTTTTTTTTACAGTTTTTGTTGTTATTGCACTATTCCGTGAGGCACAATGAAAATACGACTTCAGTAACCACCATCTAAAAAATCATATAGTCAACGGATAGAGTAGAAACTTTTAAGCTGTGGAAGGGTTCTGATAAATGTGCTGTCTCACGTACAACATTGCAGGATTGCCACATCGCTTGCAGTATCGCCTGTCTCATTAATTTTCTGCCGTACCTTGTATGAAATGAGATTGGTCAGATTGACTCGTGAAAAGCGGATGATAAATGGCGAAATAATATTCTTTGTTTATTTGAAGGGGGGATCACTCCTAATTTTTTGAGAGTTCCAATACAAGTGGAATTCTGAAAGTATGTAGTCAAGCGCTTTGGTACCAAAATCGTCAAACAAATAGGTTAATCAGATTGTCTTTTGAGGAGCTCGTTTCATATTAAGGTTCTCTAATTTTATTTTATTTTTTTTTAATTTATTTTTTACTCGCAGAAAAGGGACAAGATTTACTGTTAGTTCAGCTAAAGAGAGAAAAAAAAAATGAGTTGTCTATTTTTGTTTTGACAATGTAAAAATACTGCTGCTCCGGTTTATAATTTCAAAATCTCTTTTACTTCGTCCATTCCCTTTCGCTCTTCTTTCGTCTCTGTTATTAGTAACTGCTTCATGTTCAGCTATTTAAAAAAAAAAAATTCTATTTATAAAAAAAGTACTAAGCTCCAATGATTTTGCGTACATTGTTAAAGGGAGAGAGCTATTTTGCTTTATTTAAAAGATAAAAAATAAAGAGCTTGACCAAAATGATTTCTGTAAACTTCGTTTGATGTTGAGGATTGTATCTTTTTTTATTTACACTGAGCAGATAAAAGCCGCTAGGGAGGTCAAAATCGCAGGAAATGTATTTTGCGGCGTCAGACGTGACCTAGTAAAGAACGACCTCGAGCCCATAGTGACCGAAAATATTAAAATCTATTTTGAAAAAAGAAAAATGAACTGTCGAATGAGAAAGAATTGCCATTTGAAGCTCTCTCAGGAAACCCATCAAAAATAGAATTGGATCGATACAGGGTTTCTCCATAGCTCTAGACATACTCCAGGATTTGCACCCGTAGAATACTATGGTGATAACGTTGCTATTGAACAGGCGCAGTTTCGACTTCAAAGAGTAATTGCTAGATCTCCAAACACTACTTAATTGAGAGAATGTTTCATAATAACGTTTAATTTTTAATAAATTGTATATATTTTTAGAGACGACTACGCCATCACCTGCTAGTACGATGTCTCAAAATGGGAGGGTATTTAAATATCCATGTAATAGTTCTAAGACAACTGGCTATCTTAGAATTTCGCTCGATAAAATGTTGGCCCTATTCGAGCAAAGATTGTTCTTTGCAGTACAAAATAATGTTGAAGTAAATCAATAAAACAGGCTACACATTAGTTTAACATTAGTTTTTACGTTAGTTTTACAGGCTAATGTTGAAGTAAATCAGTAAATTCGGCTAGACGTTAGTTTTACAAGCTAATGTTGAGTTATATTAAATAAGAAAACCAAAAAGTCTTCTGTATAACTTTGTTCATACTTCCCTATAATAATTTGATATTTAAAAAGTCATACAGAAGACTATACCATTTTCCATGTTTAAAGAAAACATAATATTTTTAATTAATTTCATTTTAATGTTCCTGGCCTCCCTCAGGCCATTCAGCGTGTCCCCAGGTGGCGATAGGGGTAAGCTCTAGAGTTATGTAGGGTATCTCCATAGGAGGCACGGACCAAGGGTGGACCTTGTACCTGGGGGTCCATACTAGAAACTGGGGCACCCTCGCCCGGGGCCATAAATACAGGCGGAGGAGGAAGAAGGCCCCTCAAATGTACACTCAAAAGGGCCCACTGGTTTGTCCACAAGTCCCATGAGTTGTAAACCTTCTCCCAGTAATGGGTTAAATTGCATGGTGATGCAGAACACCATCGCGGGAGGATCCTCTATAGGAGGACAACTGCGGCAGGGCGTAAGATCCAGATCTATGGACAACGGCCTCTGCAAAGGGCTGCCTCGACCTTTTCGGGGTACCTGCAAGACTGGGGACCTTGCGGTCAACTCTATTCCCACTTGAGGAGTGGCGACCCTCGAAGAAATTATAGAATAGTAAACGACACAGCATTCGCACGGGATTCTGACTAATGGACAATTTTTCTGGGCTTGGTATGTTTTGATGGGCGTCTTTGGGCTGAAAAACCTCTTCCTAGCTAATTTATCTATTATGGGTTGCCTCCCCGTAGTAGCATAATATTGTAGGCATGAATATATAATGAGTTGGAGGTAATAGGCTTGAGACTGTCTGGGCAGGATTTGGACTCTCGTTGATAGAAGAGCATCGCCAAGTGCTGAGAACCATGTTGTGACCAAGATGGGCCCAGGATTACACAAAGCCTCCATTCACGGAGGTTCCAGTGACTTCTTGCTGTCCGGTTCTAGGCCGGTTTCAGCACTTCGGTGTAGACTTGAGAAGATATGTGATCCCCGTCCTGCACTGGTATCCGGGATCATTGCTTTTCCTGAGGCAAAAATAATTTCAATGATTTAAAGAACATGAAAATTGGAACTTGGAATGTTACGACATTAAAAAATGACTATCGTATCGACATTTTGACTGACGAATTCAGACGATTCGAACTAGATTTATTAGGAATTTCAGTAACTCATATCCCAGGGGCAGGAAGCATGAAATTAGGTGATATGGAATTTGTTTACTCAGGCAGGAAGGATGGGGTACATAGACAGGGAGTAGGGCTCATGATGAGTAAGGAAGCTGCTAAGTCTTGTCAGGCTAGGTTAGGTTTTAACGCCCAGGTTGGTAGATTTTAACGCCCAGGTTGGTAGAAATAGGGATAGATGGTATCCCAGCCTAGGTAAATTTGGTGTAGGAAAAGAAAACAGTAATGGATACAGACTTTTTCAATTTTGTAGGTATAACAATCTAGTTATAACCAATACGGTGTTTGGTCATAAAATGACTCATAAGTTAACAGTAGATTGTATATATTGAATTTACGGAGACATATAGCAATTTCTATGTTATTTGCGGAGACGTATACACCTTTTCAAAGAGATTCAGAACTCCCTCACATGGCCTTATACTTCTACGAGACATATAGGTAAACATTTCTACAGGGCATATACACCTTTTCAAAGAGAGTGAGTATAACTTGATTGGTGATAGGGATTTGAATAAAAGGAGTAGTTTTCTTTACAATTCATATTAGTAAGAGAATTGAATTCAAAGAGAATAGTTTATTTGAGAAGATATTAGTAGAGAAAAATGAGTGATGCATTTACATTATTGGAGATTAATGATGGAGCCGACAACAGTAGCAACGATATACGAGTACCCAATGTGGCTGTGGAAATAACCGCTGGTTGTAGACTATGTCTTGAATGGGACACTATGTATGCTAGATACGTGATAACATTAAACAAATTTAAACAGGAGGAGCAACTATGTTTTGCTGGAAAAGTGAATATTCTCCATATAAATAAACTTCGGTCAGCATTAGATGTCCTATCGAAATATATTGATGAGAACAAAATGCATCAGTGATTATTATTATTGTAATTATGTTCAATAAAATTGTTTCTAAATAAATGGTATTTTATTCTTTCTATAGTAGACTAGCATATATTTTTTAGAGTAAAAAAATTCTGGTTAGTCTGAAGTTGGTTGTGAGAGAGTTAGGACTCTAAAAAATGGATATATTCGAGAAAGAGCGAATCATGAGGAATCTAGTGTTTACGGAAAAACATTTGATTCTAGATGACGATTTTCTAGAGCTGTCTATTCAAAGGAAGATATTTTCTCGGGGAATGCTTGTCGATATAATGAAAACTGATTCTCCATCGTTAGACTATTGTATGAAACTTCTACGTCGTGGTCCAAATGCATTTACACAATTTATTGATATATTGATCACGACACGGCAAAATAATATTGTGGATATGCTTTTAAACATTAGTTTAGAAATTTAGGACTTTTTTTCATGAGAAAGACGGTGCTCAAGGATGATTTACTCCTCTCTCTCTCTCAGACAATTTTTTGTTGTTGCTAGCTCAGTTTCATTGTGGCAGTGAGAGTGTCAACGCATGAAAAAATATTCCATACATGTCCGTTATGTATGTACACACTGGGCAGCTGGTTATCATGTGAGAATTGCACAATGATTGATGAGTATGATGAAAAGTGTAGATTATGCAACCCATGTAAATTGCATAGAGGATATGCTGTACAAATTAAAGGTTGTAATTCCTGTCTTGAAGAGGTGTGTGACTCTCATCCTAGAGGCCACCTATGCTCTAATTGTCACTATGATAAATGTAATCAGTGGGAGAATACATATCCCGGTATGATTGGAAAGAATTCTAACCGTGATTTTAGTTTATTGCTACGAGATTCGTATCATGGTGACGACGGGAGAGGGCAGGCAACTCCTCCCAGAAATTTGACGGATAAAGAATTATTTTTATCCCCTAAATCTACCCGGAAAGAACCTGCAGCTAAGGAAGGTCTCGAACCGATGCTTTTAGATGACGGAGGCGACTGCTCTACAGATCAAGATTTTGCTCAGGTAGAGTTGATGCAGCTCCGCCTTGCTATGGCCGAAAAAGACAAAATTATTCAGCTTCAACAAAAGCAAATAGATCTATTGCTAAATCTTGTGGTACCTGAGCTGAAAGAGGATGTTGCTAACCAGCTTAAACAACAAAGCGTTTCTAAACGAAGTCGCTCACAGTTTACTAGTCGACCACACACAGAAGAGAAACAGAAAAGGACGATTTGCAAATATTTTGGTCACGGAAAATGCAACAAAGGTAAAGCTTGTACTTATGTTCATCGTTGCAAGTTTTATGTAGCTAATAAGTGCAAGAGTCAGAACTACAAGTTTGATCACCCGAACCTGTGCAAGCGTGGTTCGTTACGCCAGTGCCCTAACAAATATAAATGCAAATTTTTCCACACCACGAAACAGGAACTTAAGTTAGACTCTTTCTCACAACTCCATTTTTTAAAACAATAAAATACTTTAGCGTAAAGAGCGAGTCGTTGAGGAGGGGAAAGCCCATTTCATATACGGAATAATTTCTGTTCGTTTTAAGTTTTTATGTTGCTCCTTACTTTCAGTTAAAAAAAACTTTTTTTTTTATTTAATCCCTATGAGAGATCAGTTTTGTCTTCTAAGCCTTTTTTGCAAATATAGCCAGATAGAGCTATTCTTCTTAGCTGCAACAAGAATTACTTGTTGGAGGATGGATCTTCAAATTTAGAAATTTTAGAAAATTTAGATTGTCCTTTATCAAGTGGTGCTCTTGAATACAAATGACGTCATATTCACTTAACAAATCGTCAATTACTGTGTCCTTGTCTTTGGTGCCATTTATGTTTAACGAAATAATAGATAATTGGGCGAGAGAGGGAGTTAGGCTCATCATTCCTAGTTCTTCATTACTTTTTGCAAAACAGGGCATTTGAAACTGAAGATGACGTAGTCCTTACCACAGTTTGCAGATTTAGGAATGTTCGAACAATGTGTATCCTTAGAGCAAGAATGGGCACCACTACACCTCGCGCATTTCTATAACTTATCGCAACTTGTAGAAATGTGGTTAAAGCTCTGACACCTGAAGCATCGGTGAGGTACTCGTTTGTGCTCAAGAATAAGATAGAATTCATAGCCAACAGTCAGGTTGGCTTTCAATGTCTTCTCGAGATGTAACTTACTCTTGAAAGCAAGTTTGATTGTGGTGGACTCATCGATCCGATTTGCGGCAGTAATGTTGGGGTTATAGTCAGTAACAGCTTGAGTGTTTAGATCGGCACGGTAATTTCTGATAAGCCCAAGGCATACATTTGGAATAATCTTTGCCTAAGTGCTTGGCTGGAATAATACAGCTGTTTCCTCAAAGAATTGCTGGCCAGCTTCAGCAGTACGTAAGTGTAATTTCAGTTTGTCTTTGTAAGGGACAGCTTTACGAATAGCTCATTTCCTAGCAGAGGTGTCTAGAGTGATTTGCCAGTTCACTAAGCTGTCACATCCTGGTGGTAAGTATTTGAGAACTACGACACAGTCGTTTTCGTCATTACTCAAATCAGGTGGAACTTTTAATGGTGAGAGATCACAGGATTTATATCCTCAGCTACAACGGCCAGCGAGCGCTTAATCATACGTGTATTCTCTGCAATGGCAGAATACGTGGTAGCGAGGACTAGAGGAACTTCTGCCCGGTGAATGATGACATAGACTGGAATTTGCACACTATGCGCATCGCAATCTTTGAGTTTCTCAAGTATTTCGTCAATAGCGGCATCAGCGGAGCGGCTTTTAAAATTGGGCTGACTGGGAGCACATTTATCACAGAGAGATTTCCTGGCGTCTCTCAACACTGCTAGATCAAACAATGCTGCGGCTTGACGCTTGAGAGTCTGGAAGAAATTCAACAGTGGGTAGTGTTAGAATTAGAATTAGGCAATACTGACATTCTCGAATCTTGAATAGTCAAAGTCCATCAAATCTTTTTTCAGCAGCTCAGATTTAGCACACCGATTTCAATTTCTTCTTCTCACTGAATTTGTTTTCTTGAATCAACTATAAAATTCGGGCACATACTAAATGAATGGCATCAGTAATTGTAGAATTTAGTAACAATCTAATGATGTCAACGCCAGAAAGATGGGTTAGTTAAAACCATGACGGTACCAATCTCTTAGAAATAAACTAAAATTTTGTTTTATGTTTTTTCAATCATACCGGGATGGGTTCTTTCCAACTGATTACATTTACCATAGTGACAACTGGAGCATAGGAATACTCTTGCTGAGAGTTACTTATTTCTTCAATACAGGAATTACAATCCTCAATTTGAACGGCATATCCTCTGTGTTAACTACTCAGATTACGTAATCTACACTTTTCATCATACTCATCTGCAATAGTGCAGTTTTCACAGGATGACCAGCTACCCAACATATTCAAAGATGTTTAGAACATTTTTTCACTATTGAATCTCACACTGTTGATCACAAACTGACTGTTGTCCAAGAGAGAATATTTTTTACATCGATAATCCCAGTAAAGATGATATCCGATTGGTTCCCTGGAGAGGAGTAACTTAAGGTCCGGGTAATGAGTTCCGCCAGACATATTGAGGAGCTACCTTCGGAGGATCGCAGTCCCTGGGGGGAGGAACGTCGTACCTGAAAGTATCCTGGGTTGAGCGCGGTCGGATCTGCTATGGCCCTCGTGAAATAGATTAACCCCTTATACTACTTTTGCATTGATATTTTCAATAGTACTGAAACACTAACCGTTTATGTGACAGGCAATAGGTGTTACTTGTACCGTTGTGTTTTACAAAATTTTTGTAAGTTTTATTCCTGGCAGGGGGAATGTGAATATTGTTTGTTTCATTAACAAATTTATCTTTAGTCATCTATTAATATTCAGAGATAGAAAAAAATTGCTTTAAATTCTTGTACAAATTTTCACTATTGTAATAAAATTGATGGGACAGAAAAAACTTTTGGTAGGCCCTCTTTACAGTTCTGAATTGTTTTATGACAAGTGGCAATTAATTAGTTAGACTGTAAGGAAAAAGTACGCTACGTTTATTCCAACTTGTCAAAAATACAAATAATGGGCAAATTTGAAAAAACAATGTAGCTTAAAATAAAATATGTTTTTTTATAATTTGATAGCTGTATCATATTAAGATTAAGGAAAGTCTTCAACATTCTGATTGCAGAAAAGCTTCTGATTATTCCGCTTCCGATTAGTCGTCCCTCCACTAAATCAACATTTGCAAAACCCCATATCGCTTTCACTGAAATTTCTCATCACAAACCTTCTAGAAGGCAATTTGATTGAGTCAGTTTTGACAACTTTCAAGATGTTAACATCCCGACCATTGGATTTGCTTCTAATCTTTCGTATCAAGGATATCACAAAAGTTAAGGGTTATAAATACAAGTTCAAATAGGGATAAAATCCTTTTAATAGATAGTGATAAATTTCACAAACATTGATAAAATTTCACATAAAATACTACATATTTTGGTCATATACGCAGTGACCGCCATCAGTAGTAAAACGACAATCACTGCATATGTGATAGAAATATCTGGTATTTTTTGTGAAATTTTATCATTGTTTCTGAAAGTTGTCACTGTCTATTAAAAGGATTTTTATCCCTATTTGAACTTTTATTTATCGTCATGGATTGGCAGTGTGGTATCCGAAATTATATACGTTATGGGTTAATACTAAAAACGAAAAAAAAAAATACTCAGTCCCTGGCTTCAAAATATTTTTGAGTGGCTTTTATAATTCACAAGAACATAGGCAAACCCAAAAACTTCTTGATATTTTTACCGTCAGAATTATGTTGTATCCTAGTTGGACTTGGTTTAACCATTCTTTGTGAAATTAAAATGTTTTTGTCTATTTTTGTCCGAGCCCAAGGAAGAGATGCCTTCTGGGGCCATTCAGCACCAGTTCTGTGGTGATGACATGTAGAGAGGCTATTGCAACGAAACGGCTGTCTCCTTTGCTAGTGACAATGACATTGATACATATTCTGACAATAACTGTAAGACAGGAGATAGGTTAATAAAAATGGGCTTGAAAGAAAGGGCTAGATTTAAAGCTTTGACGCTCCTAGGCCTAAACATGTTTGTCGCCCTGTTTTTGCAAGATTTTTGGGGAAGTTACGAAAATTCGGTGATAGTGGAAGCACTGAACAGACGACAACTGATGAGCCAAAAGTAATGAAAGAGAGAGGGAATACTGAAGTGTCAGCTGCCATTCTTGGGAGAAATCTGACAGTTTATAAGTGGCCACGGAATTCCTGTGTTGTTTTAAAATCAATTTTCTCTGAATAAGCTGCATGGCAGCGGAGTGCTCCTGGCACTTTGACGATAAATAACGTTGGTCTAATTTTTGTTAAGAAAAAATCACTTAGTGATAATTTATTGCATCCCCTGGCATTGCGCGCCCCTAGGCCCGGATCTGGTAGGCCTATTGGTAAATCCAGGCCTGTTAATACACATTGAGTACTCTTCTGGTATAGCGCCTATGTTAAGTTCTTCATCCATTGGCGCACTATAGAACCGGTTTCTTCGTTAGTTTCTTTCAGCTTAGCGCAAGACAAGACAAAGAGAAGTGATAAAATAGATGAGAAATATATAATTTGGGTTATATATTTGCAAATTAGGCCGGGGGGGGGGAGGTAAATTATTTGGACAGTTTGAAGTTAGAAAACAATTCTTACTTCATAATATGCAGAATAATTGTACCTAACACATTTTACATACAGGCCCGCTATACTTTACCCCTCCCCCTCCCTGATGTGCAAATATATAGCCCAAATTTGTTTCTAAAGTAATAGATTTTCGTCATATTATGTGATATTTCATTAGGATTGGTTAGAGAAACAGGTTCTATTTAGATGCAGAACTTAACATAGGCGCCATAACAGAAAAGTACCACACATTGTTTTGAAGTTTTTTTTGGGGAAAAAAGAAATCCTATCAATACCAGAATTTACTTAAAATAAGTTAACAATAAATATCATGAGTTTCGTCACTTTTCATTAGCTTGGTGTCAATGTTATGTTAAAGCCAGAAATTGATAGTACCTCACTACTAATAAAATTCAGGAGAACCCAGTTTCCAAGTGTTGATATTTCTTTTCCTGTGAAAATGTCACAATCCCTAAAATAAATAAACATAATTAATAATTGAAATGTGCATCATTAAAACATAAAGTAAGCCTATAAAGACTCTCAATTCGACATTTAATTCAATAGTAAAAAGGAAATCAGATCTTAGAGAAAAATTACAAAAAAAAATTGTAAGACCAAAAGTTTGATATGTTGTGAAGTTCAATATGAATTTTTTAACGAATTAAGGAGAACAAAATTTCCAAATAAAATGAATCTAGCTCAATTGCTGGTGGTTTACTGAATAAAACACATTTTAGTTAGTTTTTCTACAAATATCGAAACAATTGTGTTGATAAGAGAATTTCAAACACCGAAGTAGAGGTCTAAGTACCATTTTGCTTGCGCCCCTAGGAATTCTCATACTATTTGCTTGATGCTCTACACCTTTTCAAAGAGAGTCAGAACTCCCTCACACAGTTTGACGTAGATATTTTTTTTTTAAAGTTGGCAAGGTATAATGTGGTCTAACATATTTTGAGAGTATGGTCATAATTATATAACTCAATCAGACTGGTTTTTGAGTCAACATCCGTTTTTTAGGAGCCAATCAGAGAGCGGTGGGTACTCCATATGCGATAACTTGATTGGTGATAGGATTTGAATAAAAGGAATGGTTTTCTTTACAATTCATATTAGTAAGAGAATTGAATTCAGAGAGAATAGTTTATTTGAGAGGATATTAGTAGAGAAAAATGAGTGTTGCATTTACATTATTGGAGATTAATGATGGAGCCGGCAGCAGCAGCAACGATATACGAGTACCCAATGTGGCTGTGGAAATAACCGGAGGCTGTAGACTATGCCTTGAATGGGACGATATGTATGCTAGATACGTGATATCATTAAGCAAATTTAAGCAGGAGGAGCAACTATGTTTTGCTGGAAAAGTGAATATTGTGCATATAAATAAACTTCGGTCACCATTAGATGTGCTATCGAAATATATTGATGAGAACAAAATGCATCAATGAATATTATTGTTGTAATTATGCTCAATAAAATTGTTTCTAAATCAAAGGTATTTTTCTTTCTATAGTAGACTAGCATATATTTATTAGAGTAGAAGAAATTCTGGTTAGTCTGTAGTTGGTTGTGAGAGTGCTAGGACTAAAAAAATGGATAGATTTGAGAAAGAGCGAATCATTAGGAATCTAGTGCTTATGGAAAAACGTTTGATTCTAGATGACGATTTTCTAGAGCTGTCTATTCAAAGGAAGATATTTTCTCGGGGAATGCTTGTCGATATAATGAAAACTGATTTTCCATCATTAGACTATTGTATGAAGCTTCTACGTCGTGGTTCAAATGCATTTACACAATTTATTGATATATTGATCACGACACGGCAAAATGATATTGTGGATATGCTTTTAAACATTAGTTTAGAAATTTAGGACTTTTTTTCATGAGAAAGATGGTGCTCAAGGATGATTTACTCCTCTCTCTCTATCTCAGACAATTTGTTGTTGTTGCTAGCTCAGTTTCATTGTGGCAGTGAGAGTGTCAACACATGAAAAAATGTTCCATACATGCCCGCTATGTATGTGCACACTGGGCAGTTGGTCATCATGTGAGAATTGCACAATGATTGATGAGTATGATGAAAAGTGTAGATTATGCAACCCGTGTAAATTGCATAGAGGATATGCATTACAAATTAAAGATTGTAATTCCTGTCTTGAAGAGGTGTGTGACTCTCATCCTAGAGGGCACCTATGCTCCAATTGTCACTATGATAAATGTAATCAGTGGGAGAATACATATCCCGGTATGATTGGAAAGAATCCTAAGCGTGATTTTAGTTTATTGCTATGAGATTGGTATCGTCGTGGTTTTAGATTGTTCTGGGAGGAGGAGCCGGGTCAGCGATTCAACTGCTGGAACAACAAAAGAATATGGTTTCTACGGCATCGTTGTGAAGACAATGGGTGCTATGATTATAAGCCCACTGATTTTTATTTGGCTGTGACGGAATGTGATTCGCCACTTGAGGACACTGTTTGTGACATTACTTCAAATAAGCAAATTGAAACATGTCAATTCTATAGAATGAATGAGAATAGTATCATTGATTATACAAATAGATATGACAGGAGTGAAGTTACAATCTACTGTAGAAAATGTGACCCTGACATTGCACTACATCAGGATCAGTACACTGTGAATTCAGATAATCTACCTGCACTAGTTGTTGTCGACAAATACCTAGTAGAAAATGAAATCTAAAGAGTAGAAAAGTCGTTTTTTATCGTGTATATAAATTTTTATCATTTATTAATAAACAATTTCACATACATTTTAGAACATTTTATTCGTAGGGCACTAAAATCAATATTAAATACGCTTGTAAGTATACTTTCCACTAGAAAGTCGTTCAATCGAGGTAAGTCAACGTAGATGTCGAGAAACTGCTTGTAGGTGTAGCCATGACATCTGAACATGAAAAAGAGTAGTGCATGAAAGCCACATGTCTTAGTCGTTAAATCCTGTACTCTTTGTTGATTTTGAATAATGGTTTTCCCACTGCTTTCAATAAAGTTGCTGATGTATGGAGTGTAGAATTTATATGATAGGCCAAGAGGATCAAAAATTCAATATTCTTCGCTGTTTGAAAGATGCATAGCCAATGGCCAGTCTTCAATGTCGATGGACTGCTATTAACAATGATTAAGGTATTGTTAACACTTGGAATTTTTTCAATGAAGTCCGAAGGTATACAATAGGACTTGTACTGGGACATGTATGGATCCATACTAAATACGTTGATTATTTGGTTTGTGTTCATGGTGCTAGGTCTAGTAGAACACTGCCGTCGGGTATGATTTCCCAATAGGTTTCAAATTGACTCAATGATATTAGCGTGATACTCTCAGTCAAAGCATCGGCAAATGTACACTCTAAACGTACATTCCCTGTTCGTACTATGCTCATATCCTGAGTCCCCGACAAGTCCAAAACAATTACCCCATGATTTTTTGAAAACATTGAATCGGTTATTCCATTTTCAAATAGTTGAGAGTCATGATCTAGGGATTGCATGGTCAACTCGTACAGAGTTCTATAGGATTTTTTGTCAAATGATAGAGTGTACAGTGGAATACCATTCACTTTGCACACAAGGCTAGATAGACCGAAAAAATTAAAATCATGGGGGGATTCAGTCCAGGATCCAACGGCACTGCCACTCTTCACAAAGGCCAAAGCCAATTTTGATGGGATTTCTCCATTGATAAATGATGAATCGCTATAGCTACGAGAGCCGGTGGCAATGTGACGTTGATTGGTGATCGTATGGGGGACAAGAAGTTTAATGTTGTTACCATTGGCTCTTAGCTTTTCCGCTGCCAATGCAACAGAGCTCATAACCTGTTGTTTTCGGACGTGGAGAATTGCCGATGTGATAATGACATTTGCATCGGGTGCTGCAGGAAGTGTTTTTCTCAAAATGAAATTCGATGGGACCAGTTGCAACTTTATGTCAATCTTGACATTGGGGGGTAACCATTGAGATATATTGAATATCTCATGATTTAATTTTCCAACCAGATGATACTCCTGGCTCACTGCAGTAGTCAACTGGCCATCAGTATCAACACCTGATCGATATTCATAGCCCAATGATTGTCCTCTCAACTCCTTGTATGCCTTTGGTGTCATCATCATAAATTGTATATAGCTTGCATAGTTTGATAAATTATTGCTAGTGCTCACCAATGTTCCATTAATAAATACATTAATTTGTTTGAATAGGTTGTGTAGAATACAGTTTTCGTAGGAGAGACCGTCGGCAACAGTTGGAGTTGTTTTATCTGACCTTTTCCTTACCGCAACATTTAAATCAATAAATGTTGATGACAAATCAATGAAATAGTCTTCATTGGAAAATATTTGAAAGTGTATATTTTCTGAGAGGGGTTGTTGGGGATGAAATTGTTCATAGTAGCCATACTTGACACTGACATCAACGTTTTCAGCACTGAATAGATTCAATGAGGAACTGATTGATGGATATGATTCCTTGTGGGACAGATAAATCATCTTAAGAGAAGAAATCCTTCTTTGATCTAACAATCTTTTTCTTTTTCTTCTTCTTCTGCTTATTGGTCTTCCTTATTTTATTCCTCAAAGTCCTTGTTGATGTCCTTCGCTTCCCGCCTGGGTGGAGACTGATGAGTGAATGACGTGCACGCATCCTTTTCAGTCCCTCCCCATTTTGCCGAGATTTTAATTGCTCACCAACGGCTCTTGCTGAAGATATAATATTTTCCTTAACAGTCTCCTTGAAATTCTTGCCCGACCCCCAGTCCTGTAGTGTGGAGGCAGCAAAATTTGATGCAGCAGGTACAAGATATTTTCTGGCAAGAGGTAGTGCAGAACGAAATAGCCTAACAAACCAGCTACCAAGACCATAGCCAGACATCGTAGTACGTCCCTTGTAGTAGTCCAATCCATTGCCTATTTGACGTGGACCCAAAGCATCAACATAGCAATCGATATCGGGGCAGACAAATGGAATTCTTCTATTGTTCATTTTCGGTGATTGTGCTGTCGCCGACAATGGGTCGAAAATGACATGTAATCACTGCTAACCCTTTTGTTATTGCTAGAGGATCACCCAATTCACTTCTTAGTGTTAACTGACAGAGTTCCAAATACGAAGTGTTTACAGGAACATACTGAAGATGCTTTATATTATAGTGATGAACAAGTTCATGAGATGTTTTTCGTTCAAGAACACGTAGGAGGGGTACATTTGAATTACCGACTCTCGACGTTTCCACAAAGGATGCATAGAGAAAAATGCAAGAGTCCGAGGCGAAACCAGGTGGATAATCAGCAAAAACTTGATCATCCCGTAAACGGTGCCAGCATTTTTCCCATTGATCATATTCTGTTTAAAGCCAAGAACGTCTCTCAGATTATCATTGAGAATAATAATTTCAGTGTCAACAGGTGAGGTAATGTAAATCCTATCGTGTTCCAATGAATAATTAAAATGGAATTTACCATTCCTACGATATGAGATTTTTCTATTGATTGTACGACACAAATCTGTCATATTATTGTATTCAATATATTTCAATTTGGCATGTGGATATTCGCTAGATTTAAGTGCTTCAACCCATTCATAGTCGACAAAGAGTGTCCAATCGAACGATATAACTTTTATATCATACACACGATCCTTTCTCAGGATGTCATAGGTATTTTTGAGAATACAGTCGACAAGAGCCTCTTCATACGCACCGTCAAATTTGATGGCGGGGGAGAGTTTTGTCCAAAAATTACTTGTCCTATTCAAGTCGTTGTAGAAAGGATCGGAAACGTTGGACATAAATGTTACATAGAAATCATTGGGCATTGTCAATATCTTCAACAGCGATCCAAGAATCAAAATCAGAGTTGTATCCTATCCACCGAACAAGTAACTGTTTTTTACCCCTGCGAGTACGTGTCTTTAATATATTTTCAATTTGATAGATTTCACTATTATTTTTAACTTTTTGTAGTTCATAGTCATAAAAACCGCCGAGAATCTCTTCATCTTTGGTATCGCACAAACGATAAGTTATGGGTTTAGTGTCTAGGATTTTTGCCACTTTAAAAAGTTCGGTGGACCAAAAGTAATTCCCCTTTTCAAAAAGATTAGTTGTTCTATTAATTCGAACAGTATCACCAACATTGAATTTATTTTTCTTCTTGACAATCGTTTCATTGGAATATTGTTTAAGAAAGGTGTCAATTGTATCATGATCAGAATGATGAACTTTCGTTGGGGTTGAGTTGGACAACGATCGATGAGGTCGTTGATTATAAATCAACATGATTTTATATAAATCATGAATAAAAGCCGGTGTATTTTTCAATGTACAATATCTTGAAATTACAAGTCGAATTGTTCTTATCAATCGTTCGGCCAATGCAGCCTTTATAGGACTATGACTATGATTGAGCAGTGTACTATATTTCACTAGTACTTTTGCAACATGGGGATTAAAAATTCACTACCGCGATCCGTTTGAATTTTTTATATGAATCCTGTTCGAGAATACTTTCAATGGCCTGACCACCTCCAACGCCTCTCTTTGATCGCAATGGAATTGCATATGCATAGCGACTAAAAACACTGATTGCAAGTAGAATGTACTTGTACGGTGTATTGTGACGTCTTTGAATCTCATCTAGAGTTAGGAGATCTGCTTGCATTATATGCAATGGAAAAAGGCTTTAGTTTTTCGATATTGATTAGCACGAAGTCTATGATTTCTATGCAGAGTGTAACTTGATTCATTTTGTAGATAGTCTTGTACACTTTTAGTGTGGACACCAGTGACCTTGGAAAGAGTGGTGGGGGAACTTAAACTCCCCGCTTCACCAATATTTTCATAAGCACCTTTCAGAACTTCAACCATTTTGAACGTAAACACGTTGTGTAACGTCCGCTACCCTTTTGTATACTAGTTGTGGTTGGTGATGGTGACATGATACGTTTTCGCTTTTTCCTCGCCACCATTGTCAAGTTTCCACAAGGTGTGCTAGTATTTTCCAAGATTGATTTAAAATCTTCTTCTTCGTCCTCTTCATATTTTAATGGTGTTGTTGCTGTTGTTGATGCATGCTCATTTAATTTTTTTAGAATTTGTCTATTGCTAATAAGACTTTTAGGGAAGTTTAATGTATTTAGAAAGTTGTATAGATGAGCGTCAAATGATAATAGTCCTTTACGATTTGTAACCATATCATAGATTAAATCAAGTAGATTATAGCTCTTACCCTGAATTATAATCCCTTTCCCATTGCTCTCAACTTGAATATGATCTTGACCACTTTCCATGAGATAGGTTAGGAGTCGTTTATTTTGTTCACGATATGAGTGGGGCATTAGATTTCCAATTTTCAGTACAATTGAATCCAATTCCTCCTTCTTTAATTGTGTTCCAGCTGCAGACTCTTGAGGAGATGATTCTTTTTTTGTGATCAATACCAGTGGCCTTCGCACGATTGGGCTTATGTTTGTCCACTCGGCGAAGTGCATCTTGAAGTAAAAGCAGTTTTTTATCATCCTCAATATTCTCGTTGTCAAGGAATTTACTCAGATTGTTCTCAAAGTGTTCCACGGGTGAGAGAGCGAGTTCTATTGGAGTCAATTTATAGGGTTTTGCCATTATCTAGAGAAAAGTGTTTACAAGTCCTGCAATTATTGGCAGTAAAAGTGTGGAAAAGCTACCGCCCGCCTGAAGAAGTCGTTTCTTTTTAAAATCCTTTCCTTTGTTTTTAGAGGCCAATGTACGTACGATGGAACGATGTTGCTTTGCCTGTTGCTTAACTACTTCTGACAGTTGAACATTACCCTCGGTCAAATTTAAACAAAGTTAAGATATTAGATTAATGAAATCATTGTCAATACCATATTTGAGTATGGCTTTCCTAAGCGAGGGTTTTGAAGTGCTTAGAACTGAAAACAGATGTCTATTTTCATGTAGTTTCTTCAGTGTCATGATAGCAACTAATAGGTCTTTTTAGTGTTCACGGGGAGATATACTGTAATTTCATTGTCGAAAATATCTGTGACTACACTTAGATCCTCGGGTGTATTTTGATTAAGATCCAATAGGATATAGCCGTAGGGTTTATTAGTTGCCTGATTGTATGCTGAGAGCAGAAATTTAGGCGCGCCTGGATAGATTTGTTTATTGAGAGTTATTAGGGAGCTAGAATCACGAACAACTCTGTAGATTATATAGTAGGTGCAGTTCAATGCAAGTGTTCGCATACATTTGCTCTGATGAAAGAGATTGTGTAGAACCAGAGTAACGGAAATCTGTTCATGATGAGAGCGAACGGTGAATAATTGCAGCATTTCCTGGGACTATTGTTCAATAGATTCAGCAAGATCGTCAATAATCAGCCAAGAGTTTGCTTCAATAATGTTGAAAACATCAAGTCCCTGTATGAATTGTATCTGCACCAATCCCGTCATGGCAACTGCTTTTATTTTATCGTATGACTCCTGCCAAATACTGTAACAATAGTAGATTTTTTTCGGCTTTTCCACAAACATTTTATCACAATTTTTAATTATTTTAGTTAAGAGTGTTGTTTTGCCCGACATTGACGGCCGACACAGAAACGATCTGAATGGTGTTTTAAATGATACATGTTCCCTTCAATAGTTCACCTGAACAACTAACTGTAGACTATAGTTGTCTAATGACTAAATAATTTCCCTACTAGTCTGTTCAAGAACAAAATCAATAAAGAATCATATATCTTGTATTATAAAAAACATCACTTTACAGAAAACAAAGAAAAATACACTTTTTAAATTTATTCATAAAAAAATGCACTAGAAAAAGCACTTAAAATAATATTACTTTTTCTTTTCAATGCAACATGTATATTTACAAAAAAAAATCTGCTCTAAGTAAAAAAAAGATAACTTTGGTAGTGGCGGTGCGCCCCCCGCTGGATGCCACCCTCCCCCCCCCCCCCGGGCCGCGAGCCCCCCCCCCCCCTCCAAGGCCACGAGGCCCCCCAAAGGTTTTGGGAAAAATTTATTGGACTTTATTCAAACCGAGACTTTCCCTATGGATAAAACATTCGGCCCGGTCTGAAGTTAAATAGTGCCCAAGGGGGAGGGTAGTCACACCGTCTTGACAAACATAGACCTTATCAGAAATGGTACTCATGGCAATTTTTTCAATATTTACAGTAAAGTTCCTGTAGTTCAGTGAACGAATTGCCAGCAATTTGGCTCGTGGAATTGTATTTTGAGCAATACAATTCCTATAGATGTCCATGTCGAAATTCTTATCCACATAGTGCGTGGGTACTCCTTTGCAACGTTTCTTGATTTCCTCGTCGTGTGTCTGTATAAAGTACACCTTCGGACTTACAAACATACCACGGGAAATCATATCGCTTCCCGTTTCTGATTTAAAAAATAAAAGCTGATTTGGCGCCCGACGTTTTACTAGCTCTGGGTAAAGCCCACTCCAATTGGTGTAGTCCATCCGTGAGCTGATAATTTCACCGTGCGCCAAATCATCAATTAGGTTTGGGGTTTTTACTTTTAACAGTAGAGAATCTGTGTCCCCGTAGCAGACCTCTACTTGCCCCTTCTCCGGCCGCTGTACCCTAGCCACAATGTAGTAGAATTCCAATATGAGCTTTATAGAGATCTCCAAGATCGCACTGCCTGCAGCAATATTTTTATTCAGGACAATGCTTCTTTTTTTTCTATTCAATAGTACCATGTCCGGGCCAATGATTGTGAAGGAAGTGTAATTTGGATCGGCAATAATTCGAGCACATTGTTTGGGATCGGTCACGACGTCACAACGATTCCTATTGCGAACACACACATTTTACCAAAAGTCGAATTCAAAATGAGCTTATAAATTCCTTTTCCGGCTTTCGTTTGTGCTTCAGAAGGTTTCTTGACAAAAGTGTCAACAAACGTTTTCAGATAGGGTTTTTGACTAAACTGGAGGGCTCTATGAACCTTTGTGACGTTGAAACCGTTGTTGCACATCCATTTTAAAGCCACATGATGTACAACAATATTTTTTTCGGCAGAAGGTCAGCAATAAGTTTTTGTTTTGAAGGTGACCAATGCAATCCGTCCACCTCGACTAAACGCCTATTGCGGGGTCTCAAAGAGTCCCTAGTCAAAGGTCTATTGATGCACGGAAAAACAAAATCCTTTACTGAATCGTGAAGCTCAACTCGTATCTCCCCATCAATTTAAAAAAAACCATCCAACCGGCCCATTCTCCTCAACACTGTCAATGTTGGGGAAATGGGGAGCTTGAGGGTCATTGAGCCATTTATAGTCATCGCAAGGTAGCGCATAATGGGACATGGCCGAGGGGTAGAGAGAATTCATATCAAGGAGAACTGCATCCGATTTTGTCCCCGTCTTCTCTCCAGTTGGATCAGTTTCCAAGATACGATCTAAGGGGAAAACGTACCCACCCCTCATTGACCTTTCGATGAACAAGTGCTGATCGATGTCGGTGATTAGCCCAATTTTTTCCCCGCTAATTTTTAGGATGAGGTCCATCACCAAATGAGGAGATGAAAAATAATATCCTAAATCAAGATTAAACTCCCCATAGATTTTGTCCGTATTTTTACACATAATGTTTAACAAAGTTAACACATCACTCGACAAATACGGCTTGCAGTAGTCAAACCCATTTTTACACCCTCCCTCTGCCCACACTTTTTTAGCAAAATTGTATTCATCGGGGGTGCACCTACGATCGTGTAGACTGTCGTAAAACGAATAGATCGAGGGAATAGTATCCTCGGCGAATCTCGACATGGAGCAATAATAATTATAAGGATATAAATCATTTGGAAATTGTTGCTTGAGAAGGGGGAAAGCGTTGCAGCCGTCTTCGTTTTTCTGCATTTGAATTAATTCGCTCAATGATTTGGGGAAAAAACTGTAGGAATCTAAAAATTGAATGTTATTCGTGTACTCAATGTCGTCTTCAACAAATCTCCCCATAAATTCCAAAACAAGCAACTTGTCCGACGATTTAGGAATGATTTTGTAGGAAAAGCTGTCTATCACCCATGCATCATCCACTGTTCCATTTCTATGAAGATGTGCCAATGCTGGTAGCACATACTTCAGATCGTAGTTAGAATTATGTATAAAAACCGGAAGAAAGAGTTGCTGTTTAGTTTTTAAATTACATGAATTAAGAGCCCACCCGCGAAAGTTACTTTTTCCCGTTGAATTGGGGTCAATAAGATGATTATGATCCTGGATCGCGTCTTTTGGGGCAAGAGCACCCCTACAAACCCAACAAATTGTCTCCTTTTCTAGTACCAGTTGCTCCTTATCTGATAATGACATTGGGTAGTTGGTGTGACTTAATCGTAAAATTGCGGCGTTTGCTGTTTTTATTAAAAATACTAATAACTTTTACATGCTACCCTCCTCATCCATAGCCAAAAAAAACTCTTCCAGCTGCATTTTTTATTAGAATCGCGACGGGCATGCGCATAGGAACACGCAACTAGTTTGTGTTCCTTGACTATATTTGGCCTTGATGGGTCTGATACCTCCACCAGTCTTGATTCACAGTCTAAAGATACTTTATCAACTTGTAGCAGAGAATTTTGGAAGTTTTTAAATTGTAAAGTATCTTTGCCTTCTGCCGGCATTTCTATTCTTTGATTACCATGAATTTTACAATATCTCATGTGATCCGAGAAGGTTCGCTCAGATCTAAATGGAGAAAGGCACATGGGGCAATAGTGACGTTCCCCTTTCTGAACGCCTTGTGATAAGAGTCGACTTATTGCCGTAACGGGGAAAAATGACCATAGGAATTTACATCTTTGGGGGGTTCATAAATAACCCAAACCCAATTTTTAACATTATCTACCATAGGTGTCCTAACTGAATATAAAACTCCTTTTTTAGTTGGTTTCTTTCCCCCATTTACAAATTCTGTGTCATACTGGAGAACAACCACCCCCAACCCAAGATTTTCATTTGATTTTTCGAATATGGTTATTTCTTTCAAGGACACCGGATACTTCCCCTCTAAACAGTCAAAATTTACTTTAGGGAAATTTTCACCACCGTTACGAGCAAGTCCGTCGAGATTTTTCATTGATGAATCTTTTTTTAATGTTTTATGGGCTGCTGCTAAAAATGCATATTTAAAGCATTGCAGCCCCGTGTCAAAATTGAAACCTTGAGCCCCTCCTGTAGCCGTTAAATCTGGGTGGCATTTTATTCTTTTACCCCGCCCTCCCCTTAAAATAAAGTTTTTTTTAAATCTACTGAGATTCAGATCCATGTGTTCAATGTATAATATTGTGGACCCGCTTCCCCTCTCGTTAAACGTGTCCAAAGTCAATATTAATTTATTAATCCAGTTGAAAAAGTTATCCTCAAATTCATTTAGACCAGGGTAAAAAGTTTGCTTGCCAGTTGAAAAATGAAAATGAAAAATGTCCCCAGATGTACCCTTTTGTAAATAAACTTTTTGGTTTACCGATGCTTTAATCCCCCTTGACCCCCCCATTTCTGAATCTGAATCTCAATAAGTGCTCGAATTCGGTCGATGTAGGTATGAAGAACATTTACAGGGTCTGTTAAAATAGCGCTCCCGTCAACCACGTTTTCTTCGGGAGGATTAAAATATACCCTATGTGTTTGTAAGTGACCTAGAGCAGACTCTAACAAATATAATTCACGTAGTTCCGGGGACATGACACTATTTTCATGTCCTGCACTTATTTGCACAGGATCCAATTCACTAATTATAAAGTCATCGTCAAAAATGTCCCCGGGGACATTAGGTCCAACAATTTGCATTGTTGTTGCTGTATTACTACTACTATTACTAGCACTAGGTGTATCATTAAGCGGAATGGTGTGGGGTGACATAGAATTGTCAATAGCACCACCCCCAGTCTGTTCAATTGCAATGGTTGGAGATGGCATGAAGTCCCCTAGGCCTGCTAGCACGTATTCCAAGGTGTTTGGGGGCAGCTGACCAAGCCACCCTGTATTGTCCTGTGATGGGATTTCTTTATGAGGACCCGGTTCAGATGCACTAGTAACATCCCCTAAATGCTCGCGCATAAATCTATCTACCCACTCCGGATCCTCCATCATATCAATGTCACAAGTTAAATCGTCTAGGCTAGCCA
>CM051262.1:41398158-41590658 GCA_027921565.1 Artemia sinica | reverse complement strand
AAGGTTGTTTGGAAATTGTCTCTCGTGCTAACAGGATAAGACACAGATGCCTTAGTTAGACCGGAAAAAGACGAAATATCTTAAACACACAATTGGGAAAAGGACCATTTTGAACGAGATAAGTAAAACTAAGGAATTATGCTCGTAAACAGAGCAGTGGAGGAGGGGTTTTTGTTTACATAATAGAAAAAAAACGTACTTTGTGTTTTCTAGCGAGTATACTCATCATATTTTAGGGTTTTTATTGATGGAGGGGGGGAGGGGGGGCTAAGTCCCCTGAAATTTGAATTTACTGGTAAAATGATTTTTATCTGGAAATAAATTAAGAAATTCAGTAAGCTATACTCACGTTGACAATTGAAGTACCCATTGTTTCAAAGTTAATAATATTCAATGTACTTTCTACGATATGTTAAAACATAATTAAAATTAAATCGTAATGTATGAACATTTTATACAAAGTCTCAAGGACGAATAAAAAATGGATGTTGGCTCGAAAAACACTCTGGTTGAGTTACATAATTTCGTGCATACTCTCAAACATGTTGGACTACTTTATATCGTGCCAGCTTAAAAAAAACCAGTCTGCTTAAGTTATATAATTTCGATCATACTCTCAAAAAATGTTAGACCCCATCATACCTTGCCAACTTAAAACAAAAAATGTCTACGTCAAACTGTGTGAGGGAGTTCTGACTCTCTTTGAAAAGGTGTAGAGCATCAAGCAAATAGTATGGGAATTCCTAGGGGCGCAAGCAAATGGTACTTAGACCTCTACTCACCGATCGTTAATTTTTCATGTCGACTTATATTTCAGAAAAGTAGCTTTAGCATTTGACCGACTAGCTGGGAACAAAAGTTTGTAACCTTCTTTTTCTTTTAATTTTTGCATACCAACGGTCAATCGATCGTCCAAAGTCAGTATTCAACCTTGAACTCTCTGTTTTGAAACAAAATTGTCACTTACAAAAATTTGTTACAAAATTAAGAAATACAAATGAATGTGCATTGTCAGTTTAATATACATATACTGATATTTAGCAATCAAAATGTTAATATTATTTAATTTATTAAATTTACAAAAGTAAAAACATTTATATTTTTTTCAGTAAAGTGCAAATTTTGTTCTGGCCTTGGGAAGGCATAGGGGGTTTGAGCCCAACTTATGTTAATTTCTGCTCGTTTTTAGTTTGACTCGGTTACTTATTGTAATTTCTGTCCGTTTTGGGTTTCATTTATTTATCGATGCTGATTTGTGGTAGTTTCATGCTTGGTAGATTATTTAATTTTAGTTTTGCTCATTTTTTGTTAAATGGAGTTCTTTACTTTTCTTTGAAAAACTTATTTTGTGGAAAAAGTTTTTTTAATTAATTTTTAACAAAATGACTATCTCAAATTTTGTATCGGATAGGTTTGGGGAAAAACAGCGTGGAGGGGTTATTTGCCCTTCAATCTCTTGACTCTTAAAAAGTGAGCTAGAACTGACAATTTCTAATCAAATGAGCCCTCTCTGAAGTTTGTACGAGCATTCCTTCCATAAGAACCATATATGCCCTCAGGGCATAACTTACAACGCCTGCCTCCTGACCCTTGGGAGCTGTGTCGACACCAGAGTTTTTGCTATGTGATCATTGAACTGTTTTCAACAAAATGGCTATCTCAAAATTTTTATTGGATGCATTTAGGAAAAAAGGGTGTGAGGGGGGGGGGGCTAGTTGCCCTCTGATCACTTTTGACTCTTAAAAAGGGCACTGGAACTCTCGATTTCCAATCGACTGAGTCCCCTTTGAAGTTTATACGACGACCCCTCCCATATGAAGTGCCTCTGGGGAAAAAAACTAAATAAATAAATAATAATAAAACATTGGAGCCGTATGGCCTTTGCAATAGGCAAGGCTATAGCGTTGCCTATGGTGTATTTTTTTCCTTTAGAGAAGGGCACTTTGTATCGAAGACGTTGTCGTAGAAACTTCAAAAGGGATCATTCAATTGGAAACTGGAGTGGCTTGTGCCCTTTTTAATAGTCGAAAGTGATTGGAAGACAACTAACACCCCTCCCACGCCCACCATTTCCCGAAACACATCCAATCAAAATTTTGAGATAACTATTTTGTTCAGTGTAGCTGATTTCCAGATAGAAATTATGTTTTTGAGGAGGACACTCCCCCACAGCCTTCAGGCAAGGGTTGTAAGTTATGCCCTGGGGGCATATAAGGTTCTTATAGAAGGCGTTGTCGTAGAAACTTCAAAAAGGCTCATTCGAAAGGAAATTCAAAGGGCTAGTGCTCTTTTTAATAGTCGACAGGGATTGGAGGGCAACTAACCATTTGTCATTTGTCCTGCTCAAAGGTATAATTTCCTTAACTTTTAGACTGCGTAGAACAAAATGGCTATCTAAAAATTTTGATTTAAGTAACAAAAACTTAGGTGTCGACAACCCCCCCTCCCCCCCAGGGCCCTGGGGCAGGCGTTGTAAGCTTTGCCCTGGGGCGTATATGGTTTTTATGAAAGGGATACTCGTATAAACTTCATATAGGGCTCACTTGATTGGAAAATGACAGTCCGAGCTCACTTTTTAAGAGTCAAAAGAGATCCAAGGGCAACTAGCCCCCCCACGCCTTCTTTTTCCAAACCCATCTAATGAAAATTTTGAGATAGACATTTTGTTAAAGATAGTCCAAAGGTCGGATAAGAAAAACTCCGGTGTCAATACAACCCTCTAGGGCCCTGGGAAGGCATTCTAATTTATGCCCTGAAGGCATGTATGGTTCTTATGAAAGGGATGCTCATATAAACTTCATAGAGGGCTCATTTGATTGGAAATTGAAAGTTCTAATTCACTTTTTAAGAGTCAAGAGATTGAAGGGCAACTAGCAACCCCCCCCCCCCACGCCCTTTTCCCCAAGTCCATCCGCTACAAATTTTGAGATGGCCATTTTTTTTTTAAATTGTTGAAAAATTAGATAACAAAAACTCTGATGTCGACACAACCCCCCAGGGCCTGGATGGTAGGCGTTGTAAGTGTTGTCCTGGGAGCGTATATGGTTCTTATGAAAGAGATACTCGTATAAACTTCAGAGAGGGCTCATTTGATTGGAAATCGAAAGGTCTAGTTCACTTTTTAAGAGTCAAAAGATATCCGAGGGCAACTAGCCTCCCCCCACGCACCCTTTTCCCCCAAACCCATCCGATAAAAATTTTGAGATAGCCATTTTTTAAAAAATAGTTCAAAGGTCGGATAAGAAAAACTCCTGTGTCGACGCAACTTCCCAGTGCCCGGGGTTAGGCGTTGTAAGTTATGCTCTGTGGGCATATACGGTTTTCTTATGGAAGGGATACTCACATAAACTTCGGAGAGGGCTCATTTGATTGAAAATTGAAAGTTCTCTTTCACTTTTTAAGAGTCAAAAGAGATAGGAGGGCAACTAGCCCCTCCCCTCCATGCCCTATTTTCCTCAAACCCAATAAATAAGAACTTTGAGAAAATAATTTTTTTGAAAATGGTTCAGAGATCATATAACGAAAACTCCAGGGTCGACACAATCCTTCAGGACCCGGGGCAGGCGTTGTAAGTTATGCCCGGCGGGCATGTATAGCTGTTATGAAAGGGATGCTCGTATAAACATCAGATAGGGCTCATTTGATTTTAAATTAAAAGTTCTAGTTCACTTTCTCACTGTCAAAAGAGATTGGAGGGCAACTAGCCCCTTCCCCTCCACGCCTTTTTCTTCCCCAAACCCATCCCAAAAAATTTGAGGCGGCCATTTTGTTAAAAATAGTTTCAAACATCAGATTTTAAAAATCTAGGGTCGGCCAATACCCCTGGGCCCGAGGATAGGCGTTGTAAGTTATGCCCTGGGTGCATATATGGTTCTTATAAAAGGGATGCTCGTATAAACTTCAGAGAAGGCTTATTTGATTGAAAATGGAAAGTTCTGGTTCCCTTTTAAAGATTCAAATCAGAGATCGATGGGCAATTACCTTCCCCCCCCCACACACACCCTTTTTTCCCCAAACCCATCCGGTAAAAATTTTGAGATAGCCATTTTGTTAAAAGTAGTTGAAACATCAGATAACAAAAACTCCGAGGTGGACACAAATCCATTTTTGTACTTTGATATTGTTACTTGGATACTAGTTTTGATGCTTCGATGAACATTTGATTTTGAAAAAAAAGTTTGATTTTGAAATAAGGTATTTTTAAAAACTTGAAACTTTTTGCAATCAAAAACGAACAAAAACTAATTTAAAAAAGAAACTTTCTGAAAAAGATGTTTTTCAAAGAGAAGTAAAGGTCATTATAAACTTAAGATCAGCAGATGCAAATGCCTCTTAAAACTGAAACTCAAAACGACCAGAGATTACTATTAAAGAATAAATGAAACCCAAGACGAACAGAAGTTAAACAACAATCATAGCAAAAAAACATGCAACAAGTAATAATATAAATGAATAAATAAATCTTAAAGCTAGTAATACTTAAATTGAGTATGCAAATCAAGCTTGAAACGAAAAAAATATTTTGCTATTGAAGCATAATGAAACTCAAAACGAACAGAAATTAAATAAAGAATCAATACAAACAAACATACAATAGATACTAATGTAAATGAACAAATAAATCTTAAAACGAGTGAAACTTAAACTGAATATGCAAATCAAGCTTGAAAAGAGAAAAATCACTACAAACAAGAGTTTGGGTATCGCCTCCTTCTCTCACTGTAAAAGTATAAAACCTACTGCGGCATGGCGCTTTACTGAAAAATATATATGTCTTGAACAGTCTTGGAAAGTATAAACAATATCAAATTGAATATTTGAAACATAATGATATTAATTGGTTAATGATCCATCAGTTCAAGATTTTATTTCACTGTAATTTTATTTTTATTTTCAATGCTGTAAGAACTGGAAAAGAAAATATTTGTGTTATAGTTCGTTTTCAGTGAAGCGCCAATGACGCATTAGTCTTTATCTTTTTACAGTTAAGGAAGGGGACAATTTTAGGGGTCTTGAACAATTTTAGAAAGAATTAATAAATTAAATTGAATATTTGATGTATAATGATATTAATTGCTGAACGCTTATCAGTTCAAAATTTTACTGTGATTTTAATTTCTATTTTCAATATTAAGTGCAAAAGAAAATATTTGTAATATGAATCGTTTTCAGTAAAGCGCCATGACGCAGTAGGTTTTAGACTTCTACAGTGAGAGAAGGAGGCGATACCCAGACTCTTGTTTGTAGTGATTTTTGCCCGTTTCAAGCTTGATTTATACATTTAGTTTAAGTTTCACTCGTTTTAAGATTTATTTATTCATTTACATTAGTATATATTGTATGTTTGTTTGTATTGATTCTTTATTTAATTTCTCTTTCTTTTGGGTTTCATTTATACTTCAATAGCAAAATATTTTTTTTTTCGTTTTAACCTTGATTTGCATATTGAATTTAAGCATTGCTCGCTTTAAGATTTATTTATTCATTTATATTATTACTTGTTGTATGTTTTTTGCTATGATTGCTTATTTAGTTTCTGTTCGTTTTGGGTTTCATTTATTCTTTAACAGTAAAATCTGGTCGTTTTTTGAGTTTGAATTTTAACAGATATTTGTATCTGTTGATCTTAAGTTTAAAAAGGCCTTTACTTTTCTTTGAAGAACTTCTTTTTCCGAAAGTTTTTTTTAATTAACTAAAAATAAAAACAGACCTGTCTATTCATGTTAAGGGGTCAATAAGCAATAGAGCAATTTTCAAGAAAAACGGACAAAAGATACCGTTCCTGAAGCAGTATTAGTTGAAAGTTTTTTCCCTTGAGAATTCTCTGTCTATTTTTTTTGCTAAGGGTTGTGATTCACTCTTTACTACATTGCAGCTGTCACTGCCATCATGAACACGCAGACATTTTCTGGTTTTAAGTTATCTAGAATAAAGACATGAATAATGTCTGGAAAAAGCCACGCTGCAAGTTTCAGAGCAATAAGTAGTCTAACATTTGCATGAAATCAACATAAAGTATTCAAATTTAGACCTATCTAGATCGGATTTCCAGCTTAGTGCTTTCATGTCTCATTAATTTTTGGTCAAGGTTATTTGAAGACTGAAGAACAAGGTAAGCGAAAAATATAGAATGAACTTTCATACTTGTATATAGACCCCGGCGCCGCGCCGATGAGGGAAGACCGGCGGCGGCGGGGCCAAAAACAGCACGCCGCGCCGCGCCGCCGGTAAGATGTCGGCGGAGTGCCGCCGGCGTGATCAATGTTGACCGCAAACATTAATGTTTTCATCAGTATTTCTCAAATCACATGCTTAAATTTACAACAGATTCGAGCCTATTCATGAGTTCAAAAAGTCACAAGTCGCTGGCTGGAAACTGGTCTTCTTCGTTATTCATCAAGAGAAGTAGAAATGTGGTAGAAACGAAATGGCTGTGGCGTTTCAGAACCCTTGCATAATACGAGTAGTTGAATTATCTATTAGTTATGTATTCTTAACATAAATAATTATCAAAATTAGTAGTTTTTTTTTCATCGAGCATTACTGCATATACAACTTCAAATACTGTATCACAAAATTCGTCAGTTATCTGGGTAAAAACTTGGATATAACTTTGAACTTAGAAGCTTAGTTTTTTCATAATGCCCTTTGCCTAAATCTGTTTTGTCCCCTTTAAAACAGTTGAAATGGTCGACTTTGATATTGATTGTTTTTTTTTTTGCTCTTTTGGATTCTTAAAAAGACTTCTTGTCTTAAAAACTGGTTTTTAATTACGATTTAAAAAAAATGCATTATAAAGTTTTTTGGCTTCTTTATAGAATATGTGTCATGTAGGCTAAGGCTGAACTACTGCTTTTTTATTGCTTTTGGCTGCTCTTTTGGATATTATTCGTTTTTTTTTCCTTTGGGCTTCATTCCAAATTATAAATTGATAAATACCTAATATTAGTCAAATTATAAACTGCATCTAAAAGGAGTAAATTTATCAAATTGAAAAATACATGATAAACACTTCACATGAGAACACTTCAATTACAACGAAACAAAAAACACTTAATGGTTTATTCGGTATGAAGAAAAATTAAATGCCAGCTATTTTCTGGTAAAAAATGAAAAGCTCATCCGTTCTAAATGTAATTAAATGAAATAATATGAAGTAGCTCCAGGAAGATGTTGAGATTTTCATCCTAGTTCGCCACTTTTAATCCAAGTAAAATGTTTGGACACTTAGTATCAGTTATTGAGTTTAAGCTTTGATTTCCAAATGCTCACAGAAATTACCAAATTTAAGAAAGTCACAACAATAAGTCACCTGTGGTAAAAATACTCAAAGACTCCTCTTAGATTCCCACCCAGGCTCAAAGCTTTTGCTATGGTCATTTCCATGGAAATCTCTAAAGAGGTTCTTTTTAAAATAGCTTTCAAGCGTAGTTGGGGGAATTTAGCCTTTTTCTGCTTTCTTCAAAGCTTTGAAAAAAGTGTTATAATATTCCAAATGTTACATTTGTTATATTTGTGCATATTTTTGGTAATCATTTGTGCGGTGATCGAATTTTTTAAACCACTGTAGATAAGTAAGAACGTTGCAACATCTAGTACCCTGAGGTCAAAAGACTGTAAAAGACTCCTCCTTGAACCTCCCAAATTGAAAGCTTTTAGTATGACCTGGCCTTTTAATGTAACTTGGGCACTGGACCAAGGGCGCCATTGTCACTCGAGCGCAACGTTAGGTGGGGATGTCGATATCGCTTTCGTCACACCAATTCGTTTTAGTGTGAATATGCCTGGTACTTATGAATGAATGTTTTCAAATTAAACCCGCTTCATCAATAAGCAAAAAAAAAACGGGTTGGACGCATATGTCCCTTTCCCTTTGGACGATAAAACATGCAAATGCTGCATCAAGTATAACTCACGAAAATCTAGTTAATTTTTGTCAACTTTTCAACTTTTTGGCATCCCTGCTTTCAATAAAAAAAAAAAAAAAAATCAAAGTACTATCACTTAAATATAATAACTCCCTATGGCCCTCCCCCCCCCCCCTACGGATACTATCTTGATAGGACACCGTCTCTGCTTTAAATAAAAAATAATTAACTTATTGGCACTCCTGCTTTCAAAAAAAATCGAGGTATTATCATTTAAATATGATAGCTCACTACCCCCACCCCCCTCTGGATACCACCTTGATAAAATGCCGTCTCTGCTTTAAATTAAAAAAAATAACTTTTTGGGATCCCTGCTTTCAATAAAAAAAATTCGAGATATTATCATTTAAATGTAATACCCCCTACCCCCCTCCCTCTGGATACCACCTTGATAGCATACCGTCTCAGCTTTCATTGGAAAAATAAGTTACTTAATAATTAACTAGGTCACTATATAGTTCAAGCAAACACGCAAAATAACGTTAAACAGCTTAGTGCTGCTTGAAAAAAATTGAGGGTATGAGTAAAGGGGTACAAAGACAACAACAAAAATGTCGAAATTATTCAGATATACCTCAAATTATTGGAAAACTGGGTCATAAATTCGCCGTGGCATTCAATAAGATCCAAAGAATCTAACTAAAAGGGAGCACACACAAAATCCAAATTAGGCCAGTAGCCTATGAGAAATCGCAAAATATCCAAGACAATGAACAAGTCTTAATGGGGGGCCCTGGGTCTATCAAAATATTTAAATGGTTTCCCAGGGAATTTGATATCATTTTCTTCTGTCTCCACTTTAAATGGAAAAAAATAATTATCCTTTTGGCATCCCTGCTTTCAATAAAAAAATAAGGTATTATCACTTAAAAATGATAGCCCCCTGCCCCCCCCCCCTATAGGCAATAATTTGCAATTTATTTATAAGTCATATTTTTGGGATAGCTTCCGAACAATTGAGAATTAAACATTCAGGCGTTCAACAATTGAGTATTAAACATTAAGAAAATCTTATCTAAAAACAGCAAAAAAAAAAAAAAAAAAATAAAAATCTGCAAACTTACAATTCAGCTGTAGAAAAAATCTGTTGGCTGTCAATTTCAAAATCCAACTGAAGGCTGAAGCTGTATAGTAGTGAATTTGTTCTATAATTCTATTCAACTTGAATAAAAAAATTTTTGACTACGAACGAAATAGCGATTGGGAAACTACATTCTAAATGATTTAAACTCATTTCATAAAGACGATACTGTTTTTTGTCAACATATGAAGAACTGTGTATATTGCAATATTTGCAAATGCATATTGCATCTGTCTGGTTTTTATGCAAAGTAACAAAAGAGACGAAAATTAATGAACAAGAGAGTAGTGAAGAATTATGGTATGCAAAGTAATATTTGGCAGAGAAAGTCACTGGTGATCAATCGCTAGGGATGGCACCGTAATTGCGTGACTTTTGGGGAACTAAATTTTTTTCGGGGTGAAGCATAGATTTTCGGGAAATACCCGAAAATTCGGGGATAGTGCAAGCCCTGCTTGATTTCTAATCAGGAAAATCGAAATACTAAACCACACGAGAAGGAAAAGCTCCGACTTTGCGGTTGACGCAATAAAGAATTGCCGCAAAATTAATTCATTGTTGACCGAACGCCGCCGCCTCTGTCGGCGACGGCGCGCCTTTGGCGCGCCGGCGGCGCTATGACACTTCGGCGGCGTTCGACCAGGCCTCTCGTTGGCGGCGTTCGGTCGATCTGCCGGCGCGGCGCCGGGGTCTACTTGTATGGCGTTTTAATCCTAAATTTCACTTCATTCTTCGTTCATATGAATTATATTTTCAGCATATGCAAAGGTGTGGAATGACAGAGTAGCCCTTTCTGGAGGGGTATTTTCTCGATAGTTTTAAACTTTTGTCCTGCTCTTCACTATCGTGTAAATATGGCAAAGGATTAAGTCACTTTTAGGACATGGCCCACTCCCAAGTTTAGGATGCATCTAGCTTACGTATTAGAATGAAACTCTATGCTTGTCACTTTCATCCAAAAACACTTTTGAATTTACAGTGGTTCTACTAAAGGGTGTGGGTAACTTATTATTTTTTGTTTGATAATCTCATGGAATATATTAATTTTAAGCAGTATAAAATTTTGAGTTTTTCACTGAAGGCCTCATTGTTTTCTATTTGGTAATCTGAAGAAATATCAAAATTGTTATTTTAAGGGTATGTACGAGATTTTCGAGCGTTTCTAGGACCTCAACCACTATAATTGGAGTATCAAGGAAGGGCACTTTTTATTTCAAGCATCCATCCTAGAAGCTACGAACTATGAAAATTACATTGTCCTAAATCCTGTTTGATGCTAAAAATCAATTAACTTTTCTCTAGACGATTTTGCAGAGCTTAAAAAGAAAAAGAATACATATTTCCTTTTATAGTTAATGAAAATGCCTATATGAATAAAAAAAATGAATTTGAAAGCAGGATTTTGAAAAGCCAAAAAATCCTCGGAAAAGGGGGAACATATAACAGTTAAGATTCTCATTAATTCGAGTCCTGATTGTTGGTAAATTGGTTTTATTGTTCTTAATTAAGAACTGATAATAATATTTTTTTTTTTTTATTGGCAGAAAATGAAAATGAAATGAAGGTAACAGCTGTGGGCTTGATTTATTGGTGAAGCCTCTGACTAATACTTACTTCTGAACAGGGAAAGAGCTAGCAAAACTAACGTAAGTTGTGTTGCAATTTGTCGCTTCTGGAAGGTCAAACTCCTCAACTCTGATTACAAAGCCGGTCGAATTCGTCTGAAACATGTTTGAATTAGTGTCAGTATTGTGCAGCATTAGAATTTAGCATGTTCGTCAATTATGCTTACATTTTCAATTAATAAGTGTTTAAAAACAAGGTTGCAATTGTAAACCCTAAGAGAGTAAATAGATTAGGGTGCAACAATGACTTTCCAAAACTGATTAAAATCATATTACAAAATAACGCCCTTGCATTTATTTTGTCTCGGCCAGTTTTTCGAAGAGCTGTAGGTTTTTTGCGATAAATTACAAGTTATGATAAACTACTAGAAAACCCCCTCGAGCTATGACAAGAACAATAAAAAGGCATGTATCGTGCCGGGGCTCCTTCAGCCATGAGAATTTATTTGAAGGGTTGCGTATGGGTAAATATAATTCGCCCAATAAACTTACTCAAGCAATGGCTTTTAGAGCAAGATTTACTGAATTATTCATAATGGAGATTAGGAATAACTTAAGAGTACAGAACATGGAACTTGAGGGATTTTCTAACTTCAGAACAAAAATGCGGCTCATCCTTCAAAATCCATCGCTTGAGTGAGTTTATTGAGCGAAGTATTTTCACCCTTGCGCAATCCTTCAAATAAACTCTCATGGGCGAAGAAGCCCCTGCACGATGCATGACTTTTTATCAATCTTGTCGTAGCTCGAGGGGGTTTTCTAGTAGTTCATCATAACTTGTAATTTCTCCCAAAAAACCTAGAGCTCTTCGGAAAACCGGTCGAGACAAAATAATTTGTTCTAAAGTTAGAAAATCCCTCAAGTTCTGTGCTCTTAGGTTATTCCTAATCTCCTTTATGAATAATTCTGTAAATCTTACTCCAAAGCCCTACAATTCCACCCGTTTATGTCAAATTTGCTAACAAATTAAATAGTATTGATGAAGCTTCTTTCCAGTACCTTGCATCTACGTTATAAAATTTCGTTTAGTTGCAGAAATAATTCAATGACTCTTTTTATGGGATATTTCAGGTTTGACTATACTTCCCTAGTTACAGTTATTTTTTAAATGTTTAGCCTTATCTTAAACATATTTTTACCCTGAAGCAATTTCATTTTTACTTGCTTTCTCTTTAAAGATTACAATTAATTTGCTATGATATGATAAACCCAGTAGGGCCATGGCGAACAACATAAGAATAACATAGTAATATAAATATATGTACGCACAAAATAAAAAAGAAAGTAAATAAAAAAGTAAAACTACTCCAAAAAATATTCTCGACGCGTCATACCCACACGAATGAATCTGCAACAATGTGCTGTAACTCAAATGGAAATTTTTTTGGTTAAACTGTCGTAACTAAACAAATATTGTTCTTTCTAGGATATCAACTTGAAAACAAACCTTCAAAAGATTGAAGGTTTAGTTACATTTGCTTTTTTTTTCTGTATTTTATTTGTAACGAATTAAAATTCTAATAACTTAAGAGGCTTGGTACAAACAGTATAGAATGAGGTGAAATTGGAATCTCTAAGGATCTGAGCAGGCCCCTCCTCTAAGCCCTTTTGGCTTGTCTTGTAAATGTACAAATCAATGCACTGAAAATTATTGGAATTAGATCTTATCTGAAAGTAACCTACCTATCTACAACAGAGAACAGCTAACAAAGAAGAAAGAAGGATTTTTTAAAGATTGCATTGCTATTTTACTGACGTCTAAAGAATTTTATAATAGCAATAAGATCCCTGAGGAAATTTTTATCAATGTTTTTGACACAGTGGTTTTTAATGGTATTTAGCTCATGGCGAATTTTGGTGCCTGCATTACGGTCAATCCTTTGGTAGCACAGTGGATTAATGTTTGCTTGGCAATATGGGTCCCGGGGTTCGATCTCAGCTGCCACAAGGCTGGGTGACAGGCTCGCCACCTGTCTGTGTTAAAAAAAAATCCGACACCAGATACATCAACAAATGTTAGTGCTCTATGCCCTATCAATGGCTCTAAAAAAAACTTTATTGGTAGCTTATCCTTAGTACATTTTTTGGGAGGGGAAGATCACCCATGGTTAGTGGTGGGGTAATCACAAAAAATTACGCAAGATACATCTGCACACTAGCTAAGATAAACTGACAGATATTTTCCAATATCTGTAAAATTCTACGAACTAGCGTTTTACTCAAACTTGAGCTTGTCCACGGTTTTGTAGGTAACTAAATAAAAAAACAAGTTTTTCAACTAAAAAAAAGGAGCAACATTAAATTTTTTTTTAGTACTTTTAAAAAAGCTTCTTATTGTTCTAATTAAGCGACCCTTGTGTTTCAGGAGTCGTTCTTAAAGAATTGGGACAAAATTCAAACTTTAGCGCAAAGAGCGAGGTGTTGAGCAGTAGGTAACCCCCTTCATATACGTAATAATTTCTAGTTGTTTTAAGTTTTAATGTGGCTCATTACTTTCAGTTGAAAAAAACTTGTTTTTTAAAATTAATTTCTGATCGGTTTTTAATTCGGAATCAATCCTTATGCCAAGCAGCTTCACTGAATTGCCATACGGAATCTTAATGGAAAGTTCCATTATTGGTATGGGGAGACCTTTTGTTCGATTAGCAAATATTATGGAATTAGTTTTGCCGTTGAGCTTGGTAAACCGAAAGCTGAAGAATAGGCCTACCTGTAAATTAAACTTTCATCCTCTTGGGTAGGTCTTTGAAGAAGGTTGGTATCCCTTCCAGACTTCCATATAATCAGATCATGAGCATAAAGGCCAAACGTTTAATGTGGCACTTTAAGTTCTGATGCATGTAGGTGGAGTTGGACAGGGCTCAAGATAGCTCCTTGAGTAGCTTTATTCAAAACTTATTGGAATTAAAAAAAATAGCTGATTCGGGATTGTATGTACTTTGCTTACCGATTTTCTTTGAAGCATTCGAACAAAAGATATACATCGTTTAACTAATACCGTTTTACACAGGAAATACACCTAAGAGCCTTCCTTAATCAGAAATTGAGGCAGAAAAATACAAGTTTGAAAAAGTATATTATGTTAATGAATGTTTAATTTAGACGTCAGCTTAAAGAGGGGGGATTGAAGAGCCGGTAGTCCTTAATAATTAGGGTTGTAGCTATTCATTGGAAGCTCTTAATATCAGTTTTCACTTTCATCTGAATTTAGTTTTGATTTTATACCAGGTGTAAGTACATATGTGTCAAATTTGCGTATATTCGCCTTTGTATTACAACCGTTAGTCAAAGGATAAAACTAAAGACTTCTTCAACATTTACTAGCTTCTAAAAATTCAACTCGTTTTGCTTAGAAAAATCAGGCTTAGAGTTTTCGTAAGACTCAATGGTTAGTGGTAAAGCAGAAAAGATAATTTGATCTCAAACACATTAAGTTAGTTAAGGTGTTTAGTTTTGCTCGGAGGGGGGGAGGGGTTACAACAAACTAAAAAAAGCATCAAAACTTCGTTTATATGGATTTTTGTCATGTCTTTAAGATTTGGATTAAAGAATTTTTTGTGTGGGGGGGGGTCAAAACCCCTACCCACCACCCCTGGATACGACCTTGATTGAGGTTAAATAAGTTCTCAACTTATTCAACCCATGTGTCCTTAAAGCTTCCATTATCCCTAATTTGAAGCCCAGTTCCTATTTTTACCTGGGATAAGTCTGGACTGACAGCCTCCCTCTCTTCCCCTTACTTTTTGCTTACTCTCATCATATCTACTTTAACATGTGTATGGGCGTCACTGGTAGGGTTTTCTTCTCAGGATAGAGACGGAAAAAGGAGCTTATGGTGGAGTGGAAACCCAATTACTTTAGAACAACCCCTACCTTTTATAACCAGTCTATCCTAGCCATGATATTTGGTCTAGCAGCCAACTAAACCTAGCCTACTATTCTTTCTATTCTATTCTATTCTATTCTATACCATGACTGGCTCCGTTTATCTGCTACTTACAACACTTGTCACTTACCACAGCTAGCAAAGAACACTGGAATGTTGATGGAGCTGGATCAGGTAGTTTGGCGATGTCCATGAAAAAAAGTTTTCTGACAGCTTTGTGTATTCGCATCGTATAAGTGGTGTAGCTTCTGTTGTTGTGGAGGATGTCGTTGAGGTGCACGAAGGGTCACTAAAATTTAAAAACAAACAAGGAGAAGTTCCATATAAATATATTTCTCAGACTACTACAGCCATGAGAGTAGAGTAGTACCTTATACTTTGGGTAGATTATTTTCCCTCCCATGCTATTCTAGGAGCTTACGTTCCTTCCGGTGTTATTTGGGGAGATTACGTTCCACGGCAGCTTTCCATGACAGATTACTAGACTGGTTATTGCTATTGTTGTCAATTGCACATGGAATTATACAAAACCTACCAGACAGGTTTCTGGGCCAACCAGACAGCTTTCTGGGCCAACCAGACAGGTTTCTGGGCCAACCAGACAGGTTTCTGGGCTAAAACGGGGATTCCCCACACAAGTTTGTTTCAACTCTAAGTTTTTTCAACCAGACTGGTTTTTGAGCCGACATCTGTTTTTTAGGGGAGCCAATCAGAGAGCGGAGGTTACTCCATATACGATAACTCGATTGGTGATTGGGATTCGAATAAAAAGAATGGTTTTCTTTGCAATTCATATTAGTAAGAGAATTGAATTCAGAGAGAATAGTTTATTTGAGTGGATATTAGTAGAGAAAAATGAGTGGTGCATTTACATTATTGGAGATTAATGATGGAACCGACAGCAGCAGCAACGATATACGAGTACCCAATGTGGCTGTGGAAATAACCGCTGGTTGTAGACTATGCCTTGAATGGGACAATATGTATACTAGATACGTGATATCATTAAGCAAGTTTAAACAGGAAGAGCAACTACGTTTTGCTGGAAAAGTGAATATTCTCCATATAAATAAACTTCGGTCAGCATTAGATGTGCTATCGAAATATATTGATGAGAACAAAATGCATCAGTGAATATTATTATTGTAATTATGTTCAATAAAATTGTTTCTAAATCAAAGGCATTTTTCTTTCTATAGTAGACTAGCATATATTTTTTAAAGTAGAAAAATTCTGGTTAGTCTGAAGTTGGTTGTGAGAGAGTTAGGACTCTAAAAAATGGATAGATTTGAGAAAGAGCGAATCATGAGGAATCTAGTGCTTATGGAAAAACATTTGATTCTAGATGACGATTTTCTAGAGCTGTCTATTCAAAGGAAGATATTTTCTCGGAGAATGCTTGTCGATAAAATGAAAAGTGATTCTCCATCATTAGACTATTGTATGAAGCTTCTACGTCGTGGTCCAAATGCATTTACACAATTTATTGATGTATTGATCACGACACGGCAAAATGATATTGTGGATATGCTTTTAAACATTAGTTTAGAAATTTAGGACTTTTTTTTCATGAGAAAGATGGTGCTCAAGGATGGTTTACTCCTCTCTCTCTATCTCAGACAATTTTTGTTGTTGCTAGCTCAGTTTCATTGTGGCAGTGAGAGTGTCAACACATGAAAAAATGTTCCATACATGTCCCCTATGTATGTACACACTGGCAGCTGGTCATCATGTGAGAATTGCACAATGATTGACGAGTATGATGAAAAGTGTAGATTATGCAACCCGTGTAAATTGCATAGAGGATATGCTGTACAAATTAAAGGTTGTAATTCCTGTCTTGAAGAGGTGTGTGACTCTCATCCTAGAGGCCACCTATGCTCCAATTGCCATTATGATAAATGTAATCAGTGGGAGAATACATATCCCGGTATGATTGGAAAGAATCCTAAGCGTGATTTTAGGTTATTGCTACGAGATTGGTATCGTCGTGGTTTTAGATTGGTCTGGGAGGAGGAACCGGGTCAACGATTCAACTGTTGGAACAACAAAAGAATATGGTTTCTACGTCATCGTTGTGAAGACAATGGGTGTTATGATTATAAGCCCACTGATTTTTATTTGGCTGTGACGGAATGTGATTCGACACTTGAGGACACTGTTTGTGAAATTGCTTCAAATAAGCAAATTGAAACATGTGATTCTATGAATATGAGAGTATCATTGACTATACAGAGATATGACAAGAGTGAAGTTACACTCTACTGTAGAAAATGTGACCCTGACATTGCAGTACATCAGGATCAGTACACTGTGAATTCAGATAATCTACCTGCACTAGTTGTTGTCGACAAATACCTATACCTAGTAGAAGATGAAATCTAAAGAGTAGAAAAGTCGTTTTATCATGTATATAAATTTTTATCATTTATTAATAAACAATTTCACATACATTTTTAGAACATTTTATTCGTAGGGCACTAAAATCAATATTAAATACGCTTGTAAGTATATTTTCCACTAGAAAGTCATTCAATCGAGGTAAGTCTACGTGGATGTCGAGAAACTGTTTGTAGGTGTAGCCACGACATCTGAACATGAAAAAGAGTAGTGCATGAAAGCCACATGTCTTAGTCGTTAAATCCTGTACTCTTCGTTGATTTTGAATAATGGTTTTTCCACTGCTTTCAATAAAGTTGCTGATGTATGGAGTGTAGAATTTATACGATAGGCCAAGAGGATCAAAAAATTCAATATTCTTCGTTGTTTGAAAGATGCATAGCCAATGACCGGTCTTCAAAGTCGATGGACTGCTATTAACAATGATTAGGGTATTGTTAACACTTGGAATTTTTTCAATGAAGTCCGAAGGTATGCAATAGGAGTTGTACTGGGACATGTATGGATCCATACTAAATACGTTGATTATTTGGTTTGTGTTCATGGTGCTAGGTCTAGTAGAACACTGCCGTCGGGTGTGATTTCCCAATAGGTTTCAAATTGACTCAGTGATATTAGCGTGATACTCTCAGTCAGAGCATCGGCAAATGTACACTCTAAACGTACATTCCCTGTTCGTACTATGCTCATATCCTGAGTCCCCGACAAGTCCAAAACAATTACCCCATGATTTTTTGAAAACATTGAATCGGTTATTCCATTTTCAAATAGTTGAGAGTCATGATCTAGGGATTGCATGGTCAACTCGTACAGAGTTCTATAGGATTTTTTGTCAAATGATAGAGTGTACAATGGAATACCATTCACTTTGCACACAAGGCTAGATAGACCGAAAAAATTAAAATCATGGGGGGATTCAGTCCAGGATCCAACGGCACTGCCACTCTTCACAAAGGCCAAAGCCAATTTTGATGGGATTTCTCCATTGATAAATGATGAATCGCTATAGCTACGAGAACCGGTGGCAATGTGACGTTGATTGGTGATCGTATGGGGGACAAGAAGTTTAATGTTGTTACCATTGGCTCTTAGCTTTTCCACTGCCAATGCAACAGAGCTCATAACCTGGTGTTTTCGGACGTGGAGAATTGCCGATGTGATAATGACATTTGCATCAGATGCTGCAGGAAGTGTTTTTCTCAAAATGAAATTCGATGGGGCCAGCTGTAACTTTATGTCAATCTTGACATTGGGGGGTAGCCATTGGGATATATTGAATATCTCATGATTTAATTTTCCAACCAGATGATACTCCTGGGTCACTGCAGTAGTCAACTCACCGTCAGTATCAACACCTGATCGATATTCATAGCCCAATGATTGTCCTCTCAACTCCTTATATGCCTTTGGTGTCATCATCATAAATTTTATGTAGCTTGCATAGTTTGATAAATTATTGGTAGTGCTCACCAATGTTCCATTAATAAATACATTAATTTGTTTGAATAGGTTGTGTAGAATACAGTTTTCATAGGAGAGACCATCGGCAGCAGTTGGAGTTATATTATCTGACTTTTTCTTCACCACAACATTTAAATCAATAAATGTTGATGACAAATCAATGAAATAGTCTTCATTGGAAAATATTTGAAAGTGTATATTTTCCGAGAGGGGTTGTTGGGGGTGAAATTGTTCATAGTAGCCATACTTGACACTGACATCAACATTTTCAGCATTGAATAGATTCAATGAGGAACTAATTGATGGATATGATTCCTTGTGGGGGAGATAAGTCATCTTAAGAGAAGAAGTCCTTCTTTGATCTAACAATCTTTTTCTTCTTCTTCTTCTTCTGCTTATTGGTCTTCGTTGTTTTATTCCTCAAAGTCCTTGTTGATGTCCTTCGCTTCCCGCCTGGGTGGAGACTGATGAGTGAATGACGCGCACGCATCCTTTTCAATCCCTCCCCATTTTGTCGAGATTTTAGTTGCTCACCAACGGCTCTTGCTGAAGATCTAATATTTTCCTTAACACTCTCCTTGAAATTCTTGCCCGACCCCCAGTCCTGTAGTGTTGAGGCAGCAAAATTTGATGCAGCAGGCACAAGATATTTTCTGGCAAGGGGTAGTGCAGAACGAAATAGCCTAGCAAACCAGCTACCAAGACCATAGCCAGACATTGTAGTACGACCCTTGTAGTAGTCCAATCCATTGCCTATTTGACGTAGACTCAAAGCACCAACATAACAATCGATATCGGGGCAGACAAATGGAATTCTTCTATTGTTCATTTTAGGTGATTGTGCTGTCGCCGACAATGGGTTCGAAAATGACATGTAATCACTGCTAAGCCTTTTGTTATTGCTAGAGGATCACCCAATTCACTTCTTAGTGTTAACTGACAGAGTTCCAAATACGAAGTGTTTACAGGAACATACTGAAGATGCTTTATATTATAGTGATGAACAAGTTCATGAGTTGTTTTTCGTTCAAGAACACGTAGGAGGGGGACATTTGAATTACCGACTCTCGACGTTTCCACAAAGGATGCATAGAGAAATATGCAAGAGTCCGAGGCGAAACCAGGTGGATAATCAGCAAAAATAACTTGATCCATCCCGTAAACGGTGCCAGCATTTTTCCCATTGATCATATTCTGTTTAAAGCCAAGAACGTCTCTCAGATTATCATTGAGAATAATTATTTCGGTGTCAACAGGTGAGGTAATGTAAATCCTATCGTGTTCCAATGAATAATTAAAATGGAATGTACCATTCCTACGATATGAGATTTTTCTATTGATTGTACGACACAAATCTCTCATATCATCGTATTCAATATATTTCAATTTGGCATGTGGATATTCGCTAGATTTAAGTGCTTCAGCCCATTCATAGTCGACAAAGAGTGTCCAATCGAATGGTATAACTTTTATATCATACACACGATCCTTTCTCAGGATGTCATAGGTATTTTTGAGAATACAGTCGACAAGAGCCACTTCATACGCACCGTCAAATTTGATGGCGGGGGAGAGTTTTGTCCAAAAATCACTTGTCGTATTCAAGTCGTTGTAGAGAGGATCGGAAACATTGGACATGAAAGTTACATAGAAATCATTGGGCATTGTCAATATCTTCAACACCGATCCAAGAATCAAAATCAGAGTTGTATCCTAGCCACCGAACAAGTAACTGTTTCCTACCCCTGCGAGTACGAGTCTTTAATATCTTTTCAATTTGATAGATTTCACTATTATTTTTAACATTTTGCAGTTCATAGTCATAAAAGCCATCGAGAATCTCTTCATCTTTGGTATCTCGCAAACGATAAGTTATGGGTTTAGTGTCTAGGATTTTTGCCACTTTAAAAAGTTCGGTGGACCACAAGTAATTCCCCTTTTCAAAAACATTAGTTGTTCTATTAATTCGAACAGTATCACCAACATTGAATTTATTTTTCTTCTTGACAATCGATTCATTGGAATATTGTTTAAGAAAGGTGTCAATTGTATCATGATCAGAATGATGAACTTCCGTTGGCGTAGAGTTGGACAATGATCGATGAGGTCGTTGATTATAGATCAACATGATTTTATCTAAATCATGAATAAAAGCCGGTGTATTTTTCAATGTACAATATCTTGAAATTAAAAGTCGAATAGTTCTTATCAATCGTTCGGCCAATGCAGCCTTTATAGGACTATGACTATGATAGAGCAGTGTACTATATTTCACTAGTACTTTTGCAACATGGGGATTAACAAATTCACTACCGCGATCCGTTTGAATTTTTTTATATGAATCCTGTTCGAGAATACTTTCAATGGCCTGAGCAACTTCAACGCCTCTCTTTGTTCGCAATGGAATTGCATATGCATAGCGACTAAAAACACTGATTGCAAGTAGAATGTACTTGTACGGTGTATTGTGACGTCTTTGAATCTCATCTAGAGTCAGGAGATCTGCTTGCATTATATGCAGTGGGTAAAAGGCTTTAGTTTTTCGATATTGATTGGCACGAAGTCTATGATTTCTATGCAGAGTGTAACTTGATTCATTTTGTAGATAGTCTTGTACACTTTTAGTGTGAACACCAGTGACTTTGGAAAGAGTGGTGGGTGAACTTAAACTCCCCGCTTCACCAATATTTTCATAAACACCTTTCAGAACTTCAACCATTTTGAACGTAAACACGTTGTGTAACGTCCACTACCCTTTTGTATACTGGCGGTTGGTGTGGTGGTGGTGACGTTGACTTGATACGTCTTCGCTTTTGTCTAGCTATCCAGTGGTGTGCTAGTATTTTCCAAATTGATTTAAAATCTTCTTCTTCTTCTTCATGTTCATATTTTAATGGTGTGTTGACAATGATGCATGTTCATTTAATTTTTTTAGAATTTGTCTATTGCTAATAAGACTTTTGGGGAAGTTTAATGTATTTAGAAAGTTGTATAGATGAGCGTCAAATGATAATAGTCCTTTACGATTTGTAACCATATCATAGATTAAATCAAGTAGATTATAGCTCTTGCCCTGAATTATAATCCCTTTCCCATTGCTCTCAACTTGAATATGATCTTGACCACTTTCCATGAGATAGGTTAGGAGTCGTTTACTTTGTTCACGATATGAGTGGGGCATTAGATTTCCAATTTTCAATACAATTGAATCCAATTCTTCCTTCTTTAATTGTGTTCCAGCAGAATCCTGAGGAGATGATTCTTTTTTGTGATCAATAGCAGCAGTGGCCTTCGACCGATAGGGCTTATGTTTGTCCACTCGGCGAAGTGCATCTTGAAGTAAAAGCAGTTTTTTATCATCCTCAATATTCTCGTTGTCAAGGAATTTACTCAGATTGTTCTCAAAGTGTTCCACGGGTGAGAGAGCGAGTTCTATTGGAGTCAATTTATAGGGTTTTGCCATTCTCTCACTAGAGAAAACTGTTTACAAGTCCTGCAATTATTGGCAGTAAAAGTGTGAAAAAGCTACCGCCCGCCTGAAGAAGTCGTTTCTTTTTAAAATTCTTTCCTTTGTTTTTAGAGGCCAATGTACGTACAATGGAACGATGTTGCTTTGCCTGTTGCTTAACTACTTCTGGCAGTTGAACATTACCCTCGGTCAAATTTAAACAAAGTTCAGATATTAGATTAATGAAATCATTGTCAATACCATGTTTGAGTATGGCTTTCCTAAGCGAGGGTTTTGAAGTGCTTAGAACTGAAAACAGATGTCTATTTTCATGTAGTTTCTTCAGTGTCATGATAGCAACTAATAGGTCTTTTTAGTGTTCACGGGGAGATATACTGTAATTTCATTGTCGAAAATATCTGTGACTACACGCAGATCCTCGGGTGTATTTTGATTAAGATCTAATAGGATATAGCCGTAGGGTTTATTAGTTGCCTGATTGTATGCTGAGAGCAGAAATTTAGGGGCGCCTGGATAGATTTGTTTATTGAGGGTTATTAGCGAGCTGGAATCACGAACAACTCTGTAGATGATATAGTAGGTGCAGTTCAATGCAAGTGTTCGCATACATTTGCTCTGATGAAAGAGATTGTGTAGAACCAGAGTAACGGAAATCTGTTCATGATGAGAGCGAACAGTGAACAGTTGTAGCATTTCCTGGGACCATTGTTCAATAGATTCAGCCAGATCGTCAATGATCAGCCAAGAGTTTGGTTCAATAATGCTGAAAACATCAAGTCCCTGTATGAATTGTATCTGCACCAATCCCGTGGTGGCAATTGCTTTTATTTTATCGTATGACTCCTGCCAAATACTGTAACAATAGTAGATTCTTTTTTCGGATTTTCCACAAACATTTTATCGCAATTTTTAATTATTTTAGTTAAGAGTGTTGTTTTGCCTGACATTGAGGGCCCACACAGAAACGATCTGAATGGTGTTTTAAATTGATACATGTTCCCTTCAACAGTTCACCTAGACAACTAACTGTAGACTATAGCTGTCTAATGACTAAATAATTTCCCTACTACTACTACTACACTACTACTACTACTCCGTTCAAGAATAATAATAATAATAAGAAGAAGACGAATAAAGAATCATATTTTCTTTTATTATATGCATAAAAAAGTAACAATACTTAAAAAATACTACATTGAAAAAAAAGCACATTAAACATGAAAAAAATACACTTTTTTTTAATTTATTTATAATAAAAAATACAATATTTACATGGCACAGAGAAAAAACACTTAAATAAATACACTTTTTTTGTTTATTTATTTATAGAAAAAATACAACATTTATTACAATAAAGCACTTAAAATAATATCAATTTTTTAATTTCAATGAAACATGTATATTTACAAAAAAAAATCTGCTCTAAGTCAAAAAAAGATAACTTTGGTAGTGGCGGTGCGCCCCCCGCTGGCGACCGCCCCCCCCCCCCCCCCAAGGCCGCGAGGCCCCCCCCCAAAGGTTTTGGGAACAATTTACTGGACTTTATTCAAACCGAGACTTTCCCTATGGATAACACATTCGGCCCGGTCTGAAGTTAAATAGTGCCCAAGGGGGAGGGTAGTCACACCGTCTTGACAAACATAGACCTTGTCGGAAATGGTACTCATGGCAATTTTTTCTACATTTACAGTAAAGTTCCTGTAGTTGAGGGAACGAATTGCCAGCAATTTGGCTCGTGGAATTGTATTTTGAACAATACAATTCCTATAGATGTCCATGTCGAAATTCTTATCCACATAGCGCGTGGGTACTCCTTTGCAACGTTTCTTGATTTCCTCGTCGTGTGTCTGTATAAAGTACACCTTCGGACTTACAAACATACCACGGGAAATCATGTCGCTTCCCGTTTCTGATTTAAAAAATAAAAGCTGATTTGGCGCCCGACGTTTCACTAGCTCTGGGTAAAGCCCACTCCAATTGGTGTAGTCCATCCGTGAGCTGATAATTTCACCGTGCGCCAAATCATCAATTAGATTTGGGGTTTTTACTTTTAACAGTAGAGAATCTGTGTCCCCGTAGCAGACCTCTACTTGCCCCTTTTCCGGCCACTGTACCCAAGCCACATTGTAGTAGAATTCCAACATGAGCTTTTTAGAGATCTCCAAGATAGCACTGCCTGCAACAGTATTTTTATTCAGGACAATGCTTCTTTTTTTCTATTCAATAGTACCATGTCCGGGCCAATGATCGTGAAGGAAGTGTAATTTGGATCGGCAATAATTCGAGCACATTGTTTGGGATCGGTCACGACGTCACAACGATTCCTATTGCGAACACTCTCACACATTTTACCGAAAGCCGAATTCAAAATGAGCTTATAAATTTCTTTTTCGGCTTTCGTTTGTGCTTCAGAACGTTTCTTGACAAAGTGTCAACAAACGTTTTCAGATAGGGTTTTTGACTAAACTGGAGCGCTCTGTGAACCTTTGTGACGTTGAAACCGTTGTTGCACATCCATTTTAAAGTCACATGATGTACAACAATATTTTTTTTCGGCAGAAGGTCAGCAATAAGTTTTTGTTTTGAAGGTGACCAATGCAATCCGTCCACCTCGACTAAACGCCTATTGCGGGGGCTCAAAGAGTCCCTAGTCACAGGTCTATTGATGCACGGGAAAACAAAATCCTTTACTGAATCGTGAAGCTCAACTGGTATCTCCCCATCAATTTCAAAAAACCATCCAACCGGTCCATTCTCCTCAACACTGTCAATGTTGGGGAAATGGGGAGCTTGAGGGTCATTGAGCCATTTATAGTCACCGCAAGGTAGCGCATAATGGGACATGGCCGAGGAGTAGAGAGAATTTATATCAAGGAAAACTGCATCCGATTTTGTCCCCGTCTTCTCTCCAGTTGGATCAGTTTCCAAGATACGATCCCCGTGAAAAACATATCCACCCCTCATTGACCTTTCGATGAACAGATGCTGATCGATGTCAGTGATTAGCCCAATTTTTTCCCCGCTAATTTTTAGGATGAGGTCCATCACCAGATGAGGAGATGAAAAATAATATCCCAAATCAAGATTAAATTCCATAGATTTTGTCCGTATTTTTACACATAATGTCTAACAAAGTTAACACATCATTCGACAAATACAGCTTGCAGTAGTCAAACCCATTTTTACACCCTCCCTCTGCCCATACTTTTTTTAGCAAAACTGTATTCATCGGGGGTGCACCTACGATCGTGTAGACTGTCGTAAAACGATTCAATCGATGGAATAGTTTCCTCGGCGAATCTCGACATGGAACAATAATAATCATAAGAATATATGCCCTTGACCGTCAACAAATCATATAAATCATTTGGAAATTGTTGCTTGAGAAGGGGGAAAGCGTTGCAGCCGTCATCGTTTTTCTGCACTTGAATTAATTCGCTCAATGATTTGGGGAAAAAACTGTAGGAATCTAAAAAGCGAATTTTATTCGTGTACTCAACGTCGTCTTCAACAAATTTCCACATAAATTCCAAAACAAGCAACTTTTCCGATGATTTAGGAATGATTTTGTAGGAAAAGCTGTCTATCCCCCATGCATCATCCACTGTTCCATTTCTTTGAAGATGTGCCATTGCTGGTAGCACATACTTCAGATCGTAGTTAGAGTTATGTATAAAAACCGGAAGAAAGAGTTGCTGTTTAATTTTTAAATTACATGAATTGTGAGCCCACCCCCGAAAGTTACTTTTTCCCGTTGAATTGGGGTCAATAAGGTGATTATGATCCTGGACCGCGTCTTTTGGGGCAAGAGCACTCCTACAAACCCAACAAATTGTCCCCTTTTCTAGTGCCAGTTGCTCCTTATCTGATAATGACATTGGGTAGTTGGTGTGACGCAATCGTGAAATTGCGCTGTTTGCTGTTTTTATTAAAGACACCAATAACTTTTCCATGCTACCCTCCTCATCCATAGCCAAAAAAAACTCTTCCAACTGCATTTTATTATTAGAATCGCGACGGGCATGCGCATAGGAACACGCAACTAGTTTGTGTTCCTTGACTATATTTGGCCTTGATGGGTCTGATACCTCCACCAGTCTTGATTCACAATCTAAACATTCTTTATCAGCTTTTAGCAGGGAATTTTGGAAATTTTTAAATTGTAAAGTATCTTTGCCTTCTGCCGGCATTTCAATTCTTTGATTGCCATGAGTTTTGCAATGTCTCATGTGAGCCGAGAATGTTCACTCAGATGTGAATGGGGAAAGGCACATGGGGCAATAGAGACGTTCCCCTTTCTTCACACCTTGAGATAAGAGTCGACTTATTGCTGTAACGGGGAAAAAATGACCATAGGAATTTACATCTTTGGGGGCTCGTAAATAACCCAAACCCAATTTTTAACATTATCTACCATCGGTGTCCTCACTGAATATAAAACCCCTTTTTTATTTGGTTTCTTTCCCCCATTTACAAATTCCGTGTCATACTGGAGAACAACCACCCCCAACCCAAGATTTTCATTTGCTTTTTCAAATATGGTTATTTCTTTCAAGGACACCGGATATTTTCCCTCTAAACAATCAAAATTTACTTTAGGGAAATTTTCTCCACCGTTACGAGCAAGGCTGTCGAGATTTTTCATTCTTGGATCATCTTTTAATGTTTTATGGGCTGCTGCTAAAAATGCATATTTAAAGCATTGCAGCCCCGTGTCAAATTTGAAACCTTGAACCCCTCCTGTAGTCGTCAAATCTGGATGGCATTTATTTTGTTACCCCCCGCCCCTCTTAAAATAAAGTTTTTTTTTAAATCTACTGAGATTCAGATCCATGTGTTCAATGTATAAAATTATGGACCCGCTTCCCCTCTCGTTAAACGTGTCCAAAATCGAAATTAATTTATTTACCCAGTTGAAAAAGTTACCCTCAAATTCATTTAGACCAGGGTAAAAAGTTTGATTGCCAGTTGAAAAATGAAAATAAAAAATATCCCCAGATTTCCCCTTTTGTAAATAAACTTTTTGATTTACTGATGCTTTAATCCCCCCTTGACCCCCCCCCCCCCATTTCTGAATCTGAATCTCAATTTGTGCTCGAGTTCGGTCGATGTAGCTATGGAAACATTTACAGAGTCTGTTAAAATGACCCCACCGTCAATCACGTTTTCCTCGGGAGGGTTAAAATCTACCCTATATGTTTGTAAGTGACCTAGAGCAGACGCTAACAAATAAAATTCACGTAGTTCCGGGGATATGACACTATTTTAATGTCCTGCACCTATTTGCACAGGACTCATTTCACTAACTATAAAACTATCGTCAAAAATATCCCCGGGAACATTAGGTTCAACAATTTGCATTGTTGTTGTTGCTGTATCATTAAGCGGAATGGTGGGGGGGGGGGGGTGACATAGAATTGTCAATAACACCACCCCCAGTCTGTTCAATTGCAATGGTTGGAGATGGCATGAGGTACCCTAGTACATATTCCAAGGTGTTTGGGGACAATTGATCGAACCAGCCTGTATTGTCCTGTAATGGATTTCTTTATGAGGACCCGGTTCAGGTGCACTAGTAACATCCCCTAAATACTCACGCATAAATCTATCTGCCCACTCCGGATCCTCAATCATATCAATATCACAAGTTAAATCGTCTAGGCTAGCCATTTCCCCAAAAACATCATTAAGAAAACCTCTATGCCACTCCATATTATCTAGAACTAATGAAGGTTCGTCTCTGAACTCCATTGGTGGCGATAGAATTGGTCCAGTAAATGCTGATGTCTCATCACCCAATGGCGGTGCTATATCATTAATCTATAGAAAAAGGTTTTATTTTCTATGTGAAATGAGCATTATTTCATAAAGTTGAAAAATCACGTTCATTTTTTTTCCATACCACCCATAAAACTCAATTCCTCCTCCTAGAATTATTTAAACTAAATACATACCCCCCCCCCCAGTAAGTTCAGAAAAAAAAACACAATAGCCTTATCTGTAGTGGAGCATTTTTCTACTCGTAAACTAATTTTTTAAACTAAATAGTTACCCCCGCCCTCCTCCCTCAGAAAGTTCAGAAAAACACAATAGCCTTATCTGTATTGAAGTATTTTTCCAGTCGTAAACTAGTTTTTAAAACTAAAAAGTTACCCCCTCCTCCCTCAGAAAGTTCAGAAAAACACAATAGCCTTATCTGTAGTGAATCATTTTTCTAGTCGTAAACTAATTTTTAAAACTAAAAAGTTACCCTCTCCTCCCTCAGAAAGTTCAGAAAAAAACACAATAGCCCTATCTGTAGTGAAGCATTTTTCTACTCGTAAACTAATTTTTAAAACTAAAAAGTTACCCCCTCCTCCCTCAGAAAGTTCAGAAAAAACACAATAGCCTTTATCTGTAGTGAAGTATTTTTCTAGTCGTAAACTAATTTTTTAAACTAAATAGTTACCCCCACCCTCCTCCCTCAGAAAGTTCAGAAAAACACAATTGCCTTATCTGTAGTGGAGCATTTTTCTACTCGTAAACTAATTTTTAAAACTAAAAAGTTACCCTCTCCTCCCTCAGAAAGTTCAGAAAAACACAATAGCCTTATCTGTAGTGAAGCATTTTTCTAGTCGTAAACTAATTTTTAAAACTAAAAAGTTACCCTCTCCTCCCTCAGAACGTTCAGAAAAAAAAACACAATTGCCCTATCTGTAGTGAAGCATTTTTCTAGTCGTAAACTAATTTTTAAAACTAAAAAGTTACCCCCTCCTCCCTCAGAAAGTTCAGAAAAAAACACAATAGCCTTATCTGTAGTGAAGCATTTTTCTAGTCGTAAACTAATTTTTAAAACTAAAAAGTTACACTATCCTCCCTCAGAAAGTTCAGAAAAAAAACACAATTGCCTTATCTGTAGTGAAGCATTTTTCTAGTCGTAAACTAATTTTTAAAACTAAAAAGTTACCCCCTCCTCCCTCAGAAAGTTCAGAAAAACCCAATAGCCTTATCTGTAGTGAAGCATTTTTCTAGTCGTAAACTAATTTTTTAAACTAAAAAGTTACCCTCTCCTCCCTCAGAAAGTTCAAAAAAAACACAATAGCCTTATCTGTAGTGAAGCATTTTTCTAGTCGTAAACTAATTTTTAAAACTAAAAAGTTTCCCTCTCCTCCCTCAGAAAGTTCAGAAAAAAAAACACAATTGCCTTATCTGTAGTGAAGCATTTTTCTAGTCGTAAACTAATTTTTAAAACTAAAAAGTTACCCCCTCCTCCCTCAGAAAGTTCAGAAAAAAACACAATAGCCTTATCTGTAGTGAAGCATTTTTCTACTCGTACGTTCCCCGAATATTTAACACATACCATTTTTCCATACCATCCAACAAAACCCAATTCCTCCTAGCATTTTTAAGTAAATAATCACATATAAGTTAGAGGTGAAATATATACACTTACAAATTCAGACTGCACTTGTAAATCTGAAATCCCTGGCAAAGCATGAAGGGTGGCCTCCTCCCGATCTTGAGCAGACAAGACCGATGCATTATGAGAAAGCATCCATTCCCTCTTGAATTTTCTACCAGGTTGCAAAGTGGTCTGTGCAGAGCTGGCACTTGCATGAGAGGGTCCTGGTTGGTCCAGAGAACTTGTAATGGATGGCCGTGTAGCTTGCATCGATGTGCTAGCATTCCGTCTTGGTCACTTTTCCGGGGGAGATTAATTGTAGGAATCCTCTTCCTTAAAAAGAAGACAAAATTTAGTATGAAAAAAAAACGATTCCCTTTTTTACAGAAGAAAAAATTAGTCTGCACAAAGAATCCTCCTCTAACCACACGGAATCAGGGAACAGAGTCTCTCTCAAACCCCGTAAAGCTCTTTTAAAAGATACAAGAATTACTTATTTAACACAAAAATTTCGTTTTTAATGGGTACCAAGTAAAGAAAGACCGTGTTAGAATTGATACATTGCCCCCCCTTCCCTGTCATATATTTTTATAAAAGCCTCTTAATCACCTATTAAACCCTTTTGCATTCATCAAAAATATCTGTCTAATTTGGCCAAAAAACAAACTCTCTTTCTTCAAAGCGTTTAGAATTACACGTTTCCATTCCTTTGTTTTCTTAATTCAGATAATGCGCTTGCCAAATGTTGTTTTGAAATCATCCCCTCTTGTTAACAGGTTAAACACAGATGGTTTTATGACAGCACATTTTAAACGCACGATTGGAAAAGGACATTTTTGAACGAAATAACTAAAACTACAGAACTATTCTCGTAACAAAGCAATGGAGGAGGGGGTTTTTGTTTTACATAATAGAAAAAAAGTGTAAAATTTGTTTTCTATCGAGTATACTCATAGTATTTTAAGGTTTGTGTTGTTGGAGGGGAGGGGGGCTAAGTCCCCCTGAAATTTGAATTTACGGGTAAAATGCTTTTTATCTGGAAATAAATTAAGAAATTCGGTAAACTATACTCACGTTGAAAATAGAAATATCCATTGTTTCAAAGTTAATAATATTCAGTGTACTATGCTCGATATGTTAAAACATAATGAAACTAAATTCTAATGCATGAACATTTTATACGGAATTTCAAGGACGAAAAAAAACGGATGTTGAGTTACATAATTTCGTGCATGCTCCCAAAACATGTTTGACTACTTTATACCAAAAAAAAAACAGATGTCGGCTCAAAAACCAGTCTGGTTGAAAAAACTTAGAGTTGAAACAAACTTGTGTGGGGAATCCCCGTTTTAGCCCAGAAACCTGTCTGGTTGGCCCGGAGACCTGTCTGGTTGGCCCAGAAACTTGTCTGGTTGGCCAAGAAAGCTGTCTGGTAGGTTTTGTATAATTCCATGTGCAATTGACAACAATAGCAATAACCAGTCTAGTAATCTGCCATGGAAAGCTGCCATGGAACGTAATCTCCCCAAATAACACCGGAAGGAACGTAAGCTCCTAGAATAGCATGGGCGGGAACATAATCTACCCAAAGTATAAGGTACTACTCAACTCATGAGACCATGTTCTAATATTGCTGAATTACACTGATTGATCGCAATGCGAAGTCATTGCAAATTGTCAAATAACAGGCAAATTTAAACGAAAGTTTGTGATGTTAGCTGTAATGACATAGATGTAGGAAAAGCTGAAAAGCTCTCAAATGTTAATTATAGGATTTCTTCACAGGACTTTTATTTAAAAAATTAGAAATAAATCTACAGGTACAAATAATGAACTCAATGAGCCATTATCTCGCCTACTAAAGTTGGCAGTTTGGTTTCGTCAGCTTAAAAAAAAGAAGGTTAATATGCCTTCAAAGTGATCCGAGATTAGAAATTCCACATCGTCATGAGCACCAGGAAAACAAACATCATGAAACACATTCAACACTGGGACACAGCTCACTATAATTACCGGCGGAGGAAAATCCGTGGAAAGAGTGATTGCAAAACAGCTATGTTTGGATGTGTGGAGCTGCATCCTTTAGGGCACTAGTGCATAAAAAAAATTTGTTTTTCTGTTACAGAGAAGTTCCAACTAAGATATAAAATCAGGATTTCAATCGCATACAGGACTATCGGTACATTCGTCAATATTGATGTGCCCACTGTTGTAAAATATGCTACAAAACACAGTAATAATTTTTTCAGTACAGTAATAACGTAAAATAGTAAACACTTTTATACACTCTCCGATCAATAGAACTTTGAAATAAAGTGATAGTAGAAAATACAGTAGTATTTTACTTTTAGACATCTTTTCCTATGAGAATTTCGGCTCCTAATGAAGCTTAACTGAAATATTAAGCATTCGTTGAGATTCCAACCAACACCCATGCAATGACTTGAAAATTATTGCCTAATATGGTGATTTCGTGGATGCACAGACAATTAGCCTACTTTATACAGTACAATATTTATTGGACTTTAAGAAGTTTGGGTCTGATGATTCAAAAGGTGTTATGTTACAAGAAACAAATTTTAGAGGAGAATGAAAACAGAAAAATACCTTTGAGGTTTTTCAACTATTTAACTTACAATGGCATTGCCCGGTCTTCAGGGATAGCAAAGACTATTTTGAAGTCAAAAGAAATATTTTCCACCCATTTTTGCAAGTAATGAAACTTTATTTTGCAAGGAAAAGTAAGATATGTTGGAAAAATACAAGGTATTTGAGCCTCTCTAAAATTACCAGCTATGTTACTATAAAATGTTTTGGACCAATAGAATTAAGGTTGCAAGTTTACGGTCATCCTGTGAAGCAGTGGGGTATTGACCATGATTCGACGAAAACTCTCACATGATTTCATTTGAATTGTTGCCGCTGCTTTGGGTGCGGTTGCAACAGTCTTAATTGATTTCGAAGGCCAATGCGTAAATCTTAGGAGTTAATTAGAATTTTTCCACCTTGTAAAAGTACAGTCCCTAAGCTCTCTTCTCTAAAAAAGCTAAAGAGCTTAGAAAAAAGTTTATAAAAAGATTTTCTAAGCTTGAAGCTTAGAAAAAAACTTAGAGATATATTAGAATAAAAAGTATTTCCCTCGAGAAGATAATTTTATTTTTCATGCATTTGATGGATGTAAATAAGTACTGTTTTATACATGTCCTTGGCTTGCAACTTGATTAAGCCAAGCATCACAGTATGTCTCAGGAGGTATGTTTTATTGAAAAGGGGTTTTCTTTCAATTCGGTTTTTAGAGGCAAAATATTTATGAGAATGTAAAAGTGTAATAAAATGAAAGGCGTACACTAATGCAAGATTGACTAGTAAAACCACAGTAAGAAACAAATAAATTATGAATGCTTAACTTACTCAACATAGCTAACATTAAATCTAAATCCCCCAGCGCCACCGCCATAATTGACCAATGAGCGATAAAAAAGTGAAACTGACGGAGATCCTGTGTATATTGTTCCGTCTGGCACCACAGTTGAGTTTCCACAAAACCTGTAACAAAATAATCCGCTGTAAGCTTTAATAAACTAAACAACACTTAACTTATTCAATATTGTGATGTAAATGAATAATAGAATTGCAATTTATTGTTCTTATTTTTAAAATAAAACTTCCTTTCACTTCGTATAAGTTTTGAACAAAAAACACCTTCGATATCGAGTGTTGACTCTTCAATTGACAGTTAAATGCCACAATTGAAAGAAACTCACACGTACTCAAGCACAGTGCTACCTTTAAGCTGCAGTTTGTAGTCTACCCGTAGACCAATTTCCTTTATGAGCCTTCCTTGAAAACCAAATGCTAACATGCTGTGAAAACTAGCACTACGAAGGAGTTGCAATGAAAATCAAAGAATAAAGCTCAATCTACGATTATACTGTTCACTTGTTACAAATCAAAAACTACGATGTATACTTTAAGCAGCAACTCCAAATTCTAATCCTTGACATGGTTGTAGTAAATATATTTGAAATATTAATCTTTTATCTTGTAAAAAATATTTTGTTTATTTTGCTTTTGGAATTATTTGCGTTAAAGCGGAAGAACGTTTTAGTCTGCTTCCCGATTCCTTATTATCGCAAAATTTTTACCAGAATATCCAATCTGAACCTGGTTTCTGCCGCTCTATCAAAACATTATGAGGGACAATTTTACTAACAATTAAATCTCAACGAGCTTACAGAAAATTAACACATAAGACTTTTTAACGATTTTAACTTCGAGCACAAAATTTAGAGCAAAGAATTATAATAATAATAATAATAATAGTAAAATAATAAATTCCTTGCTCAGAGCAAAGAATGATAGGCTAATAATAATAATAATAATAAAAAAAAAAACAATTTTTTGAATATCAGAGATAAATATGGACAGCTTTTTTGATTAAAAGTTTTTTTTAATTTCATACTGGTCTTCAAGTTTGAAATACTATCTTAAATTTTGGTTGACACTTGATGGTATCGTTTTGCATGTCCTCCCACACTATTACTAACGATTTTGACGGTAGACCAATGACCTCTGGTGACGAAAAAGCAACTTTCCATGAAAATTACCACCACTCACAGAAAAGGTTTCCAAAGATGCCTCCTAAGTAAAGTGAGAAACAATGGTCTATAAAGCCGGCAACATAAATTAATATTCCATCATTTAAGACAAAAAGGGATTTTTGTAACAGTTTGTGGAAAAGAACTGAAAGCAAAAAAAGACCAGTTATAAGTTTCGTAATGATATACACTAAAAATTGTTGTAAGATAAATTATTGAATAACATTCCTCAATCAATCTCAAAAGCTCGAGCACCCTGACTAAGAAGCCAAAAGGTCACGAGCACTCTCTTTTTTTTGTTAAATTGAAAGTTTGTTAAATGTCCATCATTGCCAAAATTGTTCATATAACAAGGTTCTGCACAATTTTTGTAATAACATTGAGTGTTTTTTTTAGATTCTATTTTTACTTTTTTTGAAGAAAATATGCATCTATTTTGAAAAAGGAACTTCACCAATCGAAGCAACTAACATAAGGAACTGCCAATGTTATAGAGGTGCATTGGTTTAATACAAAGGTCAGAACTTTCCTTACCACATGCGGCCTTATGCTGTATTTAAGTTGCTCTTATCTAGTATATCTTCAATTATTTTTGCAATTTAACCTACTTGTCAAACTATAAAAGCAAACTATATGTCAACCAGCTCAGATTTACGAAACAAAGTACTAGAAATACTAAAGTGCTTCATTTGTCACCAGCTACACTTCCAAATAAGTTTTCCCCAGTATTATTGTATACGTATTCATTTTTCTATCATTTTTCAATTCACACACAGTTTACTTTTTGAGCAATAATTTCCTATATAAATATGATGTTAAAAAATTGCTGCTATATTATCTGAATCTGAATTCATTCTCTTAATCATGATATGTATATGTTTTTGATACCAGGCTAACAGTGGCTGTCCACATCGACAGGTATCGAACTCTTGTAAAAACTTGATCAAAATTTGCCCCGATTCTATCAAAATCTTGTCACTGGGGTACTTTCAAATATTTTGTTGGCAATTTTCAGTGCTCCGGTCACTTTAAAAGAATTTTAAAGTTTATTTGAAACAAAATAAACTTTTGTGTTTAATGAGTTTAAGTAACAGATTGTATAGTTTTTCTGACCAAATTATACCTCAGAAGATTTATTTTTTCGTAATTACAGTAATATCCATCAGTTCTCTTTCACAGACAAAAATGTCAAAATAAACGGTAAAGCAAGGAACTTCTTGTTTCATTCATATCTTCATCCTCTTTCACAAATCAGTTTTGAGTGATGTTTCTCTTGTGATGATTAGTCTGAAAGATTTCCTTATGCGTTGAGTTCGCGTTTGGCGCAAATTCTTTTTCCTTTGCTAAATCTTCTAGAGATCCCTGAAAGAGCATCAAAAAAATTGTTAAAGAATAAAGCTTAACCTGGAAAAACCAGCCTAAACGTATCAAACTTTGACATAACCAGATTTTTTGGATTGTATTATACATTTTTTTTAAAGGGTTTAGGAAGGGCAGCCACCCTCATATATTAAACGATTTGTGTTTGTTTTGAGTTTTAATGTTTCTCCTTATTTTCAGTTGAGAAAAATTATCTTTTATGCTTAATTTTTGACCTTTTTTAAATCATGCCAGGAAATTTCCTTCTCCATTTCAAGATAAGTGTGGTGTACCTCAAGAGTCTCTTTTGGTCCCACTTCTGTACCTTGTGCGTGTTGATTATGAGGGTTTTTACTTATTTGAGTGTTTATCATGGCTATTGCAGATGATACTGCTTTAACTATATCTAGTTGATCTATTGATCATTTGTTGTTAAAAATAAACAATTTTTCAAAGTAATTTCATACATTTACAGGGTCACTAAACTACTTACGGTCCTATATTTGGATAGTAGATATCCTCGTTGGCAACCGAAAGTCGCTCAAATATGCAAGTAGGGTCATTAGTATCGTAGGTTGAAAAGTCATAAATAGTTACTTCTGCTATTTTGCATACAGGAGCCTCGACGTACCAAGTACAATAAAGCCCAGCGCTCCTTGGTCCACCTATACCTTCAACAGCAAAGCTCCCAGGTGCTTGAATCTTACCACCACATGAGTTGTCAGCTAAAAAAAAAAGAAATAATTATAAAACACTCCGAAAACACCCAGACAAATATAGCCATTAAAATAAAGAAAAGTTAAATTAAGAATGCATCAAATGAGACAGGGAATTTCATATTTTTTACTAGTCCTTTTCATTCTGTTAGGTAAATAAGATAAACATAAATAAGATCCACATTTAAACATTTTGTATTCGAACATGGTAAAAGAAAATAGCTTTCACTTAAAAGAAGACTATGCAACACTTAATATTTTCACGGCCTATTCTGATCAGACATTGACCTAAAATAAGGGTTAAAGTTCTGTATTGGCTTTTTCACAGCATCTAAGCTTAATATATCTCTATTTGGCACAACTTACAGTTAGAAATTCAACACTGCTCAATTCCTAACACATTTTTAGATTTATAAATGTGTGCAAAATGGTAATGTTCATCTTTCTTTGTGAACCTTATTCTAGGTCCCTCGCCTCCTTTAACTTCACCTTTGGTATGTAAATTTTGTCTGTTTCCTCTGTTATATCCATTAGGTAATTGGTCAGTAATATCACTAACGGTTTACGTCAGGCCGATTTCTGATTCCAGGATGAAAAATAAGGTTGGCTACCCAAGAATTATGGGAAACATGGGTAAATATAATTTTAAGGCCTTACATAGGTTATTTCCTGGTTTTTACCATCATTCAGTATAATCGACGGAAAGTTGATTTAAAGCACAGTTTTTGAAATTGATGAATTTTGTGCCGTCTCTTCATGAATTTAAAAAAGAATAGATATTGTGATAGTAAAATCAATGCCATTTAAATTGGCTTTTAGTCAGAAATTTAATTCTAGGGTCCAAAAACAGGGGAGGGGGGTAAGTCAGAAATACACTTGAACTTTACCGATGGTGTAACATAATGTACGACACGGATAAAAAAATCAAGTCGAATTTTTATTTGACTACAATTTAGACAGACCTCTCCAATAAAAAAGACCTTCTTAAATCGAAATTGACAAGGATAAAAGGTAATGGTGAAAACAAGATTCTACCCTGATATTTTCTTTTACATCAAGCAGTTCAGTGGATCTTCACATCCTAAGAGCATAAATTTAGACATTACACCATGCTATATATTGTTTGCTTTATGCTTCTTTGCGCCTAGATTTCTCTTACTAAGCATGTGCTTAGCCTCACTTGATTTTGAACTTTCAACTGGACCCAGAAACTAAATGCCCAGCTTAGGTCTTTCTGACTTAAGGTAACGGCAAAAATATTTACGATAGAAAGATAAAACTCAGAAAAAAAATGAGAAAAGTTAATGGGCACTGTAATGCTAGTACACCAACCAGCTTCCATAGGTGCTCGTAAACAAGAGGTTGTAAAACCTATATTCCTATATAGGTACTAGTATTTTCAAGTCGTACAACCTCACACTCCCCTCTTTATTCAAAAAAGGGGTTTTTCACTTTTGAAAGTCGCGTTTCATAACCATAAGTGATACAAAATTTGCCATTTTCTGAAAAGAAAAGGAGTAGCGCGAGGGATGTGTGCCATGATGGAAGGGCAAGTGGTACTCCAAGATGCACTTCAGCCTGTGAAGAGTAGGTAACCTCACGCATTTAACGTACTGTAGGCGTAAACAAATTTTTAAGGAATAAGCTAAGACAAATAAGATAATATTTGGGAAAATGCTAAAAATTTTCAGCAACAGTTGTGTGTGAGAAACTGATATATACTCACGGTATGCAGGGATGCTGCTCGCTATTACAGTTCCACAATCACTTCCGCTAGTTCCAGGTGGGCATTTGCAAGTACATGCAGGACCAAGATACCCATGATTGAGACATGTCGGTGAACTCGTTCCACAGTTGGTGCTCCATTTATCTAAAACAATTTTTAAAAAGAAGGTATATAAATTAGTCATGTTCCGATTAAATATTAACACCTAGAAGTCAGATAAAGTTAGACCTGTTTGTCTATTCCTTCCATTATTAGCTGGTTGTTAAAGCATTTTTAAGTAGGATTGCATACCGTGGCTACTAATCGTGATTGTAACGATAGTTATAAAATAGTAAAGGGCGAACCTTTGCCAATAGTTATAACTCAATATGATCTTAAAGGAACTGCTCAATGATAAAATACTTCCGCATACTGTTTATTTTAAAATAGTAACGGTTATTATGGTTTAATAACACCCCTGGAAATGGTGCCAAATTGGAAAAAGATTACCGTCTTAAGTACCATAATTGAAAAATGTAAACAAGGGACTAACGATTTCCCAGCTTTAAATACCACAGGGAAGTATATTTTAGCATAGTAGTATTAAGTTTTCTTTTCATCTTCATCTTCTTTTTCTTTTCTTCTTTTTTCTCCAGCACTCCAAACTATAAATTTACAAGAGTGCAAAAAGCTTGCAAGTAAGATAAGTAAAATATTCTAAACAGGGATAGAGTTAATTCAGCTTAAATTTAGCTAGTTGTTAACTGTTCGAATAACAAAATTTAAAGTAGTGGGTCCTTACTACTTTCTGCAACATGCCCTCCCCAGTTTCTACAACATACCCTCCTTTTTTCCCTAAGATATCTGCAACATTCCCTCTGACGTCACGACAGCCATAAGGAAATTAGCATAGGATTATAAAGTCATGCCCTCAGAGGTCAGGTGAAACACTCCTGTGTGTTTCTGTGAGAGCTCTGTTTCTTCGTGAAATTCCCAAGTGTTCCCCCCTCTAGGTGTCTAGCCACTTTTCCAGGTTTTTTCTCCATGTTGTTTTCCCCAATATAGATGTCTAGACAAATTTTCAGGTGTTTTTATTTCCCCGTATTGTTTTCCCCGTGTTGGAATCACATGACTTTCCCAGAGCCCAGATTCCCCTTAGAGAATAGAAGATCTCTGCATTTTCTAGGAATTGTATAAATACCCGGAAAAATTAATAAGCTTTAAGATTCTTAACCCCTAGTAAGGAGGTCCATGAATGGACTCTCAATACATCCAAAAGGGGTCTTTTAGAGTCTTGTAACACTTATTAGCAGTAGTATAGCCCAAAGGGGTCTTTTACATACATGGTCAGTAGTAGAGGGTATGGTACCCTTCTGTGCCCCATAATACAATGTTACATTCGAGCAAGTAGTATGGTGTCTATTAGTTGAAGGGTTCATGGTACCTTTTCATAATACAGAGATGCCTTCTAGTGATTTGAATGAGTTCCATACTCATTCTTTCTTTTTCATAAGGCAATCTGTTCCAGTGAGCTATATATGCTCTTATTGTTCTTCTAGGTTCACACATAATCTTCTCAAGGGACCTACAACCTCTACAATGATATTGAATCACTAATAAACATTGAACAGGTCCCGGGGACTAGTTAACACGAGGAGGGTTTAAGTACGGAGGTGAGTCTGGCTCGTGTAGCTCTCACTGAGTTTAATTTTGACAGTTTTGTGTGGGATCTCGGCCGTGATGCGGAAGTTTCGAACAGTGTGCTAGAACAATTACCACCTAAAGAGGTCGAGACAACGCCCACCGTGGACAACAATTTAGGAGAGCAAAGTGGTGCCGGATCACCTACAGTATTGCCTAACTTGTACTTAGCCGATACCGCTATGCGTAATTTTCCCGTGTTAAGGGCTAAGCTCGGTGACCCGTTCAATTCCCTAACAAGTGGTAGTACTCATAAAAATCCCAATGACACCACACACTCCTATGTAAGCAAGATTCGGGCACTTCTCGGAAACCATATGCGGGAGGCGGGTGGCCAGGACAGTATAAAAGCATCCAAAGTGCATAAAATTGCTTTTTGTAATGAAAGTACGGGTGAGTTGCATCCGTGTCATATAAAGACAAAAATGCAGACGCTGCATCCGGACTTGCATAACTTCTAGGGTGTGTTTTGGATTGGATGGGTGAAATTTTTAATAATATGGAGGGGTACAATGAAAACGGGAGTGGGTTGTGGTTTTGTTTATTGAAAAATTAGAAATAAATATAACTAAATTTAAAGAGGAATTTGTTTTAAGAGATGGGAGAGGGAGCAGGAAACCTAACTTTAAAAAATATAATGCAAATTTAAAAGGTACTAAGAGTGTACATCACTTTTGTCTTGACAAGGGCTTGGAGTGTCTCAAATATTCCGTCCTTGTAGCGGGATATAAAACTCCATTCAATGATGCTAGTAAGATACATTTGGGTAGTTTAGCAGTGAGTGGCGGTGGGGAGGGGTCTGAGTTTCCTAAAGTAGATTTTAATTGTTTAAAGGGTGATTATCCAAAAACACTCAAGGGGATTGATATGTTTAAAAGGGCAAATGAACATTTAAAAGTTGGAGTTACAGTTTTACAATTTGACAAAGATTATGAAGATGGGAAATTTTATGATAAAAAGAGTGTATATATTCCGCAAGGGCACCATTCATTGAATCAGTGAAAAACTGGGTATGGCTTCTCTACGAGCCTGCCAAGGATCCTGATTCAATTGGATATTTCTGTCCTATCCCCCGTATTAGCAGGGCTTTAAGTGAGGGTAAAAGAGGAAAAGGGACATACTATTACTGTCCAATGTGTCTGTCAAGATTCCATAGAATTAAAATTAAAAAATGATTTGAAACACTGTAAGCGTCATGGGTACCAGTCTATGGAAATAATTTCAGGTGAAAATGCCACCTTGAGGTTCAAAGGCTTTCAGAACACGCTGTTACAGAGAAACTAGGTGTCATTGGGAATTGAAGCTGTGCTCCCGGATGTGTACGATCCGTCAAATTTGAATTGCGTGAAGAAACATGAAGCCAATGCAATCTCTTTTGTACGTGCGCGAAGAGATTCAAGTAATGCCACGAAACTGGTAGGTTCTGTTGCGACGTTGGGAGGAGAATATTGTGTTGGAACAGTTAAACCAGCAAATAAGGCAAGTTCACGGCTGTGCCATAGACACTATCTAATGAATCCATCACCAGAAAACGAAATGGCAGTTAAAAATCTAGACATTTGTTGGGTTTGTATAAAGAAGATTAATGAGGGAAATGTGAAATCCCGGGACCATGATCATTTATGGCAAGAAATTTCATCAAGGGGAAATAAATTTTGGGGGTTTGCGCATAATCGTGTAATTTAAATGTTAGACAGCAATATTTTTACCGGTTTTCATGCACAATTCCGACTATGATTTTAAATTCATATTACCAGTGTTGGCAAAGTTGCAAAAAAGTGATGTTGTAGATGGCGCACAGGTAGATCGTTCTTTTTTTCATAGCATCATACCGAAATCATCTGAAAGTTTCTAATCTTAGAATTTAAATGGCAAGCACTTGATATTGGTAAAGAATGCTTGAATAAAATCCTTTTCCTGAATTCCTTTAGTTTCTTCCCCGAATGTTTAAGTCAACTCATTCAAGTACAGAAAAGTGACGATTTTAATAGTTTCCCCTCATCAAGAAGCAATTTTCAGATGAGGAACTGTAAGATTTATTAACGTGTAACGGCATATACCCTTACGAGTAATAAAGCTCCGCCTCGAAGCTAACTGAGGAAAAATTACCGCCCAGCGCAGAGTCTTATGATCCATTTTGCGATCGTCAATGAACCACTGCCGATTATGAAAGCCAAGAGGGTTTGGGCAAAGGGAGGATGTAAAAATGGGTGGGATTACTGCAAAATGTAACTGACAAGTGATTTTGACGTTCTTGGAAATTATCTGTAAAAACACGAGCAAAATTCATAAAGAATTGGGGTTGAATTTGGGGTAATATTTTTCCACTTCTCATCTGGTCGTGGATCGCCGACGCGGATCAGCACCTGTTTGTAGAGAGATCCATGAGGGCAGGGTTTGTTTTCCAAGGGGACCGTGTCCTTGAAACCGACCTGACTGGACAACGTACCAGTGAAAAGTCGAATGCCGTTTTCTGGGATACGAATTCCCTTTATCCGTCGACAATGTCTCACTCTTATTTGCTGTGTGGGACTTACCAGTGGCTTGACAGTCCTTCTGCTCTAGATTTCCTCAACATTCACAATGTTGAGGAGAAAGGAAAACAAGAAGGGTTTTTCAAAATTGACGATGAAATACCTCTGGAATTTCATGACTCGGTAAAAGACTTTGTTTGCCCTTGCAGAGATAAAACGGTGCCTAGGGACTCTTTGAGTCCCTACAATTTATCATTAGTAGAGAAAATGGTATACATTGGACACCTTCAAAACAAAAGCTTATTGCTGACCTTGAGCCGAAAAGGAATATTTTTGTACACCACGTTCTTTTGTGGCGAATGCTAGACAATGGTTTCAATGTCACAAAGATTCATAAGTGCCCTCCAATTCGAATAGAAACAGTATATGAAGATGTTTGTTGACACTTTTGTTAATAAACGGTCTGATGTGAAAACAAAGGTTGAAAAAGAAATCCTTAAGCTCATTTTAAATTCGGCCTTTGGTAAAATGCATGAGAGTGTGCGTGACAGGAGTCGTTGTGACGTTGTAACCGATCCAAAAGAATGTGCCCAAATCATGGTGGATCCAAACTTCATATCATTCACGATCATAGACTCCAATTTAGTCCTTTTCCATAGAAAAAAAGAAATGTAGTGCTAAGGAAAAACATTGCCACTGGCACTGCTATTTTAGAAATTTCGAATATACTCATATTGGAGTTATATTACAATATGTGTAAGCGCAAATGGCCGGGGATGGGACAAGTTCAGGTGTATTATGGACACACCGATTCACTGCTGTTGAAAATCAAAACAGATATTCTGCTACATGATTTGGAAAATGGAGAGTATATTAGCTCTTGGATGGATTATACAAAACTAGGATAAGTCCCTCTATCCGGAGCAGGTGAAACGCCAGGCCCCAAATCAATTGCTTAAATTTACATCCGAGACGGGGAACGACTTGGTATCCCATAGTGTATTTCCCGGTCCGAAGATGTACTGCGTGGAAACGCACAATGAGACTACCAAAAGTCTGCAAGGTGTTGCCTTCGCACTATGTAAAAAAGGGCTTCACCAAGAGTGTTTAAAGTAACGGTATAGAAAATAATTTAGTTCCAAGAGCTAGTACCATTCGCACTTTAAAAATAAAGAAACTATACAGTTCGAGTCGAGAAGAATACCATGTCCACCATATTAGATAAAGTCTTTATAGTCGAGGGTGGTGTGAAGGTACTACCACATGGCCACTACCTTACTTCCGATCGAGTTGAATGCGTAAATTATAGAAAGCAACTCGGTCTGGAGAACGCCCTTTAGTTGTGGGACGGGGAGGGAGACCGTCTGTAGGGGGGGGGGGGGGTTGTTTTTTCCGTCTCTAGTTCAGCACTGCCCTTATTTTCTAGTCACTTTTTCCCTGTGTTTTATTTATTTATTTTTTTTTTCGTTGTGCAAAGCGATAATTTTCAAGTGTTTCATTTTAAGTGTTTGTTTATTTATTAATAGTCCTCTACGGGGCCTTCCGGTCGCTATGGGTATTGGTCTCTGGCCGCTGTGGGTACCGTCCGTGGGTACCGACCGCTGGCGGCTGGGAGGCATCACCCCTGCAATGATAAAGTGTTTATTTAATGTTCGTTGTAAATATATTCAAGTGTTTACCTTTATTTAATGTTCGTTGTAAATATTTTCAAGCGTCTTTATTGTAAAGGTTTATTTTTATGCTTATATATATAAATACTTATATACATATATATATATATATATATATATATATATATATATATATATATATATATATATATATATATATATATATATATATATATATATATATAATATATATATATATATATATATATATATATATAATATATATATATATATATATATATATATATGAACTAAAGAAACCATGTATATTCTGTTTACTTTCAGTATCATAGGCAGAATGTGGCCAAAATGTGTTTTTTTTCTTCGACAGGCACTTCGTATAGGAGGAGTTGTCGTAAAAACTTCGAAAAGGGCTCATTCGATTGGAAATTGGGCCCCCCACGCCCATCATTCCCCCAAATGAATTCAATCAAAATTTTGAGATCAAAACATTTCAACCGAATTTAATTGAAGAAGAAAATAAATTCACTTGCTATGATTCACATAGTCCTAACACGTTAGAGGCTATGTTAAGCGAACTGGGGGATTTCATTCCAAACAGCAACCCTATTGTTGAGGTTGAACAGAGCGGTGGATGGGGAAGTAGTGGTGACATTGATATACAATTCTCACCAACACTACCCGAGTTTCAGCTAAAAAATTCAATCTTGAATACAATAGACATTTTCACAGCGATATTCAGCGATCCATTTAATACACTGATGGCTGGGGATATGATAAGTAACCCAATAAATATTATCCTTACTTATGTGGACAAGATTTGAGAGCTTCTTCAACACCAAATTAGAGCTTGGAGGGCGAGACAGCATAAAGGCCTCATTAGTTTTAAAAATATTCTATTTAAATGAGAATCACGGTGAATTCTACTATCATTATGTGCACACTGAAATGCTAGTGCTTCACCCCCATTTGGGGAATTATGAGAATGTTTTCGTGGTATGGGTAGACAATGTTTTCACTCATTTAGACAATTATAATGAGAAGGGTAGTGGTTCAGTGGTCTTATTTGTTGAAAATTTAAGTGTAAATATATGCAAATTAAAAAAAATAATTTTAAGAGGGGTAGGGGCGGGGGCAGACTCTATAGTTTTAAAATATAATCCTGATTTAGAAGGGCATCACGGCGTCCAACGAATTTGTTTAGAGACAGGCCAAAAGTGTTTCATGTACGCATTTCTTATAGCAGCCTTCCGACCTCTGAAAGATAAAGCAACTAAGAAAAATTTGGACCAGTGGGCTATACATGGGAAAGAGGGGTCGGATTTCCCCCGGTTGGATTTAAGCTGTTTAACAGACAAAATTCCTGTAATACTCAAAGGGATAAATATTTTTGAACGGGCAAACGCACATTTAAAGATTGGTCTTAAAGTGCTGCAATACGAAACGGATAATTTTCAAGCGATAATAAATTTCAAAGTGATAATTTTCAAGTGTTTAATTTTAAGTGTTTGTTTATTTATTGATAGTCCTCTACGGGGCCTTCCGGTCGCTATGGGTATTGGTCTCTGGCCGCTGTGGGTACCGTCCGTGGGTACCGACCGCTGGCGGCTGGGAGGCATCACCCCTGCAATGATAAAGTGTTTATTTAATGTTCGTTGTAAATATATTCAAGTGTTTACCTTTTAAGTTGTCGTTATTGTAAAGGTTTATTTTTATGCTTATATATATATAAATACTTATATACATATATATATATATATATATATATATATATATATATATATATATATATATATATATATATATATATATATATATATATATATATATATATATATATATATATATATAGATATATATATATATATATATATATATATATATATATATATATATATATATATATATATATATATATATATATATATATATATATATATATATATATATATATATATATATATATGAATTAAAGAAACCATGTATATTCTGTTTACTTTCAGCAGCATAGGCAGAATGTGGCCAAAATGTGTTTTTTTTCTTCGACAGGCACTTCGTATAGGAAGAGTTGTCGTAAAAACTTCAAAAAGGGTTCATTCGATTGGAAATTGGGCCCCCCCCACACCCATCATTCCCCCAAATGAATCCAATCAAAATTTTGAGATAGCCATTTTGTTCAGCGTAGTTGATTACCAGATAAAAAATATCTTTTTTAGGAGGACACTCACCCAAAACCCACGGGGCAAGGTTTTTAAGCTATGCCCTGAGGGAATATAAGAACAATGTTGGCACAATTTACCATATATTATTTTTTTACTTTAGAGCAGGCTACTTCATTTGAAAGGGGTGGTTGTAGAGACTTCAAAAACGGCTCATTCGATTGGAAATTGAAAGTTCTAGTGCCCTTTTTAATAGTCGAAAGTGACTGGAGGGCAACTAGCCCCCCACGCCCATCATTCCCCAGAACACATCCAATGAAAATTGTTGTGATAGCCACTTAGTTTAGTGTTATTGATGTCCAGATAGAAAATATATTTTTGACGAGGACACTCCCCCATAACCCTCAGGGTAAGGGTTTTAAGTTATGCCCGGGAGGCATATAAGGTTTTTGTAGAAGGCATCGTTGTAGAAAAATCAGAACAGGCTCTTAGGATTGGAAATTCAAAGGGCTAGTACCCTTTTTAATAGTCGAAAGTGATTGGGGGGCAACAAGCCCCTCCACGCCCATCCTTCCCCAAAACACATCCAATCAAAATGTTGAGATTGCCGTTTTGTTCAGCGTAGTTGATTTCCAAATAGAAAATATGTTCTTGAGGAGGAAAATCCCCCACATTCCTCAGGGTAACGGTTTTAAGTTATGCCCTGGGGGCATAGACGGTTTTTATAGAAGGCGTTGTCGCAGAAACTTCAATAAAAGCTTATTGGATTGGAAATTTAAAGGGATAGTGCCCTTTTTAATATTCGAAAGTGATTGGAGGGCAACTATCCCCCCTGACAATCATTCCCCCAAACACATCCAATAAAAATGTCTCCTGGGGGCATCACAAAGTGGTCGTCTAAGCAGTGGATCAAAGCAAACCACAATATCATTTTGTTTTGTCTCAATTAATATATCTATAAATTGAGTAAAAACTTGGGGACCATGACGACAAAGTTTCATACATTTGGCTAAAGATTAGGAATCAGCTCCCATTATATCGTTAAGCACTTCTCGAGAAGCTTTCTTTGAAGAGATAATTCCAGAAATTCATTAGTTAAAAATAAACATTTTTCAAATTTTACTAGATGACGTAAGATTTTCTGGCTCTCGAATCTATCCATTGTAACACACACAGTAATAAATACAGAATAAGTGTTTTCTATAAATTGTCCTCTTCAATATATTTTGCCAGCGCATTTAATCCATCTTGTAGTCTCTGTATATGTACTATATTCACCTTGGCCACAAAGCTTAATTGTTTTTCCGTCTTGAATTTGCTTGATGGTATAACATATCCAGCAAACATCTTGTCCCATTCTAGGGTTAGCCAGAATCCCCTTGCAAATTCCACCGCCGCCTTAGGCACTCTAGGTCCTGTTTCATCAACCCTTTCAATATTCAATAATGTATGAGCATACTTTTCAGTGTTGACTGTCCCACTTCCAGAGATAAACTGACTATCGGTCAATAAAAATTGACTATTACCACCTGGAAACACGTTTAGACACGATTCCTCATAAAATGATCGTCTAAACACCTATAGGGGGGGGGATACCTGGGAATTTCACCTAGAAACAGGGCTCTCACAAAAATACACAGCAATGTATCGCCTGACGTCAGAGGGCATGACCTTAAGACCTAACGCTAATTTCCCTATGGCTACCGTAATATCAGAGGGCATGTTGCAGAAATATACAGGGTTGTGTCGCGTGACGTAAAAGGGCATGTTGCAGAAATGATATGGAAAAAGGGAGGGCATGTTGTAGTAACTGGAGAGGGTATGTTTCAGAAAGTAGTAAAGCCCCACTACTACTGAACGACAAAAACATAGTCTCTAATAGGATAAAATGCCATTTCATCCATTTTCAGTATACATTGAGAGTTCATACTGCAAACACCTCTTTTTGGATATAATCTCATTCAAGCAGTAAAACTGTTAATACAGTAAGACATTTGCGATTCCCTATGGTTTTTATTGAATTAATTTCATAATCGAATTTGGACTTGAAAATGGTTCACCTTGAATTTAGTTTATATTATTTGACCTATATATTAAATTGACCTACAACATATATACTTTGATTGGAATACTCGACTGCCCCTGGCTATGGTAATTAGATTACGCAATGACCGATCAAAATAGGAGGATTATTTTAAATCCGTTACTGAACTTTGTCATGAGATCTATGTTTGATGGTGCGAAAATTGATCTGATTATCGGAAAAGCTGTAAGTTTTTTCGATCATGCTACTATTATCAGTGCTAAAGAGTTTCTGTATAAGGAGCTGAATATTCAGAGCTGATGTGTGAAACATGCAAAGGATGAAGATAATGTATTTGACATTTGTAAACAGTTAAATCAGGTGGCAAAGGATAATTTGTCTGTTCCCACTTTTGTTATATTCTCACCTTCTGAAACCCCATCAATCGGGAAGGCAGTCTCGGCTACTTTAGTCTCAAAAGTTAATGAACTCTCTCGGAAAATTGACGGCTTTTTAGAGAATGCGACGCATTCAGGCCCTGTTGGGCCAGCTATAATTGATACCAACGTAACAATTAACCCTACCCCAGCTCCCACGTTTGTCGTTGTACTAAAAAACTGTCCTGCAAACCTCACCTCACCTAATACTCGTAAGGTCTTCGTCGATAAACTTTGCCCTGAGGCCTCAAGTGAAATAACTGAACTTAAAAAATCGGCTTCAGAATGGAAACTTGTTGTTATGTCAAAGCATGCAGCGAATAAAATTGCTGAGAATGCTAAAAACAGTGTATATCTCCCAAAGCGTTGTTGCTCGTGTCATAAGACTGGGCATCTGGTCTCCCAGTGCTCTAATCGGGCCCTCTCCTCTCGCTGTGGATCATGCGATCACACCTCAAACAGTGCCTCTCCATGTTCGAAAAAAAATGTTCTGTCTAGAATGTTAAGTTGACGGCCATACTTGTTACAGTGTAAAGTGTCCTAATAACAACACTCAACTAGCAAAGCCCATGGTATGACATGGTTGTGTCTACTACTACGCAAGCTGTTCTTTCGTGGAATATTAATGGTAGACTTTTAGTCAAAATTCCTGTGATAAAAGGTTTGCTTTCGAATTGTGACGTATTGTGCTTGCAAGAGCATTTTTTGACGAGTCATAGTTTAGACCTTCTGAAAATTGATAATAATTTTACTAGCTATTCGGTGCCCACTAAACGTTCCGCTTCCAGTGGCCGCCCCTCGGGTGGTATTGCGATGCTTGTTAGGACCTCATGCCGGTCGAATATTTTTGATTCATTTGGTTTTTTTCTTGCTGTCCGTGTAAAAGAGTATGTTATTGTAAACGTCTATCTCCCGACAGATTACCGCAATGACCGATCGGAATTTTTGTTTACTTCTGCGTGTGAGAAATTAGGGTCTTGCTTTTCAAAAATTCGCCTGTTAGGTAAGTTTTGTATTATTATAGGAGATTTTAACTGTAATTTAACTGACGCCTCGTTATTGCGTACTTCTATTTTGTCTGGTATATTTGACGATTGGCTTAGAATATTGCCGAAAGATTACACTTACAAACACCATTCAAGTCACGTGTCGAACCTTGACCATGCAGTTTCTTCTATAAATCTCCAAGTGTCACCTGTTCACGTCGTTACTGATTTCCAACTATCAGACCACCTCCCAATATCTGCATCTATTTATTGTTCCTCTGCTCAGTCTACCCCCACCACAGAGCCACATCAGCCCACGCCCAATTTTACAGGGATTGGGAAAATATCCAAGATGATCTTTTTGCTGCAGTTACTAATTCTGTCCTACATAAAATTCATGTTCCGTTCCAGCTGCTCATGGAAAATCCGCAAGTTGATGCAAATGAAATAAGGGTGTTGATAGATATCTATCTTGCATAAATTTGCAATGCTCTGCGATGCGCAGAAAAAGCCCTCTTAAACGTATACGTCGGGGTGTCACAAAGCACTGGTCCAGTAATCCGAGCCTATATGAAGCTTGGAGAAAATCCAAATTTTGGTACCATTTGTGACTCCAGTGTGACCGTCCTCACTCTGGCTGGGTTTCTGATATTCGTGTTTTTACTAAAAGAAAGTGTGCAAGAGAACTATCTATTCACATGAACCAGATAGTTGAAGAGACATCCCAGCAAGCTTTTCTATCCCACCCTTCCTTCCGGAAAAATGTATCAAGAGATCCTCCTAGGGCTCGCCTATCTGCTCAAGTTATTCCTGATTCCGAATGGGATTCATACTTCTCTGCTGAATTCTCCCCACCAGATGCCACCCTACAGTCCGAATATGAAGATAAGCTTGATAAATTTCTTTCTAGTTGTCCAACCGACAATTTTGTTGTTTCAGTTTATTCTCTACTGCGAGCAATCCAACGCCTAAAGCGTAAGAAATCTTCTGGCATCGAAAAGATAAGCACTCTTCACATTCTGCATGGAAGCGAGCTGCTGGTAAACCATATTGCACTTTTGATGCAGATGATGGTTACCCAAGGAGTTATACCATCTTCTTTCTTAATCGGAGATCTCAATCCAATTCCAAAGAAAGGTGAACTCGCTACCCAGTGCTCGTCCTTCGACCCTATAACATTGGCTACTACCTTCTGTAAGCTTTTTGAACTTCTGTTCATTGACCATCTGAAGGAAAAAGGCTATGTTCCATCTTACCAATTTGGATTCCAGCCACGTCTTGGTTGTGCCCACGCTTTTCCGGTTGTTTCGAATGCATTTGATCGATGCTGATACATCAGGTGAAACTCTCGTGTTGGCTGGACTGATGTTCGTAAAGTGTTCGACTCTCTAATTCACGCCGCTATGCTACTCCATGCAGCGAAACGTGGAATGAGCCCCTCATATATCAGAACCCTTCGAGACATGTATTATCGTCTTAAAGTTCACCTAATACTTCACTCATTAGCCAAAGCTGACGGCTCTCAAGTCTACGCACCAACCCCTAATATTTTTGTCAATATTGAAAAAGGTACCCGTCAAGGTGCTGTTCCCACATCTTTCATCTTTGCCGGTCTTGATTTATCTCTCGTGTGTTATGCAGACGACAATCTGAGTATGAGTCGCACTATCCAGCGCATGAGCGAGATTTTCGAAACGCTACAATCTGAGTATGCAAAACTAGGTATTCAGTTCAATGCGGAAAAGTCCAAAGTTGTATTCTTCAACTGTAAGCAAGCGTTGCCTAGGGATATTCCTCTCGGAAAAATTAGAATTAATCCAGTAGATCATATCACCTACCTCGGTCTTCCCATTGGTTCGTCAGTAATGCACACGTGACAACTATTAATTGCTCACATTGAGCGTAGAGCTGGGTTATCTTATGCTTTTTTTGTAACTAATAAGTTACGGTTCAACCGCCATGTTCTCTCAAAACTTTTTAACTCTTTTGCTCTACCAAATTATCTGTACATATCGCAGTTTTGGAAAGTGCTCCCAAATTCTGACAAGTCAATAATTTGTTCAGTCTTCTTCCGGTTCGCCAAATATCTTTTACATTTTCCCTCTTTGATGCGCAATTCTTATCTAATTAGAAAATCCAGCATTGCTGACCCCTTTATAACTGTGGAAAAGCAAATTCGGGTTTATAATTCCCGTTTAATGAAGTTGAAACATACCTGGTCGTCAGCACTGGCCCAGTAGTTAAGATGTGTTTGTTGTGTTTTTTATTTTTTTTTTTTTAAGTGTTTGTTTTCACGCTTAGTGTAATTGTTGCAGTTTTTAAACTGATTGATGATTTAGTCTCTTTTCGTATGAGTCTAATTTAAGTGACGCTGGTTATTCTCAATTTGGGTGTAAGTTTTGTTTGATAATATATTGCGTATATTACTGAATATTTAATTGTTTATTGATTATCGGTTCTTTTAAGCATATTGCTTTAAGTAAAGTTCTAGAAGGATCCGTGATTGAATAATTTCCTTGTTTCTGTTATTTATGTATATCGGAGTAAATGAATCATTTTTGAGAGTGATCTGAGTGATCTCAAGACCAGCGGGCGAAAGTGTCGTTTAATTATTTTTACCGTTTGTCATATTTACACTAGTTGATATGATTATCTACTGTATTTCTATTTTAATTCACTGAGGATTATTTGGGTTATTTTTTTACCAATTGCGGCTTGATGCAATGATGTTCATATTATTTATGTTTGTTCAGTATTTAGGAGCCTAAAAGTTCAATATTTGTTCAGTATTCAGTATCAATGTCACGTACCTACAGAGCAGTGTATAATTGAGTTTTTCTTTCTCGTTTCGTGTAATTTGTTCTAAGAGCTGATTTAAATCTTAGCTCCAGCGTTCGCCACTAAAAACCACATGTATAACTCCTAAGTTTATGTGTATTGTTTTTTTTTGTTTATTGCTCCGTCTTTTCCATTTTTGTATGACGGGTTTTCCAATAAATAATAATAATGATAATAATAATAATAATAATGATAATAAGAGTAAGTAGTAGTAGTAGTTGTAGTTGCAGTAGATAGTATCTACTAATAGTAATAAAGCTGTGATAGTCGGCTGCATAAAGCTTTTGATCAGACATATTTTGGAAGGGCTTCTAAAGGAGGCAACATAGGGAACTAGTTGCCCTTCATTCAAATTTAAGTCTTAAACAGGACGCTAGAACTGTCGATATACAATAGTATAGGCCCCCTCCAAATTTTCTATGGTAACTCTTGCGCTACAAAGTAACCTTAGGAAAAAAGAACAATTATTCATGAAATTTTATCACCCTTTGTTTAGGCAAAGGGCGATGATTTTCTGTGAAATACAGGTTGTGTCGAGCATCATATCAGGGTAAAATATTCCAAAAACCTGCAATTGCAAACACCCAGGAAAAAATGGATAGATGGAAAAGTGGAAAAATGGTTACCTACTATAAAAATATATTGTTTAATTATATTTATCCCTAAAATGAAGGGAAAGCCTCGAGAATTAATTGTTTGAAAAGAAAACTAACCAGGAAACCCCTTATGAGGGAGTTTCCCTCTTCAGGACTATGGTACAACAAAATCGAAAAAATTTGACTAGGAATTTCCAAAGAACTTGATCGTTTTTAAGACAAAATAGCTTTAGAATAGGATAATTTAGAATAAACCAGAGTGATTGAACTTTCTAACTTAGTTTAAATAGTTCTATGTCAAAACAATTGTAAAAACACTCATTGGGTGGATAGTCAATGTGTCAAGTCTTCTTTATTTTAAGGAGAAAAAGAATTAAAATTTCATTTGGTAAATTCAGCCATTTCAATTATGTTGAGCAAATTAAAAAAAATTAATATTAAAAAAAATTTTAAATATATCAAAATTTTTATTTCCGTAAGTTCATATTTTTCAAGATTTTTGTCCCTAAACCTTTGCCATTTTACAATTTTTTCATCTGAGGATGATTGAGGAGAAAACCATTAACGTCCTTCCGTTATTAAATATGCCGCACATTCTACATCCTCTATACAAGGCGAGAATGTCCCCAACGACAATACAAGACCCTCTGTCGTCTCTATACAAGAAAGTGAACTGTCAATGAAGTTTATGGCCTCGCAAGAAACAGTTAATGTGAGTTTAAATTTATCGATATTTCCGCTAAAAATAAGCTCGCTAATGCTTTATTCTCCAAAAGGAAATAAATGATTTTTTTGGCACTATTGCCAACTGAATAATACATTATGTAACATCAAATATAAAACTGATATGTGCTTGTCACATCACGTTTGACATAGGATAACACCCCCCTTCAATTATTACATCAAGAGCTACAATTCTAAATCAAACCATATCTAAAAGTATTTCCGGTTTATAGCCATTCAATTCAACAACAAGTAATTAACAGATTGTGATGTGTACATGCCAAATAACGTTTGACATATGGGTAACACTCCCCCCTTCAAATTATTACATCAAGAGCTACAATTCTAAATCATAGCACATCTAAAAGTATTTCCGCTTATAACCGGCCACTTCAACAACAATTAATTAACTGATTTCACTTATAATAAATGAATATTCGTATACATCTGAATAACACATTTTATAACACCAAATACAAAAATTGGTACTAGATTTGGGAAGAACACGCCCCCTTGCCCATCATACCGCCGCCGGCCCCTGGTGCCGGAACCGACACCGGTGGGGGTCCAGAATACGCATGGAATTTAAGAACCATGATACAATTCTGCAGCGAAATGACAATTTCATATATTATCAAAATATTTCTCAAGTAAAGTTTCTCAAGTAAAAAAACTGTTTTATTAACGAATGGTTCATCTTGTCTCAACAGACATCATAAAAACTACTTTCTATCAGTATGAGTTGCGTCTCATGACAGGAGATGGCCTGAACGGGATAAGCTAACCATTTAAGCATATAGAAAAAAACAAAAACTTTCGCTTCTTTCCATTTTCTTGATGTTTATTATTTTTTAGTTCTTTTTCCTTACATAAAGAAAAAAAAACTTTCACTTCTCTCCTTTTTCTTGATTATTATTAAACAACAACTATGTGTGTGTGTATGTGTATGTGTAGGGATGATATAGCATCTACACCCCATTGAACATAGCTCGTAAGCTATACAATTTGTCTTAGTTTTAAGAATATACTTTATTGCGGTGGGAAAGGTGATGTGGTGGAAGGGCAAGTAAGATCCTTGGTTTTCCAAAACCGATAAAGAGTATTAAGATGAAACTTTCAGGGAATGTTGGACAAAATTAGAACTTACTATGTTCATTTAAGTTGTAAATATGATATAAGAATAATATATAAGGGTTATTAAATTGAAACTCTCAGGATATATGTAGGGTGGTTAGGGAGGACAGTGAACTAACCAGATGACACTATACACACACAGATGGTGATATTGCCACTGCTTCTGCTACTATTACTACTACTACTACTACTGATACTACTACTACTACTACTACTACAATAAACGTGTTTTTATTTTATTGTAATGCATATGTCTTAAATGATATGAAAATATAGTTCACTAATAATCCAATTTTCCATTCTTTTTAAAAGTAGGGTTATTTAGGCACTTTGAAAATAAGCTACTTTTTTATAGGCTAGAATGGATGACATATCGTCACTACCTCCACCCCCAGCCCAAGTATCAGGCCAAAAATTATATGACCTCATTAACGAGTCAGATTTAATTGAACCTGCAGTGGAGTTTCGTGACAATCAGGTCGTTGAAATACCGGCTATCGACGAAACAATCTCGAAAGGTACGGTAAATTCTTACGGGAATGTTTTGGTAGTGATAATTTAGACGAGATACCTTCTGACATTATAAACGACCCTGAATTGTCACATAAATTTCTAAGCAAATATTTTAGTGATGCTAATAATTCTTTTGATTTAGACCCTAGTACAGTTGAAAAAAGCAATGAATTTCGTTCAGATCAAGGTATGTTAGAGAGCAATTTAGCTTGGCTGACTCCTAACACTTCAAAAATTTTAGATAATTTTACCCGTGAGTTAAATGAGATCCCTCCCCCACCAGATTTAACGGACATAACCCCATTTCAACCAAATTTAATTGAAGAAGAAAATAAATTCGCTTGCTATGATTCACATAGTCCTAACACGTTAGAGGCTATGTTAAGCGAACTGGAGGATTTCATTCCAAACACCAACCCTATTGTTGAGGTTGAACAGAGCGGTGGATGGGGAAGTAGTGGTGACATTGATATACAATTCTCACCAACACTACCCGAGTTTCAGCTAAAAAATTCAATCTTCAATACAATAGACATTTTCACAGCGATATTCAGCCATCCATTTAATACACTGATGGCTGGGGATATTATAAGTAACCCAATAAATATTATCCTTACTTATGTGGACAAGATTCGAGAGCTTCTTCAACACCAAATTAGAGCTTGGAGGGCGAGACAGCATAAAGGCCTCATTAGTTTTAAAAATATTCTATTTAAATGAGAATCACGGTGAATTCTACTATCATTATGTGCACACTGAAATGCTAGTGCTTCACTCCCATTTGGTGAATTATGAGAATGTTTTCGTGGAATGGGTAGACAATGTTTTCACTCATTTAGACAATTATAATGAGAAGGGTAGTGGTTCAGTGGTCTTATTTGTTGAAAGTTTAAGTATAAATATATGTAAATTAAAAAAAATAATTTTAAGAGGGGGAGGGGTGGGGGCAGACTCTATAGTTTTAAAATATAATCCTGATTTAGAAGGGCATCAGGGCGTCCAACGAATTTGTTTAGAGACAGGCCAAAAGTGTTTCATGTACGTATTTCTTATAGCAGCCTTCCGACCTCTGAAAGATAAAGCAACTAAGAAAAATTTGGACCAGTGGGCTATACATGGGAAAGAGGGGTCGGATTTCCCCCGGTTAGATTTAAGCTGTTTAACAGACAAATTTCCTGTAATACTCAAAGGGATAAATATTTTTGAACGGGCAAACGCACATTTAAAGATTGGTCTTAAAGTGCTGCAATACGAAACGGAAATTGAAGATTGAGCACGGACTAATAAAAAGGGAGTGATATTTCCAGTAAGATTTCCGTCAATTTAATCAGTGAAACACTGCGTTTGGCTGTACTATACACCAACTAGTGAACCTGATTTAATTGGCGATTTTAATCCAATTACGGATAATAGTAGAGATCTAGGAGGGGGTAAGAATCTAGGCATAAGTTACTATTGTCCAATGTGTTTGTTCCAATTTTGTAGTGATTTAAATCTACAGAACCACATGAAATACTGCAAACGACACAGCTATCAATCTGTGGAGACAGTTGCTGGTGACAGGGCAATTTTACGATTTAAAAATTTCCAGAATACACTTATGCAAAGTGATAAAATCAGTTTGAACTGCGAGGCCAAACTCACACATTTGATTGACCCCCAAAATCCAAGTCGAAATCAAAGAACATAAAGCTATTGCAGTCTCATAAGCCCACGCCAAAAGAGATCCCAATATATTATGTGCATTGTCTATATTAATTACAACAGCAAATAGGGAAATCTTCTGGTTGCGACATACACGTTATCAAATTATTCTATCAGCAGAGGATTGCCTGGCAATTAAAATGGGAAAATATGTTTGGTATGAAAGGGGAGAATTTGAAGAGGGGACTAAGGGGAAACGGACTAGGGGAAAAAAGACTAAGGGGGGTAAGGGTAAAGTCAGTGACCACGACCATTAATGGCAGGGAATATCATCAGGGGTAGTAATTTTCGTGGCGTAGCACATCAATCGTGCAATGTAAATGTGAGTTAGCAGTATTTTATACCGGTTTTCATTCACAATTCAAACTAGGATTTTAAATTTGTTTTACCAGTATTGTCACGTATGCACAGGGAGGGAGTTGCAGATATCCCCTTGGTAGATAACTTATTTACCTATAATATTATACCCAAATCAGATGAGAAGTTGTTGCTTTTAGAATTAAAGTGGTAAACACTGGATAATGGGCATACTTGTTGGAATAAAATTCGTTTTTTACATTCATATAGTTTTTTCCCCAAATCTCTCAATTAACTCATTCAAGTGCAGAAAAGTGGTAATTTTGATAGTTCCCTCTGCTTAAACAACGCTTTCCTGACAATGAAATATGTGATTTACTAACTTGCAAAGGCATATATGCATATGATTATTACAACTCTAGAGCGAGGTTAAGTGAGGAGAACCCCCCACCCCCCATTGAAGCTTTATATAATTCACTCACTGATAGTGAATGTTATTCCAAAGACTATGAATTTGCCAAGAGGTTCTGGGCTAAATGGGACTGTAAAAATGGTTGAGATTATTGTAGAATGTGCTTGGCAAGTGATGTTTTAACTCTTTTAGATATTGTTTGCAAGAACACAGACCAAATTTATTCGGAATTCGGATTGGAATTTGATATTATTTTTCAACATCACACCTGAAGATGTATTTCATTTAAAAATTCAATAGGGAAGAAATAGGTTTAATCATAGATGTAAATCAATACTTATTTGTAGAAAGATCTATGAGGGGGAATTTCACGGGGACCGTGTCAAGACCACTGATCCAACTGGACAGAACTCTGTTAACGATGGTGTAAACTCCAATGCTGTTTTTCTAGACATGATTTATCTCTACCCCTCGGCAATGTCTCACCTCAGTTTACCGTGTGGCAATTACAAATGGCTTAAAATCCTTGTGCCATAGATTTCCCCGACATTCACACTGTCAAGGAAAATGGTCCTCAAGGATGGTTTATTGAAACTGACGGTCACATACCATTGGAGCTCCACGACTCACGACTCTGTAAAAGATTTTGCTTTTCCGTATGTAAATAGACCTGTGACCAAGGACTTCTTGAGTCCATTTATTTTATCTTTGATCGAGGATATGGGCATACATTGGACCCCCTCCAAGCAGAAACTAATTGAAGATCTGGAACCCAATCAGAATTTCGTTGTTCATCACGCACTATTGCAGTGGATGGTGACCAACGGTTTCAGGGTTACAAAGATACACAGAACCCTGCAAATCGACCAGAAACCCTATTTAAAAAAGTTTCTTGACACGTTTGTCAGTAAACGTTCATGGGCAAAAAGTAAAGTTGAAAAAGAAATCTATAAACTTTTTTAAATTCAACCTTTGGGAAAATGCGTGAAAGATTACGAAACAGATCTCGTTGTGACATCGTAGGCTGCCCCCGAGAATGTGCTCGAATTGTTGCCGACCCCAACTTCGCAATATTCACTGTCATAGACTCGAATATGTTTCTTATACACAGAAAAAAGAGAAATGTCGTTCTGAGTAAAAATATCGTGGGGGAGACTTCAGTACTAGAAATTTCCAAGAAACTCATGTTGTCATTCTTTTACCATGCGTGTAAGGTACAATGCCCAAGGGAGGGGGAAGTTCAAATGTACTGTTGAGACACGGATCCACTCCTATTAAAAGTTAAAACAGAGAATTTATTGGAAGATTTGGAAATTGGTGCAAACATAAGCTCTTGTATGGATTTTACGAATTGTAATGAGAGCATCTATCCTGAGTTGGTGAAACACCAGGCAGCCTAATCATTTTTTAATGTTAAAATCTGAGACGGGGAGCAATTTAACATCCAATGGGGTGTTACCCGGTTCGAAATTATACTGTGTGGAAACACACAGTAAGGATAAAAAGCAAGACTGCAAAGGTGTGCCTACACACTTTGTAAAAAATAATTTTGACATGAAGGTCTACAGAAACTGTGTTGAAAGTAGTTAATGCCAAGAGCGAAAGTAATGGCAATTTGTTCTCTACAATTAAAAAATTATTCTGTTAGAGTGGCAAAAATGCCATGTCTTGAATATCCGACAAGGTCTATGTACGTGAGGATGCTGTGAAGGTACTCTCCCATTGTCACTATTGTATTTCAGATCAAGTTGAATGCACGGAGTATAGAAAACAACTAGGTCTGGATAAATTAACTTAAATTCAAAAATAATAATATTGCTAATTGGAGGGTGTGTTGGTGGGTTTGTGGACAACAATTTCCCTATAGTATACATACCATTTATCCAATATCATCGTCATCATCATAATCATCATCATCATCAACATCATGATCATCAACATCATGATCTTTTAACTTTTTCTGTTGTTGTTAATAGATTTTTTTTCTGGCCCGCCCCCCGCCCTTTTAGGCCCACCCCCCGGAAGATGGGGGTCTTACTCCGGCCCAGCCCGGGGGTTGGGGTGGGGAGGGTCCTTGCCCGGTACTCTTGCCCCAGGGGGATTCACATCATTTAAGTGTTGTAAATAGCGTTTTATTATTCTCTTGGTCTATAAATGTTCAACTGTGCTGTTGCTGTTGGTGCTGTAGTGATATTAAGTGTATACATTATTTAAAATACTTGCTTTTGTTTTTGTTGTTGTTGTTGTAAAAGTGTTGCTAATAAAAGAAAAATATGATTCTTGTATTGTTGTTGTTGTTGTTCTGCTCTCTTCTCTTGCTGTTTTCATTATTGATTATTGTACAAAAAGTGTTGCTAATAAAAGAAAATATGATTCTTAAATTGTTGTTGTTGTTGCTATTGAATATCGTAGTAGGTAGATGCTGCTTTAGTCTAGGGGAAAAATATTATTAATTCATTAGACAAGTATGGTTTACAGTACGTTGTTGTCCATCTGCATCAAGAGCAGTATGTTGCAATTTAAAACACCATTCAGATCGTTTCTCTGTGGTCCGTCAATGTCGGGGAAAACGAAACTTTCACCTAAAATAATTAAAAATTGTAATAAAATGATTTTGGAAAAATCAAAAAAATCTACTTTTGCTATAGTATTTGACTGGAGTCCTATGATCAAATAAAAGCTATTGCTGCTGCTACATCTATGCCAATTGAATTCATACAAGGACTGGATGTTTTCAATAGTATTGAGCCAAACTCATGGGTGATTATTGATGATTTAGCTGAATCCACTGAACAATGGTCACAGGCAATGCTACAACTGTTTACTCTTCGCTCACATCATGAAAACATTTCTATAACCCTAGTTCTACACAATCTGTTTCATCAGAGTAAGTGTATGAGGACCCTTGCTTTGAACTGCACCTACTATATTATCTACCGAGTTTTTGGGATTCAAGTTCCCTAATAACTCTCAATAAACAAATATGTCCCGGTACCCCAAAATTTCTACTTTCAGCGTACAGTCAGGCAATAAATAAACCCTACGGCTACATTCTGTTGGATCTTAATCAGAATACACCCAAGGATTTTCATGTAGACATAGGATATTTTCGACTATGAAATTACAGTATATGTTCCAGTGAACAGTAAAAAAGGCTATTAGTTGCCATCATGACACCGAAGAAACTACACGGAAACAGAAACTTTTTTGCCGTTCTAAGCACTTCAAAACCATTACTTAGGAAGACCATACTCAAACATGGTGTTGACAAAGAATTATTAATCTAACATCTTAACTTTGTTTAAATTTACCGAAGGTAATGTACAGTTGCCAGAAGGTATTAGACAACAGACAAAGCAACATTGTTCCAAAACAAAGGAAAAGATATTAAAAGAAAACGTCTCCTTTAAGCGGGCGGTAGCTTTTTTACATTTTTACTGCAAATAGTCAGAGGACTTGTAAACAGTTTTCTCTAGATGGCTAAACCGTACAAATTGACTCCAATAGAACTTGTCCTTTCACCAATTGAACATTTTTAGGACTATCTAACCAAATTAATAAATGATGAAAATATTGCCGATAGTAAAAAGCTAGTTTTACTTCAAGATGCACATCGTTGCTTGGACAAACATAAACCGTATCGTGGGAGACCCGTCAATGTAATTGTCATTGATCCCCACCCCAAAATGGAAACGTCTCCTCAAGATTCTGCAGCAGCAACAACAATACAATCAAAGGAGAAGGAATTGAATCCCATAGTGACACTTATTGGAAACCTACTGCCACACACATACCTGGAACAGAGTAAAACAGTATTAACATATCTCATGCTGGAAAGTGATGATCGTCAAGTTCAAGTCGATTGCACAGGGAAACGAATTATAATTCAGGGGAAAAGTTAAAATCTACTTGATTTCATTTGTGATATGGTTACAAATCGTAAAGGACTTTTATCATTTGACATAATCTATGCAGCTTTCTAAATACATCTAACTTCCCCAAAAGTGTTATTGGCAATAAGCAATATCTAAAGAAATTAAGAGAATACAGTAGAGCTGTCACTCCTCTAACAGAAACAACCAAAAACAACAACAACAACACCAATTAAAAAGAAGAAGAAAAAGAAGGAGATTTTAAATAGATCTTGAAAAATTCTAGCACTCCTAGGAGTAGTAGCAACAGCAGCAATGATTTGATAACACCAATGGTGGTGACTAGACAAAAGCAAAGACGTATTGATATCAACTCACCGTCACAAGCACCACCATCCAGTGTGCAAAATGGTAGCGGGTATTACACTACGTGTTTCTTTTCAAAGTGGATGAAGTTTTAAAACATGTTTATTAAAATATTGTTGAAGTGAGAAGTCTAAGTTCCCCCACAACACTTTCTAAAGTCGTCGTTGTTAGTGGCAGTATCAACGACACTTTAAAAATGCAAAAGAGTGTCTAGAAAATGAACCGATTTATACTCTGCATCAAAATCATAGGCTTTGTGGCAAACAAAATCGACAAACTTAAGCCTTTTTCCCATTGCATATAATGCAAGCAGATCTTTTAACTCTAAATGAGATTCAAAGACAGCACAATGCATCCTACAAATATATTCTAGTGGCAATCAGTGTCTTTAGTCGCTCTGCATATGCTATTCCTTTGCGATCAAAGAGAGGTGTTGAAGTTGCTCAGGCTTTAGAAAGTATCCTTGAACAAGATTGCTATAGAAAAATACAAAGTGATCGTGGTAGTGAATTTGTTAATCCACATGTGGTAGAGATTCTATATAAATATAATAGAAAGCTATATCATAGTCATAGTCCGATAAAGGCTGCATTAGCTGAACGATTGATAAGAACGATTCGGTAATTGATAATAACGATTAGAGATATTGTACACTGAAAAATACTGCTGCTTTTATTCATGATTTAGATAAAATCATGCAAATATTTACCCATCGACCCATCGATCTCTGTCCAATGTTAGCTCTCTGGATGTTCATTGCAATGAAAATACATTTGACACTTTTCTTAAACAATATTCCAGTGAAAAAAAATTGCGAAGAAAAAATTCAATGTTGGCGATACTGTTCGAATGAGTAGGACTGCTAATATTTTTGAAAAGGGAATTATTTATGTTTCACTGAACTTTTTAAAGTATAAAAAATCCTAGACACCGAGCCCATAACATATTTTCTGCGAGAAACTAAAGATGATGAGATTCTCGACGGTTCTTATGATTGTGAACTACAAAAAGTTAGAAACAGTAGTGAAATTTATCAAATTGAAAAGACATTAAAGAGTCATACTCGCAGGGGCAAGAGACAGTTGCTTGTTCTTTGGCTAGGATGCAACTCTGATTCTGATTCTTGGGTTACAGTTGAAGACATTAACAATGCCCAATGATTTGTATGTTACATTCATGTCTAATGTGTCCACCCCTTTCTACAATGATTTGAATAAAACAAGTGAATTTTGGACGAAACTCTCTCCCACCATCAAAATCGATGGCGTGTATGAAGTGGTTCTTGTCGACTGTATTCTCAAAAATACGTTTGACATCCCGAGAAAAGATCGCATATATTGTATAAAAATTAGACCCTATGATTGGCCACCACTCGTTAGTGATCAACATAAAGTTCAAAAGATCAATTAGTTGGATTACCCATATGTTGAATTACCATACGAGGAATTCAGTTGTATGAATGATTTGTGCCGTAGTATCAATAAAATAATTTCCGCTCGTAAGAAAGGGGCCTTTTGTTTCAAATTTTCAAAGAAAGAGGGCAAGATCTAAATTAATTCACCCATTTCCAATGAAAAGGTTATTCTCAATGATAAAAGATGGTCTTAGCTTAAAACTTAATCAGAGGCAACGCTGTAGCGTTGCCTATAGTAAAGGCCATACGGCTGCAATGTTTTATTATTATTTACTATTTTTTTTCCCAGAGGCACTTCATATGGAAGGGGTCGTCGTAGAAGCCTCAAAGGGGGCTCATACTATTGGAAATCGAGAGTTCTAGTGCCCTTTTTAATAGTCGAAAATGATTGGAGGGCAACTGCCCCCCCCCCACGCCCATCATTCTCCCAAACACATCTAATCAAAATTTTGAGATAGCCATTTTGTTCAGCGTAGTTGATTTCCAGATAGAAAATATATTTTTGAGGAGGATACTCCCCAAAAACCCTCAGGGTAAGGGTTTTAAGTTATGCCCTGGGGGCATATAAGGTTTTTATAGAATGCGTTGTCGTAGAAACTTCAAAACAAGCTCATTCGATTGGAAATTAAAGAGCTAGTGCCCTTTTTAATAGTCGAAAGTGATTGGAGTGTAACTAGCCCCCCCCACGCCCATCATTTCCCCAAACAAATCCAATCAAAATTTTCAGATAGCAATTTTGTTCAGCGTAGTTGATTTCCAGATAGAAAATATATTTTTGAGGAGGACACTCCCCCACAACCCTCAGAGCAAGGGTTTTAAGTTATGCCCTGGGGCATATAAGGTTTTTATAGAAGGCGTTGTCATAGAAACTTCTAAACAGGCTCATTTGAATGTAAATTAAAAGGCTAGTGCCCTTTTTAATAGTCGAAAATGGTTGGAGGGCAACTGGCCCCCCCCCACGCCCATCATTCTCCCAAACACATCCAATCAAAATTTTGAGATAGCCATTTTGTTCAGCGTAGTTGTTTTCCAGATAGAAAATATATTTTTGAAGAGGATACTCCCCCACAACCCTCAGGGCAAGGGTTTTAAGTTATGCCCTGGGGGCATATAAGGTTTTTATAGAAGGCGTTGTCGTAGAAACTTCAAAACAGGCTCATTCGATTGGAAATTAAAGAGCTAGTGTCTTTTTTAATAGTCGAAAGTGATTGGAGTGTAACTAGCCCCCCCATGCCCTTCATTTCCCCAAACACATCCAATCAAAATTTTCAGATAGCCATTTTGTTCAGCGTAGTTGATTTCCTCATAGAAAATATGTTTTTGAGGAGGACACTCCCCCACAACCCTCAGGGCAAGGGTTTTAAGTTATGCCCTGGGGGCATATAAGGCTTTTATAGGAGGCGTTGTCGTAGAAACTTCAAAACAGGCTCATTCGATTGGAAATTAAAGAGCTAGTGTCTTTTTTAATAGGGCTAGTGCCCTTTTTAATAGTTGAAAGTGATAGAAATTCGTTCTTTAGATTCATATAGTTTTTTCCCCAAATCTCTCTGCCAACTCATTTTAGTGCAGAAAAGTGACAATTTCGATAGTTTTTTCTGCTTAAACAACGCTTTCTTGACAATGAAATATATAATTTACTAACTTGTAAAGTCAAATATGCATATGATTATTACAACTCTAGCACGAGGTAAATTGAGGAGAAACTCCCCCCACTGAAACATTCTATATTTCACTCACTGATAGTCAATGTACTGCCGAAGACTGTGAATTTGCCAAGAGTGTTTGGGCAAAGGGGGACTGTAAAAACGGCTTTGGATTATTGTAGGATGTACTTGGCAAGTGATGTGTTAACTCTTTTAGATATTGTCTGGAGCCCAAATCTATTCAGAATTCGGGTTGGACCTTGGATATTATTTTTCAACACCACACCTGGTGACGGATTTAATTCTAAAAATCAGTAGGGAAGAAATAGGCTTAATCATCGATATGGATCAACACTTATTTGTAGAAAGATATATGAGGGGGGATATGTTTTTCACGAGGACCGTGTCATGACACCTGATCCAACGGGAACTCTGTAGACGGCTTTGTAAAGTCCAATGCTATTTCTAGACATGAATTTTCTCTACCCCTCGGCATTGTCTCAGTACAGTTTACCGTTTGGTAATTACAAATGGCTTGAAAATCCTTGAGCCATAGATTTCCCGACATTCAAACCGTAGAGGAAAATGATCCCCTAGGATAGTTTTTTGAAATTGACGGTCACGTACCATTGGAGCTCCACGCTGTAAAAGATTTTGTTTTTCCGTGTGTAAATAGACCTGTGACTAAGGACTCTTTGAGTCCATACAATTTGTCTTTGGTCGAGGATATGGGCATGCACTGGACTCCCTTTCTAAGCAGAAAATAATTTCAGATTTGGAAGCAAAACAGAATTTCATTGTTCATCATGTACTATTGCGATGGACGGTGACAAACGGTTTCACGGTTACAAAGATAAACAGAGCCCTTCAATTCGACCAAAAACCCTATTTAAAAAGTTAATTGACACGTTTGTCAGTAAACCTTCACAGGCAAAAAGTAAAGTTGAGATCGAAGTCTATAAACTTATTTTAAATTCAATTTTTTGGAAAACGTGTGTAAGCGTACGAAAAATCTCTCGTTTTGACGTTTGGAAAGTGATTGGAGTGTAACTAGCCCCCCCCTCCCCACGCCCATCATTTCCCCAAACACATCCAATCAAAATTTTAAGATAGCCATTTTGTTCAGCATAGTTGATTTCCAGATAGTAAATATATTTTTGAGGAGGAAACTCCCCCACAACCCTCAGTTCAAGGGTTTTAAGTTATGCCTTGGGGGCATATAATGTTTTTATAGAAGGCGTTGTCATAGAAACTTCAAAACAGGCTCATTCGATTGGAAATTAAAGGGCTAGTGCCCTTTTTAATAGTTGAAAGTGATTGGAGTGGAACTAGTCCCCCCACCCAACGCCCATCATTTCCCCAAACACATCCAATCAAAATTTTGAGATAGCCATTTTGTTCATCGTAGTTGATTTCCAGATAGAAAATATGTTTTTGAGGAGGAAACTCCCCCACAACCTTCAGGGCAAGGGTTTTAAGATATGACCTGAGGGCATATAAGGTTTTTATAGAAGGCTTTGTCGTAGAAACTTCAAAAGAGGCTCATTCGATTGGAAATTCAAAGGGATAGTGCTCTTTTTAATAGTCCAAAGTGATTGGAGGGGAACTAGCCCCCCCCCACGCCCATCATTCCCCCAAACACATTCAATCAAAATTTTAAGATAGCTATTTCGTTCAGCATAGTTGATTTCCAGATAGAAAATATATTTTTGAGGAGGACAATCCCCCACAACCCTCAGGGCAAGGGTTTTAAGTTATGCCCTGGGGGCATATAAGGTTTTTATAGAAGGTGGTGTCGTAGAAACTTCAAAAAAGGCTCATTCGATTGGAAATTCAAAGGGCTAGTGCTCTATTTAATAGTCGAAAGTGATTTGAGGGCAACTAACCCCCCTCTCACGCCCACCTTTTCCCCAAACACATCCAATCAAAATTTTGAGACAGCCATTTTATTAAACGTAGTTTTAAGTTCAGGAAATTAGCTCTTTGAGGATGACAACTCCCCCACAGCCCTAAGGGCAAGAGTTGTAATTTAAGGATTCTCCGAATCCTTCCCATTATTTCTTATTAAAGGGATGCTTGTAAAAACTTTGGAGAGGTCTCATTGACTGAAAATTGAAAGTTCTTGTTCACTTTTTAAGTGTCAAAAGAGATTGGAGGGTGACTAGCCCCCCCCCCTCCCTCCTCCACGTCCTAAATGCATTAGATAAAAATTTTGAGATAGAAATTTTGTTAAAATAGTTCAAAGTTCTGATGACAAAAAACTCCGGTGTCAACACAGCCTACCAGGGCCCGGGGGTAGGTGTTGTAAGTTATGCCCTGGGGCATAACTTATTAAAGGGGGTTTATAACTTATGGGAAGGGGTTTTGTCTGGGAAGAACACATAGGAAATCTATTATAATTATCCAATTATAAGGTTAAAATCCATACTCTGAGATAGATGTAAAATTGTTTTGGCACACAAAATCCCATTAAGGTCAATTCCAAACAGTCGTGATCCCTTTGTGTCAGCAAGTGAAATGGTCTAAACCCCCTTATTGGAGCTGTTTTTTCAATCCATTCATTGTTGTCAATCGCTGTCAACAAGTTATGCAAGCTGTCTATTGTTCATATATAATGTTTTTATCAAAGAGGTAATCGTATAGACTTTGAAAAAAGCCTCATTCTATTTAAATTGAAAGTTCTAGATCCGTTTTTTAAAGTCAAGAATAATTGGACAGTAAGCACCCCCCCCCCATGCCATAAAAACTTGAAACTTTTTGCAAACAAAAACGAAAAAAAAATGATTAAAAAAACTTTTCGAAAAATAAGTTTTTCAAAGAAAAGTAAAGGCCATTTTAAACTTAAGCTCAGGAGATACAAATACCTGTTAAAATTCAAACTCAAAACGACCAGAAATTACTATTAAAGAATAAATGAAACCCAAAACGAACAGAAATTAAATAAACAATCATAGCAAAAACATACAACAAGTAATAATATAAATGAATAAATAGATCTTAAAGCGAGTAATGCTTAGACTGAATATGAAAATCAAGCTTAAAACGAAAACAAATATTTTGCTAATAAAGTATAAATGAAACTTAAAACGAACAGAAATTAAATAAAAAATCAATGCCAACAAACATACAATATATATTAATGTAAATGAATAAATAAATATTAAAACGAGTGAGACTTAAATTGAATTTGCAAATCAAGTTTGAATTGAATAAAAATAACTACAAACAAGAGTTTGGGTATCGCCTCACTGCAGAAGCCTAAAACCTACTGGGTCATTGGCGCTTTACTGAAAACGAATTATATTACAAATGTTTTCTTTTGTACTTAATATTGAAAATAAATATTAAAATTACAGTAAAATTTTGAACTGATGAGCTTTTAGCAATTAATATCATTATGCATCAAATATTAAGTTTAATTTATTAGTTCTTTTCAAGGTTAGTTAAGACAAATATAGTTTCACTACAAACAAAATTCGGATACTGCCCCCTTCTTTAACTGTAAAAAGCTAAGGACTTATGCGTCGTTGGTGCTTCACTGAAAACGAATTACTCGTATATCACAAATTTATTATTTTCCAGTTCTTGAAGCAGTGACAATGAAAATAAAATTACAGTGAAAAAAAATCTTGAACAGATGGATCTTTCAACAATTAATATCATTATATATCTAACATTCAATTTGATTTTGTTTATACTTACCAAGAATGTTCAAGACTCATATAGTTTTGCCATTTTTTTTAACTCTGCCATTTTTTCTAACTAATCGTGTTGGTTTGTTATATTCTATGACTTCTAAGCATTTCTATTTGAGCGGAAAACTGCACCTCAAACTTTGTGGAACATGCATTTTCTTGCATGAAACACCAAAATATAATAAAATGTCAAGTTTCGGAGTGTTCCACCACTCGCAAGCAAGTGAAATTGGTATTTTTGAATCCACATGGTCAATTTAGGGAGTGGAGGGTAAGCTAATTCTCGTAGCAGCCCCATTCCGTCGTGGTATGATTCACAGTTTCAACACCTGGCGTCCGGACTATCATATAATCTACCAAGAATACAACTACCCCAAATCAGTACCAATAAATAAATGAAACCCAAAACGAACGAATATTAAAATAAATATTAGAGTCAAACTCAAAACGAGCATAAATTAATATGAGTAGGGTTCAAAACCCTTATGCTTTCTAAAAGCCAGAATATAATTTGTACTTTACTGAAAAAATTCAAATGAGTTTACTGAAAATAAATGTGCATTGTCAATTTAATATACATATGCTGATTTTTATTCCCCAAAATCTTAATTAATGAAAGAATTGTTTTCAGTAAAGCGCCAATGACGCAGTAGGGTTTAGGCTTCTGCAGTGAGGCGATACCCAAACTCTTGTTTGTAGTTGTTTTTATTCAATTCAAATTTGATTTGCATATTCAATTTAAGTTTCACTCGTTTTAAGATTTATTTATTCATTTACATTAATATATATTGTATGTGTGTTCGCATTGATTGTTTATTTAATTTCTGTTCGTTTTAAGTTTCATTTATACTTTAATAGAAAAATATTTGTTTTCGTTTTAAGCTTAATTTTCATATTCAATCTAAGCATTAATCACTTTAAGATCTATTTATTCATTTATATTATTACTTGTTGTATGTTTTTTGCTATGATTGTTTATTTAATTTCTGTTCGTTTTGGGTTTCATTTATTCTTTAATAGTAATTTCTGGTCGTTTTGAGTTTGAATTTTAACAGGTATTTGTATCTCCTGAGCTTAAGTTTAAAATGACCTTTACTTTTCTTTGAAAAACTTATTTTTCGGAAAGTTTTTTTTAATTAATATAATCAATGGTAAAAGTGCCGTAAGGGGGGACAGTGAACTAACCAGATGACACTATACGCACACAGATAGTGCTATTGCTACTGCTTCTGCAACTATTACTACTACTACTACTACTACTACTACTACTACCACTGCTACTACAATAAGCGTGCTTTTATTTTTTATTGTAATGCATATGTTTTAAATGATATTAAGATATAGTTCGGTAGTTATCCAATTTTTGACTCTTTTGAAAAAAGAGGGTTATTCAGGCACTTTGAAAATAAGCTATTTTCTTTATAGGTTAGAACGGAAGACATATCGTCACTTCCTTCCTCCCAAGCCCAAGTATCAAGTCAAGAAATATATGACCTCATTGACGAGTCAGCTTTAATTGAACCGCCAGTGAAGTTTAGTGACAATCGGGTCGTTGGAATACCGGCTATCGACGAACAAGATCTTGAACGGTACGGTAAATTCTTACGGGAGTGTTTTGGTAGTGATAATTTATACGATATACCTTTGACATTATAAATGACCCTGAATGGTCAGATAACTTCTTAAGAAAATATTTCAGTAATGCTAATAGTTCTTTTGATGTAGACCCTAGCACAGTTGAATAAAGCAATGAAGTTAGTTCAGATCAAGGTATGTTAGAGAGCGCTTTAGCTTGGTTGAGTCCTAACACTTCACAAATTTTAGATAATTTTACCTGTGAGTTAAATGAGATCCCTCCCTCCACAGATTTAATGGACATAACCCCATTTCAAACGAACCTAATTGAAAAAGAGCATAAATTCGCTTGCTATGATTCACATAGTCCTAACACGTTAGAGGCTATGTTAGGCGAGCTTGGGGATTTCATTCCACCCACCAACCCTATTGTTGAGGTTGAATAGGGTGGTGGAGGGGGAGGTAGTGGTGACATTTATACACAATTCTCACGAACACTACCCGAATTTCAGCTAACAAACTTAACCTTGAATACAACAGACGTTTTCACGGTAATATTCGACGATCCATTTAATACGCTGATGTCTGGGGATATTATAAGTGACCCTTTAAATATTATCCACACATATGTGGACAAGATTCGACCGCTTCTCGAACACAAAACTACAGCGTGGGGAGGGCGAGACAGTTTAAAGGCCTCAATAGTTTTAAAAATATTCTATTTAAATGGAAATCACGGTGAAATCTACTATCATTATGTGCACACTGAAATGCTAGTGCTTCACTCCCATTTGGGGAAATCTGAGAATGTTTTCATGGAATGGGTAGACAATGTTGTCACTCATTGGACAATTATAATGAGAAGGGTAGTAGTTTAGTGGTCTTATTTGTTGAAAATTTAAGTGTAAATATATGTAAATTAAAAAAAATTATTTAAACAGGGGGAGGGGTTGGGGCAGAGTCTATAGTTTTAAAATATAATCTTGATTTAGAAGGGTGTCTGGGCGTCCAACAAATTTGTATAGAGACAGGCCAAAAGTGTTTCACGTGCACATTTCGTATAGTAGCTTTCCGACCTCTGAAAGATAAAGGTACTAAGAAAAATTTGATTCTGTGGGCTATACATGGGAAAGAGGGGGTCGGATTTCCCCCGAGTAGATTTCAGTTGTTTAAAAGACAAATTTCTTGTAAAACTCAAATGAATAGATATTTTTGAACGGGCAAACGCACATTTAAAGATTGGTGTTACATTGCTACAATACGAGACGGAATTTTAAGATGGAGCACGTACTAATAAAAAGGGAGTGATATTTCCAATAAGAGCTCCGTCAATTGAATCAGTGAAGCACTGATTTTGGCTGTTTTACACACCACCTTGTGAACCTGATTCAATTGGCTATTTTAATCCAATTACAGATATTAGTGGAGTTCTGGGAGGGGGTAAGAATCTAGGGGTACGTTACTATAGTCCAATGTGTTTGTCCCAATTTCGTAGTGATTTAAATTTACTAAACCACATGAAACACTGCAAACTACATTGCTATCAAGGTGTGGAGATAGTTGCTGGTGACAGAGCAATTTTACGATTTAGAAATTTCCAGAATACACTTATGCAAAGTGATAAAGTAAGTTTTGACTGCGAGGCTAAGCTTAAAGATGTGAACGACCCCCAAAATCCAAATCGTATCAAACAACATCAAGCTGTTGCAGTCTCAAATTCCCACGCCCAAAGAGACGCCAGTAACATTATGCGCCTGTTAGAAATAGTTGAGAAATTGGAGGAGGAAGATTTTAGGTTCACAGCATTGACTACATTAATCGCCACAGTGAATAGGGTGATCTCCAGGTTAAAACATACACATTATCCAATGATTCTATCAGCAGAGGATCGTCTGGCAATTAAAAATGGGAAAATATGTTGGGTGTGTAAGGGGAAACTTGAAGAAGGGACTAAGGCGAAAGAGACTTGGGGAAAAAGACTAAGGGAGAAGGAGAAAGTCCGCAAACAAGACCATTTATGGCAGGAAATATCATCTGGGGGTAGTAATTTTCGTGGCGTAGCACAACAATCATTCAATGTAAATATGAGTCAGCGATATTTTATACCAGTTTTCATTCACAATTCAAATTATGATTTGAAATTTATTTTACCGGCATTAGCACGTATGCACAGGGAAAGAGTTGCAGATAGCCCCTTGGTAGATAACTCATTTACCTATAATATTACACCCAAATCAGCTGAGAAGTTGTTGCTTTTAGAATTCAAGTGGCCAACACTGGATAATGGGCATACTTATTGGAATAAAATTCGTTCTTTAGATTCATATAGTTTTTTCCCCAAATCTCTCTGCCAACTCATTTTAGTGCAGAAAAGTGACAATTTCGATAGTTTTTTCTGCTTAAACAACGCTTTCTTGACAATGAAATATATAATTTACTAACTTGTAAAGTCAAATATGCATATAATTATTACAACTCTAGCACGAGGTTAATTGAGGAGAAACTCCCCCCATTGAAACACTCTATATTTCACTCACTGATAGTCAATGTACTGCCGAAGACTGTGAATTTGCCAAGAGGGTTTGGGCAAAGGGGGACTGTAAAAACGGCTTTTGATTATTGTAGAATGTACTTGGCAAGTGATGTGTTAAGTCTTTTAGATATTGTCTGCAGCCCGAATCTATTCAGAATTTGGGTTGGACCTTGGATATTATTTTTCAACACCACACCTGGTGACGGATTTAATTCTAAAAATCAGAAGGGAAGAAATAGGTTTAATCATCGATATGGATCAACACTTATTTGTAGAAAGATCTATGAGGGGGGATATGTTTCTCACGAGGACCGTGTCATGACACCTGATGCAACGGGAACTCTGTAGACGGCTTTGTAAAGTCCAATGCTATTTCTAGACATGAATTCTCTCTACCCCTCGGCAATGTCTCAGTACAGATTACCGTTTGGTAATTACAAATGGCTTGAAAATCCTTGAGCCATAGATTTCCCGACATTCAAACCGTAGAGGAAAATGATCCCCTAGGATAGTTTTTTGAAATTGACGGTCACTTACCATTAGAGCTCCACGCTGTAAAAGATTTTGTTTTTCCGTGTGTAAATAGACCTGTGACCAAGGACTCTTTGAGTCCATACAATTTAACTTTGGTCGAGGATATGGGCATGCATTGGACCCCCTTTCCAAGCAGAAAATAATTTCAGATTTGGAAGCGAAACAGAATTTCATTGTTCATCATGTACTATTGCGATGGACGGTGATAAACGGTTTCACGGTTACAAAGATAAACAGAGCCCTTCAATTCGACCAAAAACCCTATTTAAAAAGTTAATTGACACGTTTGTCAGTAAACCTTAACAGGCAAAAAGTAAAGTTGAGATCAAAATCTATAAACTTATTTTAAATTCAACCTTTTGGAAAACGTGTGTAAGCGTACGAAAAAGCTCTCGTTGTGACGTCATAACCTAACCCGGAGAATGTGCTCGATTTTTTGCCGACCCAAACTTCACAACATTCACTGTCATAGAATCGAATATGGTTTTTCTACACAGAAAAAAGAGAAATGTCGTTCTGAATAAAAATATTGTGGGGGAGTTCAGTACTGGAAATTTCCAAGAAACTCATGTTTTCATTCTTTTACAATGTGTGTAAGGTACAGTGGCCAAGGGAGGGAAAGTTCAAGTGTACTATTTAGACACGGATTCACTCCTATTAAAAGTTAAACCAGATAATTTATTGGAAGATTTGGAAAATGGTGCGCACATCAGCTCTCGTATGGATTTTACGAATGGGAATGGGAGCATCTTTCCCGAGTTGTTGAAACTCCAGGCCCCCTAAACAATTGTTAATGTTATAATCTGAGACGGAGAGCAATTTAATATCCAATGGGGTGTTCCCCAGTCAAAAAGTATACTGTATGGGAACACACAATAAGGATATAAAAAAAGCGTGCAAAGGGGTGCCTACACACTCTGTAAAAAATAATTTCGACTTGAATGTCTACAGAAACTGTGTTTAAAGTAGTTTAGTGCCAAGAGCGAAAGTAATGGCAACTCGTTCCCTACAATTTAAAATTTATACTGTTAGAGTGGAAAAAATTTCATGTCTTTCATATCCGACAAGGTCTATGGACGTGAGAATGATTTGAAGGTACTCTCCCATGGTCACTATTGTATTTCAGATCAAGTTGAATGTATGGAGTATAGAAAACAACTCAGTCTGGATAAATTAACTTAAATTCAAAAATAGTACTACTACTACTTGGTGGGTGTGTGGGTGGGTTGGTTGAAAACAATTTCCCTAGAATATACATTCCATTTTGCCAATATCATCGTCCTTATCATCATCATCATCATTGTCATCATCATCATCATCATCATCATCATTTAACTTTTGCTGCTATTGTATACAGAGTTTTTTTGGCCCGCCCCCCGCGCTTTCCACCTGGCCACCCAGGGGATGGGGGGCTCAATCTCGGCACGATCAGCCCCCGAGGGATGATGGGGAGGGTCCTGGCCTGCCCTCTGGCCCCGGGGGGATTCTCATCATTTAAATGTTGTAAATAGTGTTTTCTTATTCTCTTTGCCTATAAAGTTCAACTGTGCTGTTGCTGTTGCTGCTGTAGTGATATTAAGTGTATGCATCAATTGAAAAAATTGCCGTTGTTTCTGTTGTTGTTGTTGTGAAAGCGTTTCTAATAAAAGAAAAATATGATTCTTAAATTGTTGGTGTTGTTTTTGTTCTTCTCTGTTCTGTTGCTATTGTCATTATTGATTATTTTACAAAAAGTGTTGCTAATAAAAGAAATTATGATTGTTAAATTGTTGTTGTTGTTGCTATTGAATATCGTACTAGGTAGATGCTGCTTCAGTCTGGGGGAAACTTATTATTTATTCATTAGACAAGTATTGAATATCGTACTAGGTAGATGCTGCTTTAGTCTAGGGGAAAATAATTATTTATTCATTAGACAAGTATGGTTTACAGTTAGTTGTAGTCCGACTGCATCAGCAGCAGTATGTTTCAATTTAAAACACCATTCAAACGTTTCTCTGTGGTCCGTCAATGTCGGGGAAAACGACACTTTTACCTAAAATAATTAAAACTGTAACAAAATGATTTTGGAAAAACCGAAAAAATATACTTTTTCTATAATATTTGGCAGGAATCCTTTGACCAACTAAAAGCTACTGCTAGTGCTACTTCACTTACATCATGCACACATTTCCATATACCTAGTTCTACAAAATCTGTTTCATCAGAGTAAGTGTATGTAGACCCTTGCTTTGAACTGCACCTACTATATTATCTACAGAGTTGTTCAAGGTTCAAATTCTCTTATAACTCTCAATTAACAAATATTTTCCGGTGCTCCAAAATTTCTACTTTTAGCGTACAGTCAGGCAACAAATAAACCCTACGGCTACATTCTGTTGGATCCTAATCCGAATACATCCGAGGATTTTCGTGTAGTCACAAATATTTTAGATAATGAAATTTTAGTATATCTTCCGGTGCACAACAGAAAAGGCTATTAGCTGACATCATGACACTGAAGAAACTACACAAAAATAGACACTTATTTTCCGTTCTAAGCACTTTAAAACCACCACTTAGGAAGGCCATACTCAAACATGGTGTTGACAAAGAATTTATTCGTCTAATATCTGACCGTTGTTTAAATTTAACAGAGGGCTTTGTACAGTTGCCAGAAGGTGTTAGACAACAGACAAAGCAACATCGTTCCACAGCACGTCCCTTGGCTTGCAAAAACAGAGGAATAGATTTTTAAATAAATCGTCTCCTTCAAACTGGCGGTAACTTTTTTACACTTTTATTGCCAATAATCGCAGGACTTCTAAAAAGTTTTCTCTAGATGGCTAAACCCTGCAAATTGACTCCAATAGAACTTGTCCTTTCACCAATTGAACACTTTGAGGACAATCTAAGCAAATTCATTAATGATGAATATATTGCCGATGATGAAAAGCTAGTTTTACTTCAAGATACACTTCGTCACGTGGACAAACATAAACCGTATCGTGAAAGATCCGTCAATGTAAGTGTCATTGATCCCCATCCCCAAAATGGAAACATCTCCTCAAGAGTCTGCAGCAACAACAGCAATACAATCAAAGGAGAAGAAATTGAATTCAATATTGACAGCTATTGGAAACCTTCTGCCACACTTATATTGGGAACAGAGTTAAACAGTATTAACATACCTCATGTTTGAAAGCGATGATCGTCAGGCTCAAGTTGATAGCACAGGGAAACAAACTATAATTCAGGGGAAAAGTTATAATCTACTTGATTTAATTTGTGGTATGGTTACAAATCGTAAAGGACTTTCATCATTTGACAATAATCTATTCAGCTTTCTAAATACACCAAACTTCCCCAAAAGTCTTATTTGCAATAAGCAAATTCTAAACAAATTAAAGGAATACAGTAGAGCTGTCAGTCCTCTAACAGCAAAAACAACAACAACAACACCATTTAAAAAAGAAGAAGTAGAAGAAAGAGATTTTAAATCAATCTTGGAAAATACTAGCACTCCTAGCAGTAGTAGCAACAGCAGCAATGATTTTATAACACCACTGGTGATGGTTCGACAAAAGTGAAGACGTATTGATATCAGCTCACCGTCACAAGCAACACCCTCCAGTGTGCAAAAGGGTAGCGGGCATTATACTATGTGTTTGTGTTCAAAATAGGTGAAGTTTTAAAACATGTTTATGAAAACATTGGTGAAGTGGGAGGTCTAAATTCCCCCACATCACTTTCTAAAGTCGTTGTTGTTAGTTGCTGTGTCAACAATACTTTAGAAAATGCAAAAGAGGATCTAGAAAATTACACTCTACATCGAAATCATAGGCTTCGTTACAAACAAGATCGACAAACTAAAGCCTTTTCTCCATTGCATATAATGCAAGCAGATCTTTTAACTCTAGATGAGATTCAAAAACGCCACAATACACCCTACAAATATATTCTAGTGGTAATCGGTGTCTTTAATCGCTATGCACATGCTAAATCTTTGCAATAAAAGAGAGGTGTTGAAGTTGCTCAGGCTTTAGAAAGTATTCTTGAACAAGATTGCTATAGAAAAATTCAAAGTGATTATGGGAGTGATTTTGTTAATCCAAAATTGGAAAAGGTTCTATTGAAATATAATAGAAAGCTCTATCTTAGTCATAGTCCGATAAAGGCTGTATTGGCCGAACGATTGATAAGAACGATTCGTCTAATAATTTCGAGATATTGTACACTGAAAAAGACTCCTGATTTTATCCATGATTTAGATAAAATAATGCAAATATATAACAATGGACCCCATCGACCTCTGTCCAATGTTAGCCCTCAGGAAGTTCATTGCAGTGAAAATACATTTGACACTTTTCTTAAACAATATTCCAGTGAAAAAAAATGCGAAGTAAAAATTCAATGTTGGTGATACTGTTCGAATTAATAGAAATACTAACATTTTTGAAAAGGGGAATTGTTTATGGTCTACTCAACTTTTTAAAGTGTCAAAAATCCTAGACACCGAACCCATAACATATCATCTGCGAGACATCAAAGATGATGAGATTCTCCACAGTTTTTACGATTATGAACTACAAAAAGTTAGAAACAGTAGTGAAATTTATCAAATTGAAAAGATATTGAAATTGAAGAGTCGTAATCGCAGGGGAAAGAGACATTTGCTTGTTCGTTGGCTAGGATACAACTCTGATTTTGATTCTCGGGTTGCAGTTGAAGACATTAACAATGCCCAAAGATTTCTAAGTGACATTCATGTCCCATGTCTCCGACCCTCTCTAAAATGATTTGAATAAAAAAAGTGATTCTTGGACGAAACTCTCTCCCACCATCAAATTTGATGGCGTGTATGAAGTGGCTCTTGTCGAATCAATTCTCAAAAATACATATGATATCATGAGAAAAGATAACATATATGATATAAAAATTAGACCCTATGATTGGCCACCAACCGTTAGCGATCAACATAAAATTCAAAAGATCAATTAATTTAATTATCCATATGTTGAATTACCATACGAGGAACTCAGTTGTATGAATGATTTGTGCCGTACTCTCAATAAAAGAATTTCCGCTCGTAAAAAATGAGCCTTTCGTTTCAACTATTCAAAGAAAGAAGGCAAGATCTACGTTAGTTCCCCCATTGCCAATGAAAATGTCATTCTCAATGATAAGCTAAAAGATGTTCTTTGCTTTAAACTTAATATAATGAATGGTGAAAGTGCCGGAAACACTAATGTTGTTTTTGTTGACTACCCACATGCCTTCTCTTCGGATACTCGTATACTTCTCTATGTTTAATTTGTTGAAACATCCAGAGTTTGCACTAGCAATGCTCCCCTCCTACGAGTTCTTGAACGAAAAACCAGTGAAGATCATATTCATCATTACAATATAAAGCATTTTCTCCCTGTAAACACTTCCTATTTGGAATTCTGTCAGTTAACACTAAGAACTGAATTAGGTGAAATTTTGGCAATATCAAAAGGTTTGGCTGTGATTACAAGTCATTGTGGACCCATCGTTGTCGGTGTCCAAAAACAAGATGTCTAATAGAAAAGTGGTATTAATTTGTCCTGATATTGGCTGCTATGTTGCTACTCTTGATCCAAGACAACAGGGCAATGGAATGGACTATTTTATAGGTCCTTCATCAATGTCTGGATATGGTCTTAGTAATTGGTTTGCTAAGCCGTTTTGCTCTACACTACCTTTGGCTAAAAAATATATTGTACTGGATGTGACATATTTTGCATCTTCTACACTATACGATTGGGCTCTGGCAAGGATTTAAAAAAATGTGCTTCGGAAAATCCTGGGTCCAGTGCGCGAACCTTTTGCAAGCAATTGAAATCTCAACAAAATGGAAAAGGTTTAAAAAGTTTGAGAATCAGTGCATTACTCATCAGTCTCTACTCAGGTCAGAAACGAAAGACATCACTCCTGTTAAGGAAAAGAAGGAAAAAATCAACTTCAATAAGCAGTAGAAAAAGAAGAAACCCTAGGAACAGAATTGTTAGATCGAAACAGGATTTCTTTTCATAGACTGAACAATGGAATATCTACCAAATAAGGATTCCTATCCTTCAATCACTTCATATTTAAATCTATTCAATGCAGAAAATGTTGATGTGAGTTTAAAACATGGATACAATGAATAATTCTATCCACAACAACCGTTCTCCGATAATATCCACTTTTAAATTTATTCCATGAAGACTACTTTATGGAAATGTCTTCGAAATTTATAGATTTAGAAGTGATAGTTAAGAAATTTGACAATGGAATGCCAATTCTTGCTGATGGAATATCCTGTGAAAATTGTATACTACATAATTTATTTCGACAAATCAATGTCTACATAAATGGAACACTGATGAGCACTAGCAACAATCTCTCAAATTATACAAGCTATATGCAGTTCATGCTGATGACACCAAAGTCATACAAGGAATTGTGAGGCTCCTCCAATGGATATGATTATATTACAGATACTAATAGTACAGATGCTCTTAAAAATTTTACAACTAGTAAATAACATCTAGTCGGGAAAAAATATCATGAGATATTTAATATACCCCAATGGCTACCACTAAATATTAAAGTTGATATAAAATTGACGCTTGCTTCATCCAATTTCATTTTACGAAAGGAACTTCCTGCCAATCCTTGTGTAACTCTCTCTCTCACCTTGGCAATACTAAATGTACGAAAGCATTAAGTTATGAGTTCTGTTGCTTTGGCAGTGGAAAAACTGAGAGCCAGTGAAAATAAAATGAAACTATTTGTTCATCGTACAATCACCAATCAACGTCATATTGCCACAGGCTCGCGCACCTTCACCAACTCATCCTCTATCAATGGCGAGATTCCATCAAAATTAGCATTGGCATTTGTAAAAAGTGCTTGTGCATTAGGTTCGTGGACAGGTTGCCCACATAAATTTGAGATGTTTGGGCTTTTATCTCTTGTATGTAAAGTAAATGGAATCCAGTTCTACAATCTATCTTTTGATAAATCCTATAGGACATTGTATGTGTTGACAATGCAAACCCTAGATCATGATTCACGACTATTTGAAACTGGTATAACCGAAGAAATGTTCGCTAAAACACATGGTATCAATATACTAGACTTGTTTGGCACTCAAGATATGAGTATAGTACGAACGGGGAGTGTGCGTTTAGAGTGCACATTTGCCGACCCATTACCTGAGAATATCACACTAATCTCGTTGAATCAATTTAAAACCTATTGAGAAATCACTCCCGAACGCAGTGTTCTACTAGACCTTGCACCATGAACACTAGTCAAATAATCAGTGTATTTAATATGAACCCCTACATGTCCAAATAAAGATCCTATTGTATACCATCGGACTTCCTTGGAAAAATTCAAAGTGCAAACAAAACAATTATCATTGTTAATAGCAGTCCGTCGACTGTGAAGACCGGTCATTGGCTGTGCATCTTTAAAACAATGAAGACTATTGAATTTTTTATCATCTCGGCCTACCCTATACATTCTACACTCCACATATCAGCAACTGTATTGAAAGCAGTAAGAAAACTATTATTCAAAATCGTAAGAGAGTTCAGGATCTAACGACTAAAAGTTGCGGTTTTCATGTGCTACTATATATCGTCTTCAGATTTTCGTCTACAACATTTACGTAGACAATCCACGTCTGAACGAATTTATGGCGGAAAATATGCTCTCAGACCTGTATAATACTGATTTTAGTGCCCTACGAGTAAATTGTTTTAAAAATGTATGTAAATTTGTTCATTAATAAAAAAAATGTAAATACACAACAGCAATGTCTTTATTCTTCTATTTAGATTTATTCTTTTTCTGTGTATAAGCAACTGTTGAGAACCACCAATACTAGTAGATCATTTGAATGCACTGTATATTTATCTTGGTTGGCTGCAAAGTCAGGGTCACAATTAATACAGTACAATGTAACTTCACTCTTATCATATCTCTTTGTATAGTCAATGATACTATTTGCATTTGTATTGTGAAATTCACGTGTTTCAATTTGTCTATTTGAAGCAGTATCACATGCAGTTTTTTCAAGTGGTGGATCACATTCTGTAACAGCCAAATAAAAATCACTAGGTTTATAATCTTAATAGGCAGTGTCGTCAGAACGATGACACAGAAACCAAATTGTCTTGTTACCCCAACAGTTGAATCGTAGACCTGATTTTTCCTCCCAAAATAATTTAAAACCCCGACGATACCAATCTGGTAGAAATAAACTAAAATCTCGTTTAGGGTTCTTTCCAATCATACCAGGATAAGAATTCTCCCACTGATGCATTTGTCATAGTGACAATTGGAGCATAGTTGCCCTCTAGGGTGAGAGTCGCAAATCTCTTCAAGACATGAATTACAGCCTTTAATTTGTACTGCATATCCTTTATGTAATTTACATGGATTTTATAATTTGCACTTTCCATTATATTCTCAATAATTGCACAATTCTCACATGATGACCAACTACCAAGAGTATACATACATTGTGGATATGTATAGAACATATTTTAGGTTTCCCAGTGTCAACTCTCTCACAGCTAAAATGAAACTGATCTACGTTTGATAAATTCAGAGGGGGAGAAAGAGAGAGATAGAGAAGTAACTTTGTGACGTTACTTAACCTGTTTTGAAGGGAGAGTCATCTAGATAGAATCTATGGCAATGTATTCAAAAGTATATCCACGATATTATTTTGCGTTGTTTGAATTAATATATCAATAACTTGAGTAAAAGCATTTGAGTCACATTGTAAAAAATGCATACAATAGTCAAACGATGGAGAATCATTCCCCATTATATTGTCAAGTGTTCTTTGAGAAAATATTTTCTGTTGAAGAGATAACTTGAAAAAATCATCATCTAGAATCAAAGTTTTTCCCCAATCACAAGATTCGACATAATTCTCTCTTTTTCAAATTCATTCATTTTTCAATCCTAACACTCTCACTGCTGACTCTAGACTAACCACGATTCGTTCTACTTCAAAAATATTCAATAACCTACTTAAAAAATCCAACTAAAAGAAAGAGAACATTTTCGATTTCAAAACAATTTTATTGTGTGCGATCATAATTACAACAATAATATATTACACATACAATTACCGATATGACTTATTGTCCTTAATATGCTTCACTATTGCATTTAAAGCCCTTAAAGTCTATGTATATGTACTATATCGACTTTCGCAGCGAAGGATAATTGGTCCTCCTATTTAAATTTACTCTAAGATAACACATATCTTGCATATAACTTTTCCCATTCAAGACAAAGTCGAGATCTCTTGTGATTTCTACCGCAATGTTTGGTACCCTTGTATCATTGCTGCTGCCGCCAGCTCCACTATCAACTTCTAATAGTGTAAACATACCACTCATTATTGCAAATATTTCTCTTGACTAATAAATAAACGAATCTAGTCAAACTGTCCTCACTCCTTGAATTCTATTCTCACACTAATAACAACTATACTGAAAATCCTTCCTTATATTAATTGTGGTTACTATGAGCGGTTGCTAAGACCTCTTGGGCCTATTACGCAGATCTATGCTAAAATTCCTGGAAAGGTGGATTCCCAGCAGTATTCATTAGGCTCATAAACATCTCTGATTGCCCTATAAATAGGCGTGTAGCTGTGACGTCACTTCGCCCCGGAATAGCACCCCTTCCTGTACTTTAACATGCTACCATTGTAACTCCGGCGGCCACTGTAGCACCAATTACCCAAATAAACACGTTAGGAAATACGGCCAAAAACAGGAACAGTATGATATTACCTGTTTTAACTGTAATAAATGCGGACATTATGCCTCAGATTGTCCCAAGCGCGAACAAAATCACAACAATAACTACAGAACAAGGGATGATGGGCCCAAGGGAAAACAGGACAATCCAAGAAACGATCGATATCACAACGATCGATCCCGAGAGAATGGCAAAAAGCTTCAGACGTATAAAAGGACCGCATGGGTTACAATCCCCGAAAATATGAAAACTCGCGCATTTGCAGAGTCACAGAAAGAATACGGTGAACTAAATGGTAAATCTGTGGAAATAGCTATTGATTCTTGCAGCAACCAAATTTATGTACGGAAAGATTTAATGAAGAAAATTGACATAAACTATGAAAATAAAGTGGCAGCGCTATGCTACTATGGAGCAGATCATAAATGTCCGACAGCTCATGTCATAATAGAAATCGCCAATAAAGAAGGAAATACGGTTAAAAACTCTTACAATAGACGTTTTACTAGGGGGAGACTTCGACAATATTGGAAACTTTCTTACACTAAAAGCAAATTCCATGCCTAAAAAAGTAAATGCGTTGACACCAGACCAAGAAAAAAAAGAAAAGGGAGGCTAAGCCACCCACTTTTGAAAATAATTATCAAAATATACGAAACCAATTTCAATTTAATGACGAGATGTTTATAAAGAATGCAAAACCGAGAAACCGAAAAGCCAAAAAAAGACAACAAAAGCACGAAGAACAATAGGGAAATCTTTTTGCAAGACATTTGAAATATTCATTCAAATTATCTCCACTGTCTTGCAAAAAGATTTCCCTATTGTTCTTAGTGCTTTTGTTGTTTGTTATGGAAAGGCAGTGTGGTCTTTGTCGCTATTTTAGCCAAAAAAGGCAGACAAAAAGGAATATAACCAGAAAGAATAGGAATTATTGACCGTAGAAAAAGAACCAGAAATAGCCAATAAGGAACTAGCCAGAATACTCATGGTAACCTCCGAAAAATTCACAGAATTACAAACAAATGATAGAGACTGCAGAAAAATAAAACTAGCCCTAACGAATAAAAAGAATCCACAAGCTAAACAATTGTCCAATAATGGGAAGCTACTTTACAAAATAGTGGAGACTGGGGTGAACCCTAGAAAATTACAACTTTTGGTATCGCATGAACTGAAAAAAAAGTAATATAATTGGCCCACTCAAACACAACTGGGGGGGGGGCACATGGGATCCCAAAGAACAAGAGATAGAATCTTATAGTGTTCTTGGTGGAAAGGACTGAGACGGGATATTGTCAACTTTTGTAAAAGATGCAAAGATTGCCAGTTAGTCGCATAAAAAAACCAAAACAAATGAAAAAGTTCTAATGAAAAAAATGCCTATTTTCGGCAAATCGTTTGAGACAATTTCAATGGACATTGTAGGTCCACTCCCGAAATCTAGAGCAGTAAACAGATTCATTCCAGCAATTAATGACCTGGCTATGAGATACCCAGAAGCTATCCCAATGCGAACAGTAAAAACACCAAAAAATCGCAGAAGAATTAGCGAAATATGTCTCACGTCACGGAATCCCAGAGAAAATTTTAACAGATAATGGAACCAATTTTATATCAACATACATTCGAAAATTATACGAAATTCTCGGCATTAAACAAATATTAACTACTCCATTCCATCCTCAGACAAATGAAGTGACAGAAAGATTTAACGAAACCCTAATTAGTATGTTGAGACGTTTTGCAAGAGATGCTGTAAATCAGTGCTGTAAATACTTCCTTATGTCCTTTTTGCTTAGAGAGAAACTCCACACCCAGCTACAGAGTTCTCGCCATTTAAATTACTATATAGGACAAACCCGAGGGGGTATTAGATATTTTAATGGAATCATGGGAAAATGATGAGAAAAATGAAGAAACCGTGATAACACACTTGCTATCACTGCGAAAAAAATTGCATAAATACCATGAAATTGCCAAGCAAGCACAGGGGGAATACGCAGAAAAAACAAATATATAATATGATAAATCTGCGCGAATTCGCGGGAGGATGAAGTCCTCATATTGCTACCGGACGGAAATAATAAATTGGAAGTAAGATGGAAAGGACCATTTAAGGTGAAAAAGAAAATGAATGATGTAAATTATATGATAGAATTAGACGGAGCAAGAAAAAAGGAAGAAGTTTACCATGTGAATTTATTAAGGAAATTTAACAAAGAGAATGAAAAGGGAAGCCACAAAGATCTGCAGAAGCGCTGCCTCTTGATTTTGACCTCAGAAAATGACAAGGAAACTGCCCCTTTGGGTACAATAGACCCGGCGGAAAAACATATAAATGCCATTGAAAGAGTTCCGTTAGAAACGCATCTGAGCTGAGCTCAGAAATACCAATTAAATAAGTTATTCACGGAATTTGTAGATGTATTAACAGACCGAATCGGAAAAACGGAGAATGTGGTACATAAAATACCAGCAAAAGACAGCAAACCAATAAAACAATACCCGTACCGAATACCAGAAGCTAAAAGGAAGGAAATGGATAAAGAAATTGACCGTATGCTCGATTTAGGGTTTATAGAACCATCAAACTCAGAATATGCAGCGCCAGTCGTATTAGTCCCAAAAAACGATGGCTCCATTCGATTTTGCGTAGACTACAGAAAACTGAATCGTATTTCGGAATCAGACGCGTATACAATACCAAGAATGGACAAAATTCTAGAGTCAGTAGGCTCCGCAAAATTTATATCAATTTTAGACTTGAGAAGGGGATATTGACAAGTAAAGATGCACTCAGAAGATTCAGTCAAAACTGCTTTTATTACGCCTTTTGAGTTATACCAGATTAGGTATATGCCTTTTGGACTAAAAGGGGCACCAGCAATATTCTAAAGACTAGTAGATTGTACCTTAAAATCCATACCATATACAAGAGGCTACTTGAATGAAATTATGGTATTTTTAAACTCGTTCAATGAACATATAACTCAGATGAAACAAGTACTGACCAGCCTGAGAAGAGAAGGATTAACTTTGAATGTAGAAAAATGTAGATTGGTGCAGTCAGAGACAGAGTACCTGGGACACAAATTATGGAACGGTATCATAACCCCATTAAAGGAAAAAACGAAAAAAAATTAGAGTCCCAAATACAAAGAAAAAACTTCGGTCATTTTTGGGAATGGCGAGATATTACCAAAAATTCATACCAAATTTTGCAACAATAGCTAAACTTTTGTGAAAAAAGGGTGTCGTAGACCCCGTAAAATGGACAGAAGTTGAACAAAATGTATTTGATAGATTAAAGGTACTCTTTGTAGCGAAAGAATACTAAGAAATCCAGATTTTTCCTTGCCGTTTGGGCTACAAACTGACAGTTCAGATTATGGATCAAGGGCAGTTTTATCTCAAGATTTTAAGGATGGGGAACATCCAGTCATATTCATATCCAGAAAATTGTCAAAAGCAGAATTAAGTTATAGTACAATTGGAAAAGAATGTCTTGCAGTAGTATATGCGGTCAAAAAACTTGACTATTATGTATATGGACAAAAGTTTGAATAATAAAAGATCACAACTCATTGAAATGGCTAAATATAATTAAGCTAGATAACCAACGATTGGCACGGTGGGCCCTGTGATTACAAGAATACGATTTCGACATAAAATCAAGACCGGGGACAGATAACGGGAATGCTGACGGCATGTCACGATTGTAAATATATATATATATATATATATATATATATATATATATATATATATATATATATATATATATATAATATATATATATATATATATATATATATATAGATATATATATATATATATATATATATATATATATATATATATATATATATATATATTATATATATATATATATATATATATATATATATATATATATATATATATATATATATATATATATCTATATATCTATATATCTATATATATATATCAGATATATATATATATATATATATATATATATCTATATATATATATATATATATATATATATATATATATATATATATATATATATATATATATATATAATCTGTATATATATATATATATATATATATATATATATATATATATATATATATAATATATATATATATATATATATATATATAGATATATATATATATATATATATATATATATATATATATATATATATATATATATATATATATAATATATATATATATATATATATATATATCTATATATATATATATATATATATCTATATATATATATATATATATATATATATATATATATATCTGTATATATATATATATATCTATATATATATATATATATATATATATATATATATAATATATATTATATATGTATATATAATATATATATTATATATATATATATATATATATTATATATATATATATATATATATCTATATATATATATATATATATATATATATATATATATATATATATATATCTATATATATATATATATATCTATATATATATCTATATATATATATATATATATATATATATATATATATATATATATATTATATATATATATATATATATATATCTATATATATATATATATATATATCTATATATATATATATATATCTATATATATATATATATATATATATATATATATATATATATAATATATATATATATATATATATATATATATATATCTATATATATATATATATATATATATATATATATATCTATATATATATATATATATATATATATATATATATATATATATATATATATATATATATATCTATATATATATATATATATATATATATAATAGGGGGAAGAAATTTAAAATTAGATGGGCTGTGCCTAGCTAACATAAATAAAATTAATTTTAGGGGGACAAAGAGGTCTGAGACCCATGGGGAATAAAACAAGATGATTGCAAAATAGAATTGAACGACCTACAACGGGTTGTGGAAAAGTTGGGATATGTTGATTGTCGGGTTGGATTGTAAAAACTTGGAAAGGAATCTAAGATTAGTCCTATCAACTCCAAGGGTGATTGGTCTCTTTTGCAGGGGAGGAGCCCCTTTGGGGAGCCATGAATGATGGACGATCCACTCAACGGACAACTGGTTGGCCATTTGTGACCCTGTTACCGAGATTTTGCTTCTCTGATCTGGAGTCCTTGGGGATACTCTCTCCCAGTCACTTCACATTTCACCCAAACCTTTGTCCAGCAACCCTATTCATAGTTTTTACTCTTCGTGGGAATCGACAATTATTTCCGGCAGACCTTATTCGGTATTTAAATTTCATCTTCAGTTGGTATCTACACCTATTCGTCATCTGATTATCCCAGAGGAGGGAACCCAGAGTGAACTGATTGATGATTCGCTCAAACTTTTAGCTCATTTTCCTGTACCCCTATCGTTTTCACAGGCCTTTGCATTTTTGGTCTTAGATTATTTCAAATTATGCCAAGGGGCAATTTACATTTAAAGTGAGATGTAGTGTTGTTTCTACCGATGGAAATTAAGGGGCTAGTGCAGCCACTTTTTCATGATGGGTGGCATCATCAAATGTGCCAGAAACTGATTCTCTCCTCCTCTCAAATGTAAATTCGTGAGAGCGAGAAAAGTTGTATTTTTGATTGTGCTGAGCACGATCATTTTCTGCAAATCTTGGGGACTTCTATTTTCAAACCTTAATGTGGATGCCATACAACAGAGACCATGGTGGTTCTACAGTAGAGACGTGTGGATTACGACATATCCTGAGCAAAGCGGTGGAAGCACAGGCACTGGTGGAAGAAGGAAGACAAATTGATGTTGTAAAGTTGAAGTTCCGTGTTATGTTTGTAATGGTGAACCAGCATGGCGTATTGGTGTTCATTTATCTTACGGGGGAGGTGCTGAGGTTCCAACCCTGTTTTTTTCTCTTTCAGATAAATGACCTATTTTCTTTTCTGTAATTATATTTGCCTACAAGATAATTTGCAATCCTAAGTTGAATTCTCGTTGCTAAGCTAGATTCCTTCACAATAAGTAAGCTTTGAACTTAAATTCTATTTTGGTCTTCCGGGTCTGAGCCATTGGAAGATAAAATTATGCAAAAATAGAAGAGTTTTGAATGTTGATTTAGAGGATTGGCTAGGGCCAAGCGAAGGTCCACCCCTATGTAAAGTTTGTTGTACAGAACCAATGTGTTAGTGGTTAGTCTACATTGAGACCCCGTTTGGGGAGTCTATTTTTTCAGAGTCTATATATGTGTTTTTTGTGAACTTCTTTTGGACGATTACAAGCAAGCTATTTTCTACGGCTGTGTAGACTATTTTTCAAGGAACCCAGACAGGGTGACAAAAGAGTTGCGAGAAATACCGTCATTATCATATCTACAGGAGAGTGGGGGTCCGTTTACCTTACAAGGAGATAGATAGATATTTTAGTGATGACCCAGGTTGGGTGCACCCTTGGCCTTAGAGTTTGGTCATTTAGCCGTTCAATTGCGTTATCATACCCTGGCGCAGTGTACATTGTAAATTGGGTATTAACATACCCTATATTTACAGAATCACTGCGGTAAGCGCGGGCATCCCACTATAGTCTTTGGCACCAGCGGGGCTTTCCCCTCCAGTAAGTGGTGTAGCACCATTTTTGAGCCAAAAATTGGTGACACCCTCACCTTACCACCCAAATACGGATATTCAAGGGGCAAGGGTTATATAATAGCTTTTTGGTACTTGTCTGTTAAACAGAACTTCCTCGAAAAGTGAAGATAGATAATCACAATGAAGTACATAGCTAAGTTTATATAATAATATAGTTTGGGTTATAAATTTGCCCAATAGGGGTGGGGGTGGGGGTAAAGTAACATAACCTAACCCCCAACCCCTTCTGAATAACCCAAATTATACAAGTCCAATACATTCTGTGACAAGTAATTTGTCTTTATAGGTATGAAACCGGTTTTTTATGTTACAATCAGCAAAATATACGTAATGCTTGAGAATCTTCTGTTTAGCATACGACTACAATTTTTTCTCGAAGTTATTGGGGAGGGGCATTTAACCCCCCCCCCCCCCCCCCCCCCCGAAAAGACGCCCCTGGATGCCGTGACAACTGTGGCCATCTCTAGCTCCGTAAATGATGAGACACAGATAAATCAATACCATCTCTGCACCTGTGTAATTGCTGCTCATATGACAGACACTGACAGAGAGATAATTTCCATTTGTTGTCAAACTTGTCGTTTTCTTTTACATGGTGAGATAATATTGTCAGCTTACATTGTCTTAACTGTGAAGTACTTTTTATCGAATATTGAAGATTTTTTGTTCGACAACACACGATATATTGCAGACTAAGGTAAGTTCTCTTTACATGAAGTTTAATAATACATAATTTTGTTTGGCTCCTACGGCTTAAGTTTTTTAATGAGGAGAGGGGTAAATATTTTTAACTGGAACATAATTTTTTTTATTTCAAGGGTTCAAGTTTTTCACTATTACAATGTGACTCAAATTTGTAATAAAACTTGGAATATTTGTAAAAAACAAAACATTTTCATTCGAATAAAAGGATTTTTAAATTCGGAAAAAAGCCCATAGGATTTCTTATTAATAAGCTAAAACACTGATTTTGTCAGTTTTCAGTAATCAGTGTGACCAAACATGGTTTTGCTACAGTTTTAAATAGAAATATTTTCAGACAAATTTTTAGTCATAACAAAAGGATTTCAAAATTCTGAAGGAAACCCATGGGATTTTTCATTAATAAGCTAAAACACTGATTTGATTAGTGTTTAGTGTGACCAAAGATGGTTTTGATACAATTATTAAATTGACATATGTTTCATATTAGATTTTATTATGTTTCATCATAAGATGTTTCACTCGAGCTGGTTTTTCATACCACTGCTGTTACTCTATAGACACGTCTCTTGACTCTGGCACTTATTAAAATAAGAATTTGTCATTTTAATACATATAAAATCAGCTTACCTAAACACAGGAAGGCTCTATTTGCAGCCAGTGCATCAAAATGACCAAGGGGATTCTTGGATGTGAGCAAGTACCTTTTAGTTATATCTATTGGCAGCATGGTGGGCTTGGAACGATCCGTACCAAAAGCCTATGAATATGAAGAGGGTCAACTAAATTAAAAATATGCGATACTGGGCTCAAACAAGCAGATGCAAAACGCCATCGAAAATATTCAGCCCAGTTTGTCTCTCAGGCTCTAGAAGATTTTGTTTTTTGTGTAATATAAATCGTTGCACGGGCTTTAATTCACAAAAATGCGGAAGGGGGGAGGGGGGGGGAAGGATACCAATAATTTTACTCATTCTTTTAAAAGTCACCATCCCTCAAAAAATATTTTTGAAAACCTAGCGGGGATCATTTTGTTTGTTTTCGATAATTTCAATGAAAGCGCCAAAAAAGTATGCTGTAAATCTGAGGGATATGGGAGGAGTCTCCACTCCCCCCACAATCAGCTTTCATGGAAAATTAATAAAAAATATTATTAATTGAAAATTAGATTTTATATTCAGCTGCTCCAACAGTTCGGCCAAATAGTAAGTAGAACTGTAAAAAAACAAACGAGTGCTGATAACGATTAATGCATGAAAAGAGTTTGCCTTTTACATTAACTTCAAATTGGTAAAATTCGTTAAATTTTACGCCTTGTTACTCATCAAAAGCTACAACTATGAGAAAACTTGCCCAATTTCCTAAAAAAGGTGAGAAAGGTCCCCATTTATAGTGAACTATATAGATCATTTACGTAACTATATCGATGTGCCTTTTATGATAATTTTTTGTTCGTTCTTTATTGTATTAATTAAAAAAAACTTTTTCCACAAAAAAAGTTTCTTAAAAAAAAGTAAAGAACTCCATTAAAACAAAAATGAACAAGAATAGAATCTAATCGTCTACCAAGCATACAACTACCAAATCCAGTATCAAAAAATAAATGAAACCCAAAACAAACAAAAATTAAAATAAACAAAAGAATCAAACTATAAAGGACCAGAAATTAATATGAGCAGGGTTCTAAATCCCATGCTTTCTAAAAGCCAGAATATAATTTGTACTTTACTGAAAAAAAAATAAAATGAATTTACTGAAAAACTGTGAATTATCAGTTTAACATGCATATGCTGATATTTATTCCTTAAAATCCTAATTAATTTTTCATTTCTAAGCGTTATAAAATTAAAAACATTTAAAAGAATTTTTTCAGTAAAATAACAATTATATTCTTGCTTTTAGAAAGCATGGGGTTTAGAAACCTACTCAGATTAATTACTGCTCGTTTGAGTTTGACTTATTTTAATTTCTGTTTGTTTTGGATTTCATTTATTTATTGATACTGATTTATGGTAGTTGTATACTTTGTAGATTATTTGATTCTGTCTTTATTCATTTTTGTTTTAATGGAGTTCTTTACTTTTTTGGAAAAACTAATTTTGTGGGAAAAACTTTAAAACCCCCCCTTAAACACCCCCTGGGCATAATTTAAAATCCTTACCTCTAATCTCTGGGGTTTGTTTCAACCCCAAAAGCCTTGTTATACGTATGATATTTAGACTATTTTGAATAGAATGACTATCTCAAAGTTTCTATTATTTCCATTTCTTATAACTTACAACCCTTGTCCTGAGGGCAGGGGGGATTTGTTATACTAAAAGAAATAATTTCTAGACCTTTCTGATACGCTGAACAAAATGGCTGTGTCCCAATTTTGATTGTAAGTGTTTGGGGAAACGACGGCTTGGGAGGGGGGAGCATTTGCCCTCTGATCACTTTCGACTAATAAAAAGGAACTAGTTTTCTCAATTTCTAATCGAATGAGTCCTTTTTGAAGCTTCTACGACATGACTTTCTATAAAATCCTTATATGCCCAAAGGCCATAACGTACGATCCTTGTCCTGAGGGCTTTGGAGGGAGGGTTCTCATCCTCTAAGACATAATTTTCAGACCTTCCATCTACTTTAAGCAAAATGGCCATATCAAAATGTTGATCGAAAATTTTTGAGGAAATTATGGGTGTGGGGGGGGGGGGGTAGTGGTGATTCTCTTTCCGATTACTTTCGACTATTGAAAAGGGCAGTAGGCCTCTCAATTTCCAATAGAATAAACGCTTTTTAAAGTTTTAAGACAACGCTTTCTATAAAAACATTATGCGGGCCCAGGGCATAACTTGCAACATTAGCCCTGAGGGATTTGGGGGGGGGGTGTCATACTCAAAAGCATAATTTCTGGACCCTTCAACTACGTTCAACGAAATTGCTATATCAAAATGTTGATGGGAAGTGTTTGGGGAAATGATGGGCGTGTGGGGGGACATTCAACCTCCGACCACTTTTGACTATTATTAAGGGCACTATCCCTCTCAATTCGCAATTGAATGAGTCGTTTTTGGATTTTCTACGACAGCACTTTCTATAAAAACCTTATATACCCCACGGGAATAACTTACAACATTTGTTCTTGGGCCTGTCGGGGGCTTGTCACCCTCAAAGACATAATTTCCAAACCTATCAACTACGTTGAACAAAATGGCAATCTCAAAATTTTAATTGAATGTGTTCGGGAAAATGGTGGGCATGAAAGACTAACTAACTAATTTAAAACTTAAAAAGAAGAAACTGTAATGAACAGTAAGGTTACACAAAAAAATAATAATAACAAATATATTACAATGAATAAGATTGGGACTGCCCCCCCCCTTGTTTAGTTTTTTAATTTCTTCTCTTTTTAATACAGCCCCCACTCTCTGTAATGCTTGCTTTGTCTACGTTTTAAATTTATTGCTCTTCCTAGTGGATCTTATTGTTACCACCTCAATTTGCCAAGAAAGATGAAAAGGCTCAAATATTCCTCCAAAAGTACAGTTAGTTGCCCTCAAATCACTTTCGACTATTGAAAAGGGCCCTTTCCATTTCCAATCAAATGCCCCCTTTTTGAAGTTTCTACAACAACAATTTCTATAAAAACATTATATGCCCCCAGGGCGTAGGCTAACCTACAACCCTTGCACTGAGGGTTGTTGGCGGGGGGGGGGGGGGCTTTCATCCTTAAAGACCTAATTTCCAGAAATTTAAACTACGTTGAACAAAATGGCTACCTCAAATTTTTGATTGGATATGTTTTGGGAAATAGTGGGCGTGAGAGGGGGATTAGTTGCCATTCAACCACTTTCGACTATTAAAAAGAGCACTAGCCATCTCAATTTCCAATCGAATTAGCCGTTTTTGAAGTTTCTACAAAACACTTTCTATAAAAACCCCATATGTCCCCTGGGCATAACTTTCAACCATTACCCTGAGGGCTGTAGGGGGTTTGTCATCATCAAAGACTTAATATCTAGAACTTTCAACTGCGTTGAAAAAAATGGCTATCTCGAAATTTTGATTGAATGTGTCAGGGAAATGGTGGGTGTAAGAGGTGGGTTAGTTGCCATCCAATCACTTTCAACTATTAAAAAGGGCACTAGACCTCCAAATTTCTAATCGAATGAGCCCTTATTGAACTTTCTACGAGACTACTTTCTATATAAACCTTATATGTCCCCAGGGCATAACTTGCAACCCTTAACTTGAGGGTTGTGAGGGGGTTGTCATCCTCAAAAACCTAATTTCCAGAACTTTCAACTACGTAGAACAAAATGGCTATATCAAAATTTTAATTGGATGTGTTTGGTGAAATCGTGGGCGTGAGAAAGGGACTAGTTTTCCTCCAATCACTTTCGACTAATAAAAAGTGCAATACCCCTTTCAATTTCCAATTGAGTGAGGCCTTTTTTAAGTTTCTATGACAACACTTCCTACAAAAACCTTGTATGTTCCTATGGCATAAATTGCAACCCTTGCCTTGAGGGGTGTGGGGGATTTGTCATATCCAAATACATAACGTCCAGAGTTTTCAACTACGTTAACAAAATGGCTATCCCAAAATTTTGATTGGATATTTTTGCAAAAATGATGGGCTTGAGAGGGGGGTTGGCTGCTCTCCAATCACGTTCTACTAATAAAAAGCATAATAGCCCTTTCAATTTCCAATCGAATGAGCCCTTTTTTAAATTTTTGCAAGAACCATTTCTATAAGAACCTAATATGCCCCCAGGGCATAACTTACAACCCTTACCCTTAGAGCTGTGGGAGGGGGGTTGTCATCCTCAAAGGCCTAATTTACCGAACTTTCAACTACGTTGAGCAAAATGGCTATCACAAAATTTTGATTGGATGTGTTTGGGGACACATCCAATCCCACATCAAGGATGTGAGTGGGTTTTACAGGAAGTAAGTTGCCCTCCAAGCACTTTTGACTATTAAAAAGGGCACTAGCCACCTTCAAAGACAAGCAATTACGTGAAAATTCTGAGATATTTAATAGATTCAAAAATCTATATGCATATTGAATCTCTAGTAGATGGCAGCAATGCCGTTCGGTGGTGAATTCGTTTCTAAAGGTGCAGGTAGTCCTATAAAATAAGGATTAACATAGACATTTATTTAGCCTAATAGTCTGTCCCCCAGCAAAGCAGCATTTTCAGTCATTTCGTGGTGCAAAACAAGAATTCCATCCAAAAGGAATCTAAATTCTTTATTTTTTCTTATAAGAACTTTGTAAAGCGTGAACTAGAGCGTAAATAGACTTTACCTCTAATAAACCTCCCCTCTCTTGAATGGATTGCTAGGGGGGTGGTGGCAGCTGTATAATGTGACAGTGGGTGAATATTCATAGGATTAGCTCAAAGAAACGTGGCATTTTCGTGAATAGATCTCAGTTATATCTCAATATAGCTTTAATTTAGTTCTAATAAACATCCTCCTGCTCTGGAATTGTCTGCTAGGACCTCGCCTTTCTTTAATTCACGCTTGTTTTGTTTACATTCTAATCTTTATAAGATTTTTTCACGTTGTGTCGTGTTTTAACTGCTTTTTTCTCTGTTTTAATTAATAAAACTTTTATTTACAAAGTATGTTTCTTTTTAGATTTTATTTATTTAGGATATAATTTCAATACACAAACATTTACGTAATTTGAATATCTGAAACCAAAGCTGTGCAACAACTGCTATTTAACTTGATTTGTTTAGATTTCATTAGTGCGGACAGTTGGAAGGTGTATTTAATAACGTAAGAGTTAAAAGGACTGTTGGACGCTTGTGCTCTGATACGGAAAAGGTTGGAAATCTTTTAATCGATTGGAACGTGTGGGATTCATATTGCATGCTAATACCTATCATGTAGAAAGTATTTCTTGAAACAGAATATGGAAATAGATTGCTGGTCGAGCTGTTTAAGGTGCCGTGCTATTGGATGGAATTACCCTTTCGAGACCTAACTAGGACAAAAATCATTAGAACATGATGGTCCTCTGAGAAAAAATGCATTGAAAGAAAATTAAGGCTCAAAAAGTATTATGTAACACTCTTCGTGTGTGTCCTCCTCAGTTAAAAGTGGTGGTCTCCCTTGGGTTCTGAAGAGACTGTTCACGTAAAAATGCGTCATCTGTAAACATTTCTCATCATATAAGAACTAAAGAAAAAAAAGCCATGAAAAAAAGAAGAAAAAAACGCCTTGAAAGAAAAATGTCTTTGAAAGTATCTTGAGATGTCTTGAACACCCTATATATGCGCTGTCATGACATAATACACACATATATATGCCTTAAGATTGCCGAGTTGTCAACGTCTACGTGACATTACTAGTGATCAATAGCAAAAAAACCTCTAATGTCTCATCTCGTTGTTTTTTAATGTATATTTTATAAGCCATAGGATTTATTCTGTGAGGCATACGATTTATTTGCCATTTCAAAACCGATGTAGGAATTTATTAGACATTCTGTTTAACGTTTATGATATATAGATGGATAGACCTTTAGGTCCAGTATTTTAGTTTAGATTTAAGTTTCCACTTGTTTGTCTTTTTTTTCTCGGTAGACTTGTTGGTACTGTATTCGTTAACTATTTTGTGTTTCTTTTCTCTTTTTTTTTCTTCCTCTGTTTTTACTCCTCTAGTGCATTTTTAATGTATCGATAGAGGGCAAAAATAACTTATTATTATTATTATTATTACTATATGCGGTGCCAGTACATATGACCCAAGTGTGTGTCGTGCTTAGTTATAAGCGGGGACTCTCCATGGGTTCCTGAAGTCTAGCTTGTCACACAAGATTGCGTCATCTTCTATTGCATAACACCTGACCATTTAAAACAGGAACCGGTCATATTCCGGGGGCGTGTTTTCCCAAAGTAAACATTTCCTTGTGACGTAACATGCACCTGCTGACGGGAACGCTTGTATTACGTATCCATTTAAAATCAGGGCACCTTTAAAATCAGGGGGGGGGGTGTCATGTGACGTAAAATATGCATCTCTCAGAAAACATCCCTAAGACGTAAGACACAGCTGCGTCTTGAGGGATTTGCCGTTAAACTTTCTTTTTCATTTTAAGTCATTAAGGGAAGAAAAGAGTAGCGGCTGTGAGTCTAACGGGAAGCCTTATGATGTTACTACTGATAGCTGATTACAATAACATCAGAGATAGATATTCTATGGTTCATTTGGACAGAAATTGAAATTGGTAATGCGCTTTTTAAGTGACCTAAAAGATCGGAGAGCAGCTAGCGTCCCCACAAAAAGGCCCTCTTCCAATAAAGTTGGGCAACTGAAATTTTGAGAAAGCTGTTTTTTCAGCATAGTTGAACGATCCATTCGTTATGCTTTTGATTATGAAATGACCTTCCATAGTTCCTGGGAAAAGGGCAGTAAGTTACATAACTATGGTCCTACGAAAACCAATAGATAAAATCAGATTAATAGAGTTCGTTGTTCAGTCGGTAAAGCGTTGGAATTAGGACCTCAAATGTCCAAGTCCTAATTGGGCATTTTTTTTTTCAATCCTGGCCTATGCCTTCTATATTATTATGTGGAGACCTTGTCTTTGGTAGGACTGACTGCAGTAATTCTTAATCAGTGCTGTTTTTCCTACTACGCCAAAAAAAAAAAAAATCAGATTTGCCGCTAAAATTTGATTGATTTTGAGCTGGATTTTTTCTGATAATCTCTGGATAAGAAAATGACTTCACCCTTTTATTACATTTTTTTATTATTTTGCGAAAAAGCTAAATTAAGTTATTCAAATTTATCAATTTATTGTAACTTTTGGCTTCCAGAGTCTTCGATGAAAGGGTTGTAAGTTACTTAATTTGTCCATTGTTCGCATATAGCCTGTTATTTATTATTGGGAAATATTTGGAAATCTTTTTAGGGTGGGACTTTTACAGGGAGGGATTTTCCACGGGAAGAGTTTTCCTTGGGAACGACAGTTTCTGGGGTAAATTTCCAAGAAAAATTTTATACAAGGGGATGGGGAATTCCTGCATTAGTTGAAAAAATTTCACGAATTATATAAAAATTCAACTGTAAGTAAAGAGCAAAATTAAAACTTAAAACGAATAGAAATCATTCCATATATGAGGGGGACTGCCCCCTCTAAAAAAGCTAAATAAAAAAGACCATAGTAGTGTTACTTTTATGTTAAATTTTAATTAAAACGGGCAAAGATTGACTTGAAAAAAATACAAAGTTTTTCTGAGGGGAGTAAAGAGCCAAGTTGAAACTTAAAACGAACAAAAATTATTGCTTCACAGTCTATCTGGCATATTTTGATAAAACTAGTGCAAATAAACTAACTGATAATATTTTCCTATGTTTGTACACAAAAAACTAGTGTTTTACTGAAGACACCCAAAGGCCAGTATAAACAACAAGAATATAGCCTGACAACAACAAACTAATCTATAACGCTTTTCATAGTATTATATCAGCTGTGACATCAATGACTTTCAGCATACAATTAAAATTATCTTATAACTTAAAAATAAAAATAAATGTTATCTTAATAACTACAGTCATTAAACAGCATACAAAATAATAGATAGAATTATCAGGTAGCTTCTTGGTCTCAGCAGCTATAATACCAATAGCGAATATTGTACAATTTTAAATTGTAAAACACAAACTTTGCTATTGCTCGAAATGAAGAATAAGTAAACCAAAATATGAACTTATGAAAGCCGGTTATATCTTTCTGGACAACGGAAAATCTTAATTTTATGATACAAATTCTAAATCACAGTTCATATAATTATCCAGTATGATCGTTCTCTATCTCACCCATTATAAAAACCCGGACCGGGGTGCAAGTGTTCCAGAGAACGTTTTTGCAGATATAAACATAGGCGAAGTCAGATTAGCGGGAATGCAGGTTAGTCTGTTTCCGATTGTTTCCATCAAAGTGCATTGAAACAATCGGAAACAGACTAACCCGCATTCCCGCTAACGCAGAAATAAGTGGGAGGAGCTTTTTGTTCGCACCGAGAACGAAGACCAGAAATGATCTGCGATAAGCTTACTGGTATATTCTGTCTACTGTGTTCTAAATAGTCAGTGATAAATAGCCAGAGACCGTTATCTTTCAAGGGGTGGCTCACATTCGCTGCAGTTGGTTTGAGGGTGGATCTTAGGGTAATCGGGGGTTCTGATAACGAATATTGGGATGCACAAGTTCGCATGTGTATAGAACATGGTCAATTTAGCCTATAAAGTAAAATTTGGCCTATAACGATGTCATATCACTCTTGATTTTATTTACACGGTAAAATAAACTGAAAACTTTGTAAACTTCACATATTCTGAATCCTAAGAATAAATACTTTCACCTGGTATTTTCAGTTTTTCCCCACAAGCTTCATATTTTTGATAATTCTTATTTAATTTTGAAAACAAGGTTTTTAAATATATTTTTTCTTAGTTTTTTCGATTTTTCTGAAATTTTTGCCTGCATAAGTATATTTTTTATGCTTTATTTGAATTTTGCTCATTATTACGAGTCAAGCCATGTACCGTTTTTCTTTTTAATCTTAATTCTTGAGCAACTATTATTTTTTCTAAATAACTCATAGCTTTCAGAAATTAGCCTACAATGATCAAGTTTTTTTTTAATTTTTTTTTTAGCTGTTAAACAAAACGAAAAATAATCAAGCTACACATCATTCCAACCGTCAGAATGTCTTTTACACGTTGTTAATAAAACAAAGTCGAATGCTCCATCACCCGCTTCTTGAATGCTCCAACACCCAGCAATACTTGAATATGCAAGACTATATAAGCGTTTGAACAAGAAAATTCCCCCCCCCCCCCTTCCAAAAAGGAAATTTTTCTGAATAGTGGCGTTTTACTCGAAATATTTTCAAGACAACCTAATATTTTTATCTCACCAAACAATAGATCGCTCTTTTTTTAATCAAATCATGTATCTACATTTAATAAAACTAATATTTTTAACCAGGAAAAACAAAACAAAAAACAGATGCCTAATTCTGCGATCGCATGCGCGAATTGTGGTATATTTTTATGCTTTATTTGAATTCTGATCGTCATTACGAGTCAAACCATGTACCTCTTTTCCAAAAAATCTTAATTCTTGAGCAACTATTTATTTTTCCTGTAATAGTAGATACAATCTGGCTTACGTAGGCTCATATACGAGCCTCAAGGTGGTGAAGCCGTGTGAACGTGTGGTGCAGAGGTGACTAAGGCTGATTTAAGATACTATTTTCTTTAAATTCCAGCATAGCAGGGTCCAATGATCCAATCGGTTAGATTGGGTCAACGGCTACTGATGTAGTAGATGGTAAATGTCATGATAAACTGAAAGTAAGGTTTAGACGACTGCATTAGCAATTTAATATCAAAACAAATAAAAAATCAAATAGTAAAACTGAACATGAAATGGTGGTTCAAATATCTTTTTTTTTCATCTTCGTCTTCGGACTCGTTCTGATTCACATCGTAAAGTAGGCATTTTTGGGGGTCAGCTCCACACTTTCATGCGCTGTCACAGAAACCAATTTTGGAGCATTTGCATTGCGAGCCGCACCTCGTCTTGTCACAGTTGCAAAAAGAAAGCGATGCTAGCCCATGCGGCATCACAGAAACTAGGTCTGGCTTCAGTTCATGATCTTCAGTTCTCCAGCCCACATTGGTAGCCTGAGGTAAATCAATACAGGGCTTGTGGCTTTGGATCCAAATCAGTGACTGGAACATGCAGCTTTTCAAATAAAGCAGAAAAGACATATTAGTTGGTGGTAAACGCCGCAAATCCTCCAATCTTGAGTACAAATATGCTCGAAGATCATTCAGACTATTGAAGTTAGTCGCACTTCTGCCATACACTGTAACCACAAGCTGCTTACAGACGTTGAGGAAACCATCACTTTGCACAGATGATGGCTTCTCTGCAAGTGCTTGAACTTCATTACCAAAAGACCCCAACAAAGTTTCTGAAGACTTCGCAGCTCGAAAAAAGCGGACCTTTTCAATTCCATACAGAAAGCTTGCGCGTCATATCCACTCAAGCTGTGGACAAGCGACAAGACTTTGCAAAATGTTACTTCTATTTTTTGCGCTGCCGTATGAAAAGGTATGCAGTAGCATGGAAACTTAAACCAGAACTCCTTGAGGCCAAGACTAGCAAGATACTGGAATTAGTATGCAGCTAGTAAGACGATATCAGTATCGTTGGCTTGTATTATCACAAGTGTGCTCTTTCGTCTTGCGGCAACTTCTGTGTGGTACAACACCCAAATGTCTGCTACCTCATGGCAAGACGAGATATCACCATCAACAGAGCTTCCATGGGGCGTAACAGTAACAGCTCTATGTCGACTCTCGAAACCTCCAGCGAGATGAACCCTCATACGTGTCGAAATTTTGTGCTCCCAGACCTCGAAAAGAACTTTCAAGAGTCGACCTTTGGCTGAGCGACTACTGAGAATCCCGTCCCAGAGTGTTGTAACTTTGCTGGAGGAAGTGAACGGGCTGGAAATATTTTCTCTAGAATCTCCTCTTCTGTCTCGACAGCCAGTATGTTGCTAAGAATCCCATCGTAAACTCTTATTCCAAATCTGCTAGTGTCTCTTTTTGTTCTGGTCGATAACACCTTATGACACTCATGACATCAACTATATAGTCAGATCGAGGAGAGTCTTCAAAAAGCGTACGTGGAATCATTTTTGGCCATGACTGCATGCCAGACTGTTGCAGAATGTAGTTCAAGGCTGTTGACTTTGTACCAGTACGTAGCTGAGGCTCCCTACGACTTGATGATAATACTGCAAGTGAGGCCGAACATGGCTATAGCTTGTACTTCAGCAGCCAACAGAGGGATGAAGTTTGGGTTGAATTTGCACGACGCAGAGCACGTTTAAGCATCTCAGTTTCCCAAAATATTTTTTTTGTAGCTCTTTCCTTTTTACTTTTTTGGCAACAGAGGCGAAAATTTGTACTATGCCAACTTTTACTTTCGTGGATGTCCCGTCGAGATATGAGCTCATGGTTTTGAAGCTAATGTCTCAAAAGTTCAACAGACTATTTGCTACGGCTTCTGGAGGTCTATTCCCTGTCATAAAGTTGTACATCTCTGTTCTCGTCGTCTTGAATGGGTATCCGAGTAACTCTACCTACGTCCATAATCCGATTTTTACCTTTTATTGTCAGATTCGTAAACGCAGTGGTATCTTCATGATGCTTCATTGTCTCGTCATCCATATTCAGGTTTGCTTTCAGCGTTCTGGAGACTTTTGTCACCAGAACGGGTAGAGTAGCCAGATATCAATCCTTAGCATTTTCATTCGTTGTCGCACCAACGATACCAGAAACTCCTCGTTGAACGTTGATGTCCAGATTCACGATCGACTCTAAAGCCGGATCGCATGCAATTCTGCAAAACGGCATGGTTGTTTTCCTAACAAAAAAATTGCCCATTACAAACTCTCTGTAAACTTCTGGCTCTTTTTCAGGCAGGCGTAGCATTTCTTCTTGGTAGTTAAGCGCAAACTACGGCGTATTTATGGTTCCCAAATGCGAAGAAAATCGGAATCATCTCTTTTGTGGCGTTTAAGTGTAATCCTAGTCCGCAGCTCTTTCAGCATAAAGATAGTCGTTTCCGGTACGGATAAGATCTAAATAGTTGATCCAGAGGCTATATTTCCTTATGGTAGATCTGGACTCGTTCTTTTTCGAGAAAAAAAACGAGCAAGGCTGTCCAACGCATCTCCTATGTGTTTACATGCTTCAGAACTAGTTGTACAAACATGGTGATCCTCATGCAATACAGCTGACACCCCCTAAAATCGTTGTTGCCGGAATCCTCACCTTTAGCTAGATCAGATAAATATCGTAAATCCTTTCCTTTTATGTCCTAGTTTTCAGTACTTTATGCAACAGTCAGTGATCCAAGGCTCGCTATCGTTCAAAATAAATATTATCTATAAATATTATCAAAAAAAGAAAGGGGTTGGCTCACATCAGCCTCAGTTGATTTGAGTACCGATGCCGGGGTAATCTGAGGTGCTTAAAACGAATATCGGGGTGCATATGCTCGCACTAATGCAGAAATTGACGATTTTTAGCCTATAAAGGAGAGATTAGCCTTTTATGGCTAAGTACTTTATGCAACTAAACCCGATATGTAAGATGCTAGTAGAGAGGGGGGTCTGACTCCCACGGGGACTCCATATATGGGCATAGAGTCCCTAGGGAGAAAACGAAGGGGGTGCCAGTCCCACGGGGACTCCATATATGGGCATGGAATCCCCAGGGAGAACAAGTTTCTTAGAAATCGGTGTTCGTCCAGGAGAATTGTTTCCAGGGCGAAGTTTATTAATGTCTTTGGAGTTCGTCCAGGAGAATTGTTTCCGGGCGAAGTTTATTAATGTCTTTGGTGCTCGTCCAGGAGAATTGTTTCCGGGTGAAGTTTATTATTGTCTGACGGATAATGTCAAGGTTGATTGGTTTGTCATGAAAGGGGAATTATCTCCGGGTGAATGTTTTGATCTTAGAGATGAAGAGATTAACGCGGGAAAGGGTTTCATAGGAATTTCAAAATATGACAGCGCAGGGATGTCAAAACAAAAGGAATACGCTGAAATTACGTTTAGGGTTATTTGGGCGAAACCGTTTTAGACATTTTAGGGAATTATTTGAGCGAAACAGTTAGACACATTTTAAAAGATGAGAGGTCCCCTACCCCTACCCCAAAGGGCTCCGATCCCCCTACCCCAAACCCGAAGGAAGCTCCCGGCCCCCAAAGGTTCCCCGGGCTCCCAAAGGACCACCCGGCCCCCAAGGGCCCCCCGGGCCCCCAAAGAGTCCCCTCCCCATTTTTTAATACTTTTTTAAGGCTTTATTATATCTTTTCAGAACAAGTTATTTTCTTAATGTCCATCCTAAACCCATTTTAAAAGTTGAAGTACTCATCCTTCTCACCCACAACTTTACTATACTGCCTTTTTGAATGCTCCAACACCAAGCAATACTTTTCAAAGGGCATTTCAGACCAAGTTCTTTTCATAAAGTCCATCCTAAACACATTTTACAAGTTGAAGTACCCATCCTTTTCACCCACAAATTTACTTTACAGCTTTTTGAGTGCCCCAACACCAGGCAATACTTTTCAAAGGGCATTTCACAATAAGTTCTTTTTTTAATCTCCCTCCTAAACCTATTTTACAACTTGAAGAACCAATCCATTTAACCCACAACTTTACTTTACAGCTTTTGAATGCTCCAACACCAAGCAATACTTTTCAAAGGGCATTTCAGAACAAGTTCTTTTCATAATGTCCTTCCTAAACTCATTTTACAAGTTGAAGTACCCATCCTTTTCACCCACAACTTTACTATACCGCTTCTTGAATGCTCCAACACCCAGCAATATTTTTCAAAAGACATTTCAGAACAAGTTATTTTCATAATGTCCTTCCTAAACACATTTTACAAGTTGAAGTACCCATCCTTTTCACCCACAAATTTACTTTACAGCTTTTTGAGTGCCCCAACACCAAGCAATACTTTCCAAAAGGCTTTATTATATCTTTTCAGAACAAGTCCTTCCTAAACCAATTTACAAGTTGAAGTAGTTATCTTTTTCACCACAACTTTACTTTGCGACTTTTTTGCACACCCCAAGATCAAGCAATACACTTCAAAAGGCTTTATTATATCTTTTCAGAACAAGTTCTTTTCTTAATATCCTTCTTAAACCAATTTTACAAATTCTAAATTTTTCCTTAGTAGATAGAAAAAGCTATATCATAGTTGTGAATATTTTCTCGAAAGATAAGCAGTTCTATTTCAATTTTAAATTTTCTCAATGAAGTGAAGAGAAGTTCAAGTTCTCTTCTAAATTTTACCAAAGAACACACTTAAATTCTAATTTCTCCAGAGAAAATAAAAATCTTCCACTTCAGTTTTAAGTTCCCCCAAGACATAAAGAAATTTAAAGTTCTATTCTAAATTTTTCTGTAGTAGATATAAAAAGCTATATCATAGTTGTGAATATTTTCTCGAAAGATAAGCAGTTCTATTTCAATTTTAAATTTTCCCAATGAAGTGAAGAAAAGTTCAAGTTCTCTTCTGAATTTTCTCAACGAAAAAGAAATTAGTTATTAATCATTTCTATTTTTCCCAAATAATATAAAAATTTTCCACTTCAGTTCAGATCTGTCTCAAAGAGATGAAAAATTTAAAATACTGTTCCAAATTTTTCATAGAAGATAGAAAAGTTCAAGTTCTCTTCAAAATTTTACCAAAGAACACAATTCAATTCTAATTTCTCCAGAGAAAATAAAAATCTTCCACTTCAGTTTTAAGTTCACCAAAGACATAAAGAACTTTAAAGTTCTATTCTAAATTTATCCGTAGTAGATAGAAAAAGCTATACCATAGTTGTGAATATTTTCCCGGAAGACAAAAAGTTCTAGTTCAATTTTCAATTTTCTCAACGAAGTCAAGGAAAGTTCAAGTTCTATTCTGAATTTTCTAAATGAAAAAGATATTAGTTATTGATCATTTCTATTTTTCCCAATAATATAAAAATTTGCCACTTCAGTTCAGATCTATCTCAAAGAGATGAAAAATTTTAAATACTCTTCCAAATTTTTCATGGAAGATAGAAAAGTTTAAGTTCTCTTATGAATTTTACCAAAGAACACACTTCAATTCTAATTTCTCCAGAGAAAATAAAAATCTTCCACTTCAGTTTTAAGTTCCCCAAAGACATAAAGAAATTTAAAGTTCTATTCTAAATTTATCTGTAGTAGATAGAAAAAGCTATACCATAGTTGTGAATATTTTCTCGGAAGATAAAAAGTTCTAGTTCAATTTTTAATTTTCTCAACGAAGTGAAGAAAAGTTCAAGTTCTATTCTGAATTTTCTCAATGAAAAAGACTTTAGTTATTGATAATTTCTATTTTTCCAAATAATATAAAAATTTTCCACTTTAGTTCAGATCCGTCTCGAAGAGATGAAAAATTTAAAATACTGTTCCAAATTTTTCACAGAAGATAAAAAATTTCAAGTTCTCTTCTGAATTTTACCAAAGGAAACAATTCAATTCTATTTTCTCCAGAGAAAACAAAAATCTTCCACTTCAGTTCTCTATTTCACAAAGACGTAAAGAAATTTAAAGTTCAATTCTAAATTTTTCGATGAAAGATAGAAAAAGTAATACCATACTTGTGAATATTTTCCCGGAAGATAAAAAGTTCTAGTTCAATTTAAATTTTCTCAACGAAGTGAAGAAAAGTTCAAGTTCTCTTCTGAATTTTACCAAAGAACACACTTCAATTCTAATTTCTCCAGAGAAAATAAAAATCTTCCACTTCAGTTTTAAGTTCCCCAAACACATAAAGAAATTTAAGTTCTATTCTAAATTTTTTCCGTAGTAAATAGAAAAAGCTATACCATAGTTGTGAATATTTTCCCGGAAGATAAAAAGTTCTAGTTCAATTTTTAATTTTCTCAACGAAGTGAAGAAAAGTTCAAGTTCTATTCTGAATTTTGTCAATGAAAAAGAAATTAGTTATTGATCATTTCTATTTTTCCAAATAATATAAAAATTTTCCACTTTAGTTCAGATCTGTCTCGAAGAGACGAAAAATTTAAAATACTGTTCCAAATTTTTCACAGAAGATAAAAAAGTTCAAGTTCTCTTCTGAATTTTACCAAAGAACACAATTCAATTCTAATTTCTCCAGAGAAAACAAAAATCTTCCACTTCAGTTCTCTATTCCCCAAACACATAAAGAAATTTAAGTTCAATTCTAAATTTTTCGATGGAAGATAGAAAAAGTAATACCACACTTGTGAATATTTTCCCGGAAGATAAAAAGTTCTAGTTCAATTTAAATTTTCTCAACGAAGTGAAGAAAAGTTCAAGTTCTCTTCTGAATTTTACCAAAGAACACACTTAATTCTAATTTCTCCAGAGAAAATAAAAATCTTCCACTTCATCTTCTGTGAAAAATTTTGAACAGTATTTTAAATTTTTCATCTCTTCAAGACAGTTCTGAACTAAAGTTGAAAATTTTTATATTATTTGGAAAAATAGAAATGATCAATAACTAATTTCTTTTTCATTGAGAAAATTCAGAATAGAACTTGAACTTTTCTTCACTTCGTTGAGAAAATTAAAATTGAACTAGAACTTTTTATCTTCCGGGAAAATATTCACAACTATGGTATAGCTTTTTCTATATACTACGGAAAAATTTAGAATAGAACTTTAAATTTCTTTATGTCTTTGGGGAACTTAAAACTGAAGTGGAAGATTTTTATTTTCTCTGGAGAAATTAGAATTGAAGTGTGTTCTTTGGTAAAATTCAGAAGACAACTTGAACTTTTCTTCACTTCGTTGAGAAAATTTTAAAAATTGAACTAGAACTTTTTATCTTCCGGGAAAATATTCACAAGTATGGTATTACTTTTTCTATCTTCCACCGAAAAATTTAGAATTGAACTTTAAATTTCTTTATGTCTTTGTGAAATAAAGAACTGAAGTGGAAGATTGTTATTTTCTCTGGAGAAATTGGAATTGAATTGTGTTCTTTGGTAAAATTCAGAAGAGAACTTGAACTTTTTTATCTTCTGTGAAAAATTTGGAACAGTATTTTAAATTTTTCATCTCTTCGAGACAGATCTGAACTAAAGTGGAAAATTTTTATATTACTTGGAAAAATAGAAATGATCAATAACTAATTTCTTTTTCATTGAGAAAATTCAGAATAGAACTTGAACTTTTCTTCACTTCGTTGAGAAAATTAAGAATTGAACTAAAACTTTTTATCTTCCGGGAAAATATTCACAACTATGGTATAGCTTTTTCTATTTACTACGGAAAAAATTTAGAATAGAACTTTAAATTTCTTTATGTCTTTGGGGAACTTAAAACTGAAGTGGAAGATTTTTATTTTCTCTGGAGAAATTAGAATTGAAGTGTGTTCTTTGGTAAAATTCAGAAGAGAACTTGAACTTTTCTATCTTCCATGAAAAATTTGGAAGAGTATTTAAAATTTTTCATCTCTTTGAGATAGATCTGAACTGAAGTGGAAATTTTTTATATTATTTGGAAAAATAGAAATGATCAATAACTAATTTCTTTTTCATTTAGAAAATTCAGAATAGAACTTGAACTTTCCTTGACTTCGTTGAGAAAATTGAAAATTGAACTAGAACTTTTTGTCTTCCGGGAAAATATTCACAACTATGGTATAGCTTTTTCTATCTACTACAGATAAATTTAGAATAGAACTTTAAAGTTCTTTATGTCTTTGGTGAACTTAAAACTGAAGTGGGCGGTTTTTATTTTCTCTGGAGAAATTAGAATTGAATTGTGTTCTTTGGTAAAATTCTGAAGAGAACTTGAACTTTTCTATCTTCTATGAAAAATTTGGAACAGTATTTTAAATTTTTCATCCCTTTGAGAAAAATCTGAACCGAAGTGGAAAATTTTTATATTATTTGGAAAAATAGAAATGATTAATAACTAATTTCTTTTTCATTGAGAAAATTCAGAAGAGAACTTGAACTTTTCTTCACTTCATTGGGAAAATTTAAAATTGAAATAGAACTGCTTATCTTTCGAGAAAATATTCACAACTATGATATAGCTTTTTCTATCTACTACAGAAAAATTTAGAATAGAACTTTAAATTTCTTTATGTCTTTGGGGAACTTAAAACTGAGGTGGAAGATTTTTATTTTCTCTGGAGAAATTAGAATTGAAGTGTGTTCTTTGGTAAAATTCAGAAGAGAACTTGAACTTTTCTTCACTTCATTGAGAAAATTTAAAATTGAAATAGAACTGCTTATCTTTCGAGAAAATATTCACAACTATGATATAGCTTTTTCTATCTACTAAGGAAAAATTTAGAATTTGTAAAATTGGTTTAAAAAGGATATTAAGAAAAGAACTTGTTCTGAAAAGATATAATAAAGCCTTTTGAAAAGTATTGCTTGATCTTTGGGTGTGCAAAAAAGTCGTAAAGTAAAGTTGTGGTGAAAAAGATAACTACTTCAACTTGTAAATTGGTTTAGGAAGGACTTGTTCTGAAAAGATATAATAAAGCCTTTTGGAAAGTATTGCTTGGTGTTGGGGCACTCAAAAAGCTGTAAAGTAAATTTGTGGGTGAAAAGGATGGGTACTTCAACTTGTAAAATGGGTTTAGGATGGACATTATGAAAATAACTTGTTCTGAAATGCCCTTTGAAAAGTATTGCTTGGTGTTGGAGCATTCAAAAGCTGTAAAGTAAAGTTGTGGGTTAAATGGATGGGTTTTTCAACTTGTAAAATGAGTTTAAGAAGGACATTATGAAAAGAACTTGTTCTGAAATGCCCTTTGAAAAGTATTGCTTGGTGTTGGAGCATTCAAAAGCTGTAAAGTAAAGTTGTGGGTTAAATGGATGGGTTTTTCAAGTTGTAAAATAGGTTTAGGAGGGACATTAAAAAAAGAACTTATTGTGAAATGCCCTTTGAAAAGTATTGCCTGGTTTTGGGGCACTCAAAAAGCTGTAAAGTAAATTTGTGGGTGAAAAGGATGGGTACTTCAACTTGTAAAAATGGGTTTAGGATGGACATTATGAAAAGAACTTGTTCTGAAATGCCCTTTGAAAAGTATTGCTTGGTGTTGGAGCATTCAAAAAGGCAGTATAGTAAAGTTGTGGGTGAAAAGGATGGGTACTTCAACTTGTAAAATGGGTTTAGGATGGACATTAAGAAAATAACTTGTTCTGAAAAGATATAATAAAGCCTTAACAAAGTATTAAAAAATGGGGAGGGGACTCTTTGGGGGCCCGGGGGGCCCTTGGGGCCGGGTGGTCCCTGGGAGCCCGGGGACCTTTGGGGGCCGGGGGCTTCCTTCGGGGTTGGGGTAGGGGGATCGGAGCCCTTTGGGGTTGGGGTAGGGGACCTCACATCTTTTAAAATGTGTCTAACTGTTTCGCTCAAATAATTCCCTAAAATGTCTAAAACGGTTTCGCCCAAATAACCCTAAACGTAATTTCAGCGTATTCCTATTGTTTTGACATCCCTGCGCTGTCATATTTTGAAATTCCTATGAAACCCTTTCCCGCGTTAATCTCTTCATCTCTAAGATCAAAACATTCGCCCGGAGATAATTCCCCTTTCATGACAAATCAATCAACCTTGACATTATCCGTCACACAAAAATAAACTTCACCCGGAAACAATTCTCCTGGACGAGCACCAAAGACATTAATAAACTTCGCCCGGAAACAATTCTCCTGGACGAACTCCAAAGACATTAATAAACTTCGCCCCGGAAACAATTCTCCTGGACGAACACCAATTTCTCGGAAATGTGTTCTCCCTTTGGATTCCATGCCCATATATGGAGTCCCCGTGGGACTGGCACCCCCTTCGTGTTCTCCCTAGGGACTCTATGCCCATATATGGAGTCCCCGTGGGAGTCGGACCCCCCTCTATACTGATGCTCCGCTTTTTTATTGCTGTGGAAACGAAATTCACGCATGCAATCGCAGAATGAGGCATTGTTTTTTTTTTCCTGGTTAAAAATATTAGTTGTATAGAATGTTAATAGATTATTTGATTCAGACAAAAAACGATCTATCGTTTGGTGAAATAAAAATTATAGGTTGTGTTGAAAATATTTAGAGTAAAATGCCACTATTCAGAAAATTTTCTTTTTTTGGGCAAAAAGTTTCTTGTTCAAACGCTTATATATTCTTGCAGATTCAAGTCTCGACTTTGTTGTTATTAACAACATGTAAAGGAAATTTTGACGGTTCGAATGATGTGCAGTTTGATTCTGAAACTCTAAAAAACGAAATCTGATACCAAAAGATACATCAAAAGAATCAGATTTTAATTCTTATTTCAAATATATAAGTTTCATCAAGTTTAATTTTACTCACCAAAAGCTACGCGCCTGAGAAAATTTGGCTGATTTTCGAAAAAAGATTGAAAGACCCCCTAAAAGTTATAGAACCTTTATGAAAATTACACCATTATATTCAGCGTATCAGAGAACCCTACTGTAGAGGTTTCAAGCTCTTATCTACAAAAATGTGGAATTTTCCATTTTTTGCCAGAAGAAACATCACGGATGCGTGTTTATTTGTTTTTTTTGTTTTTTTTCCAGGGGTAATCGCATTGACCCAGTGGTCCTAGAATACCGTAGGAGGACTCATTGAAACGGAATTTAAAAGTTCTAGTTCCCTTTTTAAGTGACCAATAAAATGGAGGGCAACTAGGCCCCCTCCCACGCTCATTTTTTTCTTAAAGTCACCCAATTAAAATTTTGAGATGGCCATTTTGTTCAGCATAGTCGAAAAATCTAATAAATATGTCTTTTAGGATGACTTAATCCCCCACAGTCCCCAGGGGAAGGGCTGCAAGTTATGAACTTTGCCCGTTGCTTACATATTGCATTGGGTGTTGGGAAGTATACAGACATTTTCAGGAAGGATTTTTTTTCTGGTGGGGGGGGGGGGCTGGAGGAGGGGGTTACTCGGGAGAACCTTTCCGTGGAGGATGTTTCTTTGGGGTAAGGGACATTTCCATGAAGGGGGCGGCGGATTTCCAAGCATTATTTAAAAAACGATCAGAAATTAAATTAAAAGTAAGAAGCAACATTAGAACTTAAAACGAACAGAAATTATTACGTATATGAGGGGGTCCTCCCCCAAGTCAATACCTCCCTCTTTGCGCTACAGTTTTTTTTTTAGTGCTTTCAAAGAGCTATCTATTCTAATTAAACGGCCTTTGTTATTCAGGGATTTGTGAATTAAAATTTTTTTTAACTTTTAACGTAAAGAGCGTGGTATTCACTAAGGGGAGAACCCCCTCATATACGTAACAACATATACGTAATAAAAAAAAAAAAACAATAAAAAAAACAAGCGATACGGCTCAATAGTAATCGAAACTTTTAAAAACGGAATTTTGATGTCAATAAATGTATCAAAAAATTGGGCTTATAACGCTGATTCTAAACATTTAAATTTTATTAAGTTTAGTATTACTCATCAAAGGCTACGAGCCTGATAAAATTTACCTGATTTTTTAAAGAGGGGAGAAACATTCCCTACAAGTGAAAGAATGTTAATGAAAATCACACCGTCAGATTCAGCGTATCAGAAAACCCAATTACATAGGTTCCAAGCTCATACCTGCAAAAATCTGCAACTTTGTATTTTTTGCCAGAAGAAAAATATACGAATATAGAAGTTCGTTACGTAAGTTAATTTGTAAATTACGTCAGAACCAAATTTAGAGACAGCCATTTAGCAAAAGAAAAGTAAAATTTGTATGCAAATTTTGTTTACTTATTCAATGACGGCGAGCCAAAATAAAAGCTGCATTAACTAAAAAACGATCAGAAATTAAATAAAAAACAAGTTTTTTTAAACTGAAAGTAAGGAGTGACATTAAAACTTAAAACGAACAGAAATTATTCCGTATATGAAAGGGGCTGTCCCCTCCTCACCGCCTCGCTCTTTACGCTAAAGTTTGACTCTGTCTCACAAGTTTATTTTTTAAAACAATAAAAAAGTTTAGCGTAAAGAGTGAGACGTTGAGGAGGGGACAGCCCCTTTCATATAAGGAATAATTTCTGTTCGTTTTAAGTTTTAATGTCGCTCCTTACTTTCAGTTTAAAAAACTTGTTTGTTTTATTTAATACTATCAAGAATCACTTTAGACTTGTCTACAAGCTATTCCCGAAATTGTCTTTTCAGTACTAAAACGAGATCCAATCATTGGACTGACCTCATTGTTCAGAAGTGATAACAAATTAAACAAAAAAAAAATAGAAAAAATAAAGCAACAATACTAAAATGATTTTTTGTTTAAGTGACCTTAGTCGTTTTACTTTTACTGTACCAAAATTCCTATATTGTTTTCAGTAAAGCACTAGTTTTCTATGATCATACGAGCTTTGGGAAATTTGCACTAGTTTTATCAATATATGCTAGATATACTGTAAAGTAATAATTTTTGTTTCCTTTGAAGTTTCAACTCAGATCTTTACTCCCCACAGAAAAATTGCTTTTTTATATTTAATTTTTCATAAAGACAGACCCACATGGAAAATTCAAATGAATGTGCATTGTCAGTTTAATATGCATATGCTGATATTTATTCCTTAAAATCTTAATAAATTTATGGTTTCTTAGAGTTATAAAAGTGATAGAATTTAAAATAATTTTGTTCAGTAAAGTATAAATTATATTCTGATTTTTAGAAAGCATAGGGGTTTTGAACCCTACTCATATTAATTTCTGCTCGTTTTGAGTTTGACTCTGTTATCTATTTTTATTTCTCGTTTTGGGTTTCATTTATTTATTGATACTGGTTTGTGGAAGTTTTATGCTTGGTAGATTATTTGATTCTATTTTTGTTCATTTTTAGTTTAATGGAGTTCTTTACTTTTTTTGAAAAACTTATTTTGTTGAATTTTTTAATTAAGACCGGACAAGGATAAGAACTTCGCTAAAGCTGTTCTATCAGCTGAATAAAACTCTTGCTCTTAATCTATAGAGCTGAGGACTAAAGGTCTTTGATTATTCAGGGCACTTCTCAATTATTAATCAAAGAGCAAAAATTGGGTCGACGTATCTTCTACCCTTCATTAAACAACACTTTTCTTCTATTAAGACTTTATCTGCATCATCTCTAAGCAAAAGAGCATAATTATGCTAGGTAATTTGCTTCCTACAGAAACAAGGTCAATGCATCCATTATTATCGTAGTCACCTTTTCACCTTTCTTACAGAGGGGTTTAATTAGAGTTTTCCCAAAATCACAAGGTACTTTCCTTTTTTCAAAAATCATTTTCATAATCTCCAGTAACTTAACACTAACCTCATAGCTACTAATGTTGATACTCATTTACCACACTATCAGTACCTGGGTCCTTATTATTCTTTAATTCTTTTAGTCATGTCACTAATTCTTTCTCACAAAAAACAAATAAAAATAAATAAAATCTTCCTTCACATCCATTGTGTAAAAAAACATTTTCATTTTCCTAAATATTATTTCCTGTAATTTTGTCCCAGTTTAGCACATTCTCAACAGGCTCTGCCAATCTCTCTTGAACTTTTTCTTTACCGCTAATAGTGGACTCGTTCCTGTCTTCAAGTGCGACAAGTCCAGATTGACTACTCCCTCTCAATTTCTTTACAGGACAGCATAATATTTGGCAATTACGCCGTATTGCTGCATTTTCCTGATCCCCATCAATTTTATTCATGGCCTCCAGTTCAAACCTCCTTAGTTAATATTTTAATGATTCATGCAGTTATTTTACATTCCTCTTATTTTTAAATGATATACCACTCACATAATTCTTTTACAAGCCCCTTCTCCTCTTCAGTAAATATTTTTGATTCAGGCCACTATGGTTTATCATCGTTTATTTTATCATTGTGCTTACTGCATCTATTTTCTATTATTTCATTTACAAATTTAATTGAATAGTCAATTATCAATATAAAATAAGATGTCTCTTCAAGACAATAATTTTGAATCAAGATAATAACCCTGTAAGCATATGCAATAATGACTCGTCATTTCACTGGAACAGGGTGGCACGAGTAAAAATTTCTATATCTGTCACCATGTGTAGATTTTCTATTTATTAATAAAAGCTTTCAAATATAGACAATTTCGTCCATGAACCTACCCGAAAAATAATGAAAAAGTCTAAAACCCTGAATAGCAGACATATCAATATTATCCATGGCTAAATAAAAAAAAAACCTTTTCAACTGAAAGTACGGAGCAACATCACAACCTAAAACGAAAAGAAATTAGTATGTATTTGAGGGAGTGAACACCTCCTCAATAGCCCGCTTCTTACGCTAAAGTTTGACTTTTTCCCCCAATTCCTTAAGAACAAATCCTGAAACCCAAGGGCCGTTTAATTAGAATGACAAACCTTTTTAAAAGTTAAAAAAACTTTAGTTTAAAGGATAAGATATTGATTATGGGAAAACCCCCCTCATATACGTAATAATTTCTGTTTGTTTTAGTTTTGATGTTGCTCCTTACTTTCAGTTGAAATACTTGTTTCTTATTTAGTTTCTGATCGCTTTAAAATATTTCTGGGAAATTGGGCCCCCTACATTGAAAAGTCCGTACCCCTAAGTAATATAGAGTCAATCTTAGGTACGACAGCCCTACCCCATATTCCTACGACGACCCATATTCCATGTTCCTAAAACAGCCAGCAGATGTTTTAAGAGATAGACCATTCAAATTACTGTATGCGCTACAGGAGGTCAGTCCCTCAAACATACAACAGGCCCACCATACAACAGTCCCACCCTACAACCTGCCCACCATACAATGGGCCAACCACACAACGGGTCCACGATACAACAGGCACGCCATACAAAAGACCCATCATACAGCGGGCCCACCAAACAACAGGCCCACCATAAGAGATCTATTATTTCCTTGAAAACAATTATTATCAACGATAGAAATGCTATTATTCCAAGCACAGCCATAGGAAATCGTTTCAAGCGGACATTCATGTCTCGAGTACTAACAGTACCAACAGTCAGAGCTGGTCTTCCGTTCTCTAAATCGAATACTTAGAAGTGAATATGAAGTGATATTTTGTCCTTTGAACAAAGTTTTTGTTATGGATTATGATAAACAATTGGATGAAATTTTTTTTACTCTAATCGTATCAAACCGATTATTGATTTTTGACCATTCATTATTGATTATGACTTCAACTGGGCAGGTATAATTATTGTTATGCAATAGCCCTGTGCCTTCATTAGATGAAGAAAACACTACTATTTTCTTCCTTAGTGGTCTAAGATCACGAAGAAGGTTTAACGGTTATTCCCCCAATACTGCCGACTACATAACCATAGTCATAGATGTTGTTATTGTTAACTTTATTTATAGATGGTGATTTGTTTTCTATTCAAACGGCATGCTTTTTAGCGTCTAAGCAACTTCCCATAGATTTTATGAAATTTGCATTTGATGTAGGACTCGAACGAAATACCTATGATTTCCTATGGTAAAAGAATGACACGTTAATTAACTGAGCCAACAAGCCATTGAAAATATTATGATTTTTGAAACACATTCTAATGTATTCAATGTATTGTTTCCGGGACGTTGGCCAACTGATTTTAAGCGTTACAATATCGTAACAAGTTATTTGCAAGTTTGACTTATCAATCGGGTTTTTGGTAGGTTTTAACAGTAATCTGTTTCCAGGCATCATTTATGGCATCCTCCTGATAATATGCATACCACGATGATTTGAGAGGTATACTGGACAGACATATTCTTTTGATGGTTAATGGAACTGTGCACATTGTTATTCCATTCCCGGGCTTGCGCTTGAGTTTGGGCCCCCATATTCTCATCCAGGACCCCGAGTCACTATCCAGGGGACTATGTCCCCACTCCAGGACCCCAAGTCCCCCAAAAGGGTCTCAAGTCCCACAAACGGAACTCAAATCCCCACTACATGCCCCCTTCCCCTACAGGGTCCCCCTTTTTCGACGGATATTTTTGTCAAGCCTTAAAAATGGCACGCAGTCCTTGATGAACATAGATTTTAGGATTTATTCGTATTCCGCCACCCCAGTGGTGCTCTGTGGCTGCTCATCAAAACTAGCATAGTTATTATTTGTCAGAGTCTTAGTTTAGAGTTTAAGTTTAGAATTTTAGTATAGATTTTTATTTTAGAGTTTTAGCTTATGGTTTATCATCAACACTACCTAGTTTATTATATGTTAGAGTCTTAGTTTAGAGTTTTATTTAAGAGTTATAGTTTCCAATTTTTATTTAAAGTTTTAGTTTAGAGTTTTAGCTTAGAGTTTAAGTTTAGAGTTTTAGTCTAGAGTTTTAGTTTAGAGTCTTAGCATAGTTTTAGCTTTGACTTTAAATAGTTTTAGTTTGACTTTTAGTTTAGTTACAATCTTAGCTTAGATTTTTTAGTTTAGAGTTTAAGTTTAGCTTTGGTTTAGAGTTTAAGGTTTTATTTTAGAGCTATAGTTTAGTTTTAGTTTAGAGTTTTAGTTTAAGACTTTGAGTTTAGATTTTTAGTTTAGATTTTTAGTTTAGAGTTTTAGTTTAGAGTTTTAGTTTAGTTTAAGTTTAGTTGTAGTTTAGATTTTTAGTTCAGAGTTTTAGTTTAGCTAGAGTTTTAGTTTAGATTGTTTACTTTAGTGTTTTTGTTTAGTTTTAATTTAGAGTTTTAGTTTAGAGTTATAGTTTAGTTATAGTTTAGAGTTTTAATTTAAAGTGTAGATTTTTAGTTTAGAGTTTTAATTTAGTTTTAGTTTAAGTATAGAGTTTTAGTTCATTTCTATGGTTTGGCCTGGATTTCTATGGTTCTCCCTGATTTCTACAGTTTTAGTTTATAGTTTAAGTTTAGTTTTAGTTTAAAATTTTAGTTTAGATTTTTAGTTTAGAGTTAAAGTTAGTTTTTGTTTTCAGTTTTAGTTTAGATTTTTAGTTTAGAGTTTTATTTTAGAGTTTTAATTTAGTTATAATTGGAAATTGTAGTTTAAGAGTTTGAGTGTAGGGTTTTAGTTTAGATTTTAGTTTAGAATTTTAGTTTAGAGTTTTAGTTTAGGGTTATAGTTTAGAGCTATAGTTTAGTTTAGTTTAGATTTTTAGTTTAGTTTTAATTTAGAGTTTTAGTTCAGAATTTTTGTTCAAAGTTTTAGTTTAGAGTTGTTTTAGTTTAGTTTTTGTTTAGAGTTTTGTTTTAGAGATTTATTTTAGAGTTTTAGTTCAGTGTTTTAGTTTAGGGTTTTAGTTTATTTTTTATATAGAATTTTAGTTTAGAATTTTTAGTTTAGAGTTTGACTTTAGTTTTAGTGTAGAGTTTTAGTTTAGAGTTTTACTATAGAGTTTTATTTTAGAAATTTAGTTTAGTTATAGTTTAGAATTTTAGTTTAAGAGTTTGTGTGTAGAGTTTTAGTTTAGAGTTTTAGTTTAGAGTTTTAGTCTAGTTTTGTTTAAATTTAAGTTAGATTTTTAGTTTACTTTCATTTTAGAGTTTTGGTTCAGAGGTTTAGTTCAGTGTTTTAGTTTAGAATTGTTTTAGTTTAGTTTTATTTTAGAGTTTTAGCTTAGTTTTAGTTTAGAGTTCTAGTTTAAAGTTTTAGTTTAGAGTTTATATTTTTAGTTTAGAGTTTTAGTTTCGAGATATAGTTTAGTTTTAGTTTAGATTTTTAGTTTAGTTTTAGTTTAGAGTTTTAGTTTAGAGCTGTAGTTCAGAGTTTTAGTTTAGAGTTGTAGTTCAGAGTTTTAGTTTAGAGTTGTTTTAGTTTAGTTTTAGTTTTGAGTTTTAGTTTAGAGTTTCATTTTAGAGTTTAATTTTAGTTTTAGCTTAGAGTTTTAGTTTAGAGTTTTAGTATAGAGTTTTGTTTATTTTTAGTTTAGAGTTTTAGTTAAGAGCTAAGATTTTTAGTTTAGAGTTTTAGTTTAGAGTTGTAGTTTAGTTTTAGTTTAGAGTATTAGTTTAGATTTATAGTTTAGAGTTTTAGTTTAGCTTTAGTATAAATAGTATAAATATAAAAGAGTTTTGTCTTAAACTAAAATTAAACTAAAACTCTAAAATAAAACTCTAAACTGAAACTCTAAACTAAAAATCTAAACTAAAACTCTAAACTCAAATTTTTAAACTAAATCTCTAGACTATAACTAAGCTAAAACTCTAAACTAAAAAATCTAAACAAAAACTCTAAACTAAAACTCGAAACTAAAACTCTGAACTAAAACTAAACTAAAACTATGAACTAAAACTCTAAACTAAAACTTAAAAATCCCGACGAATTCATTAAAAATCATGATCAAACTCTAGAAATTAGGGGTGACCTCTTGAAATTCAGACAAACTTATAAAAATGGAGGCCAAACTGTAAAAATTGGGAGGAACCCTAGAAATCCAGACCAAACCATAGAGGTCAAGAACAAACCAAATAAATCAAGATCAAACTCTAAAAATTATGAAAATCATAAGCATTGCATAACATTCTACATAAATTCAGAGAAATCAGGGTCAAGCCATAAAAGTCCTGACCATACCAGAGATATCATGACAAAACTGTAGAAAACATAACCGGTCCATAGAAATCCAGAAAAAAATCCCGTAGAAATCATAATCAATGCAGAGAAATTCAGGGGTTCTTACAGAAATCATAACCAATGCTTAGAAATTCAGACTAATTCATAAAAAAACAAGAATTCATAGAAATCATAAACAATGCATAAAAATCCACACAAATCCATAAGAAGCAGGGTGAACCCTAAAAATTAAGACCAAACTAAAAACATAATGACAAAACTGTAGAAATCATAACCAATCCATAGAAATCTTGAAAATCCTATAAAAATAATAAGCAATCCATAGAAATTCGGGGAAGTCATAGAAATTGTAACTAATACATAGAAAATCCAGACGAATTCTTAAAACAATCAGGGCCAACCATAGAAATTCGGACCAAACCATAGAAATCAAGACAAAACCATACAAATCAAGACCACACTGTAGAAATCATGACCAACCTCTAAAAAATGATAACCAAACCATAGAAATCAGGACCAAACCATAGAAATCAAGACCGAACTGTAGAAATCATGGTAAACCTCTAAAAATTATGAACAATACGTACAAATCTCGACTAATTCATAAAAATCAAGGTCAAAATGTATAGATTAATGCCATTATCTTAAAATCCAAACGAATTAAAATCCGAACGAATCAATACCGAACTGTATAAATCAGGGGCAACACTAGACCATACAAATCCAAATCTAAACTAAAACTCTAAACTAAGACGCTAAACTAAAACTATAATAAAACTCTAGACTAAAACTCTAAATAAAAACTCTAAGCTAAAACTCTAAGCTAAAACTCTAAACTAAAACTCTTAACTAAAAATCTAAACTAAAGCCCAAAACTAAACTCCAAACTAAAACTCTAAACTAAAACTCTAAACTAAAAATCGAAACTAAAGCTCTAAACTAAAACTCCAAACTAAGACTCTAACATATAATAAACTAGGTAGTGTTGATGATAAGCCATAGAGTACCAGTGGGGCGACCCCATAAAAATAAATAAAAAAAATATGTTCATCAAAGATTGTGTCCAATTTTTAAGACATGACAAAAAATAATAAAAAAATCCGTTTAAAAAAAGGGGGTGAAGGGGAAGGGGGAGCATGAAGTGGAGAATTGGGGTCCTGGTGTGGGACCTTGGGCCCTGGTGGGGTCCTTGGGGTCCTGGAGCTGGGACAAGGAGCCCTGGGTTGGGACTCGGGGTCCTGGATGAGAATATGGGGGCCCAAACTCATGCACAAGCCCGTTAATGGAAAACCGAATGTGCAAATAATTTGTTACAATATTGTGACGCTTAAAATCAGCTGACCAACGTCCCGAAAACAATACATTGAATGTATTAGAATGTATTTCTAAAATCATAATATTTTCAATAGCTTGTTGGCTCAGTCGAGTAACACGTCGTTCTTTTACCATGGGAAATCTTGGGTCTCACGTTCGAGTCCTACATCAAACGCAAATTTCATAAAATCAATGGGAAGTTGCTTAGAAGCTAGAAAACGTGTCGTTTGAAAAGAAAACATATCACCATCTATGACTAAAGTTAACAATAACAAAATCTATGGCTTTGATCATGTAGTCGGCATCATTTGGGGAATTACCTTTAAACCTTCTTCATAATCTTAGACCATAAAGGAAGAAAAGAGTAGCGCTCTCTTCATCTAATATAAGCACAGCTATTACATTACAATATATGATACCTGCCCAATTCAATAATCGGTTCAATACCATTAGAGTGCAAAAAAATCTCATCCAATTGTTATTTATAATCCATAACAAAACTTCGTTTATAAGACATAATGTTACTTCATATTCACTTCTAAACATTCGCTTCAGATAACAAAAGACCCGCTCTGGATATTGGCACTGTTAGTGAAAAATTCCTTACCGGGGAAATTGAGATACGAATGTCCGCGTAATACGATTTCCTATGGCTACACCCGGAGTAAAAAATTTCTATCGTTGAGAATAATTGTTTTCCAAGGAAACGATAGGCCTCGTAGAGTATGTGTTTCATTAAGAGAGAAGATATGAGGGGCGGTCGTAGGAATAGCGGACCTTCTGTTTAGTGGGCCCGTTGTAAGGTCGGCGTGTTTTATGGTGGGCCCATTGTATTTTGGGCCCGTCGTATCGTTGACCTGTTGTACGGTGGACCCGTTGTATAATAGGCTTGATGTATGGTGGGCCCGTTGTATGGTGTGGCTGTTGTATGGTGGGCCCATCGTATGGTGGGACTGTTGTACGCTGGGCCTTTTGTATGGTTGGGGGACTGGCCTCCTGTAATGAATACAGTAATTTGGATGGTCTTTCTGTTATAACACCTGTTGGCGTTTGTAGGACTGTGGGATATGGGCTTTCGTAGGAATTTGGGGTAGGGCTGTCGTACCTAAGATTGACCCCATACTACTTAGGGGTACGGACTTTTCCATGTAGGGGGTCCAATTTCTTGGAGTTATTTTAAAACGATCAAAAACTTAAATAAAACAAGCGTTTCAACTAGAGCTAAGGAGCAACATCAAAACTGAAACAAACAGAAACTATTACGTATATAAGGGGGGTTTTCCCATCTTCAGTACCTAGTCATTTATACTAAAGTTTTCTTTAACTTTTAAAAAGGTTTATCATTCTAATTAAAAGGCCCTTGGGTGTCAGGAGTTGTTCTTAAAAAATTGGGAAAAAAGTCGAACTTTAGCGTAAGGAGTGGACTATTGAGGAGGGGTTCACCCCCTCAAATGCATAATAATTTCTGTTCTGTTTAGGTTTTGATGTTGCTCCGTACTTTCAGTTGAAAAGGTTTTTTTTTATTTAACCATGGATCATATTGAAATGTCTGCTATTTAGGGTTTTAGACTTTTTCATTTTTTTTCGGGTAGGTTCATGAACTACATTGTCTATATTTGAAAGCTTTTATCAATAAATAGAAAACCTACAGATGGCGACAGATATAGAAATTTTTACTCGTGCCACCCTGTCCCTATGAAATGATGAGTTGTTATTTCATTAGCTTAGAGGGTTTTTATCTTGATTCAAAATTATTGTATTGAAGAGACATCTCACTTTATTTTGATAATTGACTATCCAATTAAATTTGTAAATAAAACAATAGAAAATAGACGCAGTGATAAAATGAAACAATGATAAAATAAACAAAGTACCACAGTCTCCTGAATCCAAAATGACAAATAGTTATATTTCTTTACCCTTTTTACCGGGCCTAGGTAAAAAACTTAAACGAATTTTACGTAAATATAATACTAACTTAGTATGAATCAATTACACCATTGAGTAGCTTTCTGAATTCTGGAAAGGATCGGACTCGTGGCAATTTAGGGAGTGGTTTTTATAGCATTCCATCTTCTTTTGGAATGCTTTACATTGGCAGAACCCACAAAAAATTGTGGTCCGGCTTATTGAGCATCGTAATTCAATCGATAAGGCTCTAAAATCTAGAAAACCTTTGAAACTTTCGTTTTGGCTTCGACACAACATATTTTTCGCCATTCTGATCATTTTGTACAATTTGAGGATGCCATATCCATTCCAAATGATAGAAGCTTAAAACACCATTTAAATAAAAAGAAAAAAATATTTTCTTTAGTTTTTTTTTATAAATAGAAATGAGTAGACTAGAACCTTATACTTTGCCAACGCCCCCGTACAAACAGGTTTTTTTTTCTGGTAGTTAATTCTACAGGTCATTACACTCTTTGCCAAGAGGAACGAGTATAACTTGATTGGTGATTAGGATTTGAATATTTTTTAGGTTAAATCCGTGGTCATTCATCTGTAAGCTGATTAGTAGGTTTTTTTTTTTAAACTTGGCTAATAGGTTTTTAAACCTATTACTACGAACGCTACATGCATTCCATTTTTGGAACTAGGAGTGAGATTGTGTAATGCTATAAGACTGGTTTCGTTTCATGGGTTCATTAATAGAAGGACTAATGTTTTTGAAAAGGGTAATTACTTCTTTAGTTTACGAGATTTGCGAATTTTTTGCGAAAAGATATTTGCGTAAAGGTATTGCGAAGGTTAAGAATGCCTCACGGGTAATTAAAGAATGAGATGCTTGCATCAACAATACAAAGAATAAGCTCAGATACTTAATAGATTTGACGCTTACAAGAGACATTGCTAGAAAGTATTCAATAGCTTAATTGAAAAGTAACGATAGAATGACATTGTGACTTGACCTAGTTTTACCTCGCCGATGTGGTCTGTATAATACATAAGTAACGTTTGAAAAATATTGTCAATTTAAAAGAAATGGCTGAAAAGTGTTTTGAGGGGGATGGGTTGCATGGAGGGGTGAGTTGCACGAGGGTTCAGTTAAAGGGGATACAGTTGCACGGGGGGTTTCGGTTATACACGAGTTCAGTTACAAGGGGGATTCAGTTGCACGGGGGTTGAGTTAAATGGGAATTGAGTTCCACGAGAGTAGTGCTTTGTCGTGGTTTAGCCGTGAGGTCCCTTACCACAACCCCAAAGGGCTACGATCCCCCCACCCCAACCCCGAAGGAACCCCCCGGTCCTCAAAGGTTCTCTAGGCCCCCAAAGGGGCCGTGGTTTACCTTGTAACTTTTACATTCTCTTGATTTTCAAAGTTCCGTTTGAAGGATTCTGTTGTTTTACGGGGGTTCAGTTAAAGGGGATACTGTTGCACGGGGGTTTCGGCTATACAGGGCTTCAGTTACAAGGGGGGTTCATTGAGGGGGGTGGGTTGCATGGAGGGGTGAGTTGCACGAGGGTTCAGTTAAAGAGGATACAGTTGCACGGGGGGTTTCGGTTATACACGGGTTCAGTTACAAGGGGGATTCAGTTGCACGGGGGTTGAGTTAAATGGGAATTGAGTTCCACGAGAGTAGTGCTTTGTCGTGGTTTAGCCGTGAGGTCCCTTACCACAACCCCAAAGGGCTCCGATCCCCCCACCCCAACCCCGAAGGAACCCCCCGATCCTCAAAGGTTCTCTAGGCCCCCAAAGGGGCCGTGGTTTACCTTGTAACTTTTACATTCTCTTGATTTTCAAAGTTCCGTTTGAAGGATTCTGTTGTTTTACGGGGATTCAGTTAAAGGGGATACTGTTGCACGGGGGTTCGGTTATACAGGAGTTCAGTTACAAGGGGGATTCAGTTGCACGGGGGTTGATTTAAATGGGAATTGAGTTCCACGAGAGTAGTGCTTTGTCGTGGTTTAGCCATGAGGTCCCTTACCACAACCCCAAAGGGCTCCGATCCCCCCACCCCAACCCCGAAGGAACCCCCCAGTCCTCAAAGGTTCTCTAGGCTCCCAAAGGGGCCGTGGTTTACCTTGTAACTTTTACATTCTCTTGATTTTCAAAGTTCCGTTTGAAGGACTCTGTTGTTTTACGAGGGTTCAGTTAAAGGGGATACTGTTGCACGGGGGTTCGGTTATACAGGAGTTCAGTTACAAGGGGGATTCAGTTGCACGGGGGTTGATTTAAATGGGAATTGAGTTCCACGAGAGTAGTGCTTTGTCGTGGTTTAGCCATGAGGTCCCTTACCACAACCCCAAAGGGCTCCGATCCCCCCACCCCAACCCCGAAGGAACCCCCCAGTCCTCAAAGGTTCTCTAGGCTCCCAAAGGGGCCGTGGTTTACCTTGTAACTTTTACATTCTCTTGATTTTCAAAGTTCCGGTTGAAGGACTCTGTTGTTTTAAGCCAGTGTGATTTTTTCTTTACATGGTGTTCGTTCAAAAAAGCGAGAATTTCTGTTAAATAAATAATTCTTATATTTTTTCCGTTCAATTGAAGGCGAGGATTTCTGTTAAATAAATAATTGTTATACCTTTTAAAATGACTTTGCGGGGTTTGAGGGGCTCTATTGTTTTAAGCCGTTTGATTTTTTCTTTACATGGTGTTCGTTCAAAAAGCGAGGATATCCCGTGTGATTTTTTTTTGGGGAGTTTAATGAATTTATTAGTTACCGAGAGTTCAATGACTCCTCCCCTTAATGACTTCCAGGGGTTTTATGACTCCTCCTCACAATGAATTCAGATGGTTTTAGGACTCATCCCCCTAGCCATAACTCCATTCAACCTTGAGCGAAGATATAAAAGTTTGATGAAGTATTTTTCTGCTTAACAACTATCTTAATAACTTCCAAGATGATAGCTTTTTGTACATAACTTAAAATGTCAAAATATGCGTACAGTTCTAGCAATTGCGCTCTGTGATTGGTCAGAGACACGATGTGACTTTCCCACTGGTATTCTATGACAGGTTATTGACACTACCTAATCTATTGCATGTATTAAATCAGTATTTTTTACGCAGTGGAACGATAAACACATAAGTCATATCTTTTAAAAAAAAGTGAAGATGGAACATTTTAATAAAGTATGTTTACATAACAAGGTTATTGTAGCATTGAATGCTGACAAAGAGAAGTATTTAAACTTTGAAACAAGTACAGGTGGTAGCACTATTGGAAATGTATGCATGCATTGTCATGACAGTAAGGAATTAAATTTCTTTGGAATACCGAAAAAATTCAACTCTTATGTTGGTGGTTATGCGAGATTGAGATCTCCAGAGATGATTGCACTCAAAGAGAATGCCAACATAAAAATAATCATTGATGATAGAGGACAACTCCTTGCTACTGTTGCAGGTAACACATTACCTACTGATACATCCAATCGTCACCTTTCGGGTATTAGCATTCAACGGAAGATCAATAAAAGAAAGGCCTACTCTTCTACTAATATCGTAAACCATATCTTGTTTACGTGCCGAAACTGGTACCTGTGTAAAAATAATGTGATAATAGACAGTGAAATTGCCAGAAAAATAAAAAGGCATTGTCAGAAAATATCACGATGGAATATAAAGAAGAATCGATGAAAAACAAAGCACCAGCAAACGTTACTGCCATTGATCAAACAGTCATTGAACCAAATAATACCAAAGACGAAAAGCATATTGAGCCTGTTGATGAGACACCAGTAAAAATTGTGTATGACTCAAAATGGAATAATGATTATTCTACTGATTACGAACTAAGAGAAGACAATAGCTATAATATCAAGAGAGAACATGGTGAACTATTTTATGGAACAGATTCAAAATGTCCAAAGTTAATCATTGATATTAATAATGTATCGTAATATATTTTTTGTATTAATATTCTACATAGCATTATTTCATTAAAAATAAATTATGCATTACATTGTTATGTGTTCATTATTTTTAGAGTAAGCTAGCATATCAAACGTTTAGAATGTCTAATAAAACGTCGGAGATGTAAGAAAAGGAATTTGCATACATCTATTGTCAGACACATGGGAACAAATTCTTTCTTGAATTCGCCTCCTGGATGAATAAAAAAAAGACATTTCATTCTAGGGTTTTCAGACCTAGGTTTTTTAGATTTTCGTGCGTGCTCGACTCCTGGGGTTTATTATTTGAGAAGTTAACTTTAGTATTTTGTGGTTTTACGTGCCTGAAATCTTGAATTAGAATTTTTAATTAGCTGTTTAGGTTTTCAGACATAGTTTTTTAGATGTTCATGGGTGTTCGGTTCCTGGAGGGTTTTATGACTCCTCCGCTCAATGAATTCAGATGGTTTTAGAACTCGTCCCCCTAGCCATAACTCCATTCAACCTTGAGCGAGGATATAAAAGTTTGATGAAGTATTTTTCTACTTAACAACTACATTAATAACTTCCAAGATGATAGGACAGTATGACACAGAATTTATCAGTTACCGAGAGTTCAATGACTCCTCCCCGCAATGACTTCCAAGGGTTTTATGACTCCTCCCCACAATGAATTCAGATGGTTTTAAGACTCATCTCACTAGTCATAACTCCGTTCAACCTTGAGCGAAGGTATAAAAGTTAGATGAAGCATTTCTCTACTTAACAACTACATTAATAGCCTCCAAGATGATAGGACTGTATGACACCGAATTTATCAGTTTGAAAAAATCATCTTGCGGTGTTATATTCGAATGTGCTTTTTTATTATTGTCTATGGATCTCGAAGAAATCGACTGTTATCATTGGTTAGTGAACTATAATATGTTTGAGTATGATAAAAGCTTGTGGAGTACTACATTACGTTTTATAAACAGACTGGGATTCTATGATAGAGTGATTACACCACTTAATAATACTGGTCAGGAACTGAGAAATGTACAGGAGGAAGTCAGTGAAATTTGCAGCTTTTTCGGAGTTGAAGCACTCTACGTAAAGGGCAATGTACCTACAGATAAAGTTTTAATTCAAAAGTGTGACCCTAGGATTCCACTTTTCAATCTAGAAGAGTTTAAGTGTCCTAAATTTGAGGGGGGCTATCACCGTCCTCAAGACGAGGTTAGGTTCTTCGCACAGTGGATACCTAAGAACATACCTGATCATGATAAATCCGTAAGACATGTTAAAAACTATTCTATATCATGGGACCATCGTTTGTGGATGTTTAAGAGTGAACTCTAAGCACTATTTTTATGTAAATATTTGTTGTTGTTTTTTTTTTCTTTCTCAAAAAAAAAAATCTGTTAATACATTTAAGCAATAAATATCTTTAAGCTTAACCCGTCCTTGTTCTTTAGAATAGTTCTATTGTAAGCAAGTAACAAACTCTTTCCTGAAGTCACCTCTTGGATACACAATGCAGAAACTTCATTTAAGAAACTATGAAAAAATTGTAAGTAAGTAAGTAACAAATTCTTTCTTGAAGTCACCTCTTGGATACACAATACAGAAATTTTCATTAAAGAAATTATGAAAAAATTGTAAGTAAGTAGCAAATTCTTTATTGAATTCACCTGCAGGATAAACAAAGACATTTCGTTCAAGAAATTATGACAAAATTCTAAGTAAGTAACAAACTCTTTATTGTTTACATGACTTAGATACACGATGTAGAAATTTAATTCAAGAAATTATGAAAAAATCGCAAGTAAGTAACTTTTTTTCTCTTTATCACAAACAATTTTCACTTAGCTAAATGATGTAGAAATTTAATTCAAGAAATTATTAAAAAATTTTCAGTAAGTAACAATTTCTTTCTCGAAGTCAACTCTTGGATACGCAATACGGAAATTTCATTCAAGAAATTATGAAAATATTTGTAAGTAAGTAACAAACTCTTTATTGATTTCACCTCTTGGATATACAGTACAGATACTTCATTCAAGAAATTATGAAAAAATCGCAAGTAAGTAACTTTTTTTTTCTCTTTATCACAAACAATTTTCACTTAGCTACATGATGTAGAAATTTCATTCAAGAAATTATTAAAAAATTCTCAGTAAGTAACAATTTCTTTCTTGAAGTCAACTCTTGGATACACAATTTCATTCAAGAAATTATGAAAAAATTGTAACTAAGTAGCAAATTCTTTCTTGAATTCACATGTTGGATTGGATATACAGTACAGATACTTCATTCAAGAAATTATGAAAAAATCGCAAGTAAGTAACTTATTTTTTTCTCGTTATCAAAAACAATTTTCACTTAGCTACATGATGTAGAAATTTAATTCAAGAAATTATGAAAAAATCGCAAGTAAGTAACTTTTTTTTTTCTCTTTACCACAAACAATTTTCACTTAGCTAAATGATGTAGAAATTTAATTCAAGAAATTATTAAAAAATTCCCAGTAAGTAACAGTTTCTTTCTTGAAGTCAACTCTTGGATACGCAATACGGAAATTTCATTCAAGAAATTATGAAAATATTTGTAAGTTTGTAACTTTTTCTTTCTCTTTATCACAAACAATTTTCACTCAGCTACATGATGTAGAAATTTAATTCAAGAAATTATTAAAAATTCTCAGTAGGTAACAATTTCTTTCTTGAAGTCAACTCTTGGATACACAATTTCATTCAAGAAATTATGAAAAAATTGTAAGTAAGTAGCAAATTCTTTCTTGAATTCACCTGCTGGATAAACAAAGACATTTCGTTCAAGAAATTATGACAAAATTCTAAGTAAGTAACAAACTCTTTACTCTAAAAAATGGATAGATTAACAAAATCTAAGTGTTAGAGTGATAATATTCTTAATGGCTTGTTAGCTCAGTTGGTTAGAGCGTCATGCTAATAACGCGAAGGTCGAGGGTTCGATCCCCTCACGAGCCATAGTTTTGACTTTCGTATGGTAACTCCAAAAGTTATTTTAGGGATATATTTTATATCAACATGCAAAGTCGACATAGCTTTATTTCATTTTTTAAGGTTAATTTAGACGAGGTTACGTGCGCGCACGTAACACTTAGATTTTGTTAATCTATCCATTTTTTAGAGTAAAGAGTTTGTTACTTACTTAGAATTTTGTCATAATTTCTTGAACGAAATGTCTTTGTTTATCCAGCAGGTGAATTCAAGAAAGAATTTGCTACTTACTTACAATTTTTTCATAATTTCTTGAATGAAATTGTGTATCCAAGAGTTGACTTCAAGAAAGAAATTGTTACCTACTGAGAATTTTTTAATAATTTCTTGAATTAAATTTCTACATCATGTAGCTGAGTGAAAATTGTTTGTGATAAAGAGAAAAAAAAAGTTACAAACTTACAAATATTTTCATAATTTCTTGAATGAAATTTCCGTATTGCGTATCCAAGAGTTGACTTCAAGAAAGAAACTGTTACTTACTGGGAATTTTTTAATAATTTCTTGAATTAAATTCCTACATCATTTAGCTAAGTGAAAATTGTTTGTGGTAAAGAGAAAAAAAAGTTACTTACTTGCGATTTTTTCATAATTTCTTGAATTAAATTTCTACATCGTGTATCTAAGTCATGTAAACAATAAAGAGTTTGTTACTTACTTAGAATTTTGTCATAATTTCTTGAACGAAATGTCTTTGTTTATCCTGCAGGTGAATTCAATAAAGAATTTGCTACTTACTTACAATTTTTTCATAATTTCTTTAATGAAAATTTCTGTATTGTGTATCCAAGAGGTGACTTCAAGAAAGAATTTGTTACTTACTTACTTACAATTTTTTCATAGTTTCTTAAATGAAGTTTCTGCATTGTGTATCCAAGAGGTGACTTCAGGAAAGAGTTTGTTACTTGCTTACAATAGAACTATTCTAAAGAACAAGGACGGGTTAAGCTTAAAGATATTTATTGCTTAAATGTATTAACAGATTTTTTTTTTTGAGAAAGAAAAAAAAAACAACAACAAATGTTTACATAAAAATAGTACTTAGAGTTCACTCTTAAACATCCACAAACGATGGTCCCATGATATAGAATAGTTTTTAACATGTCTTATGGATTTATCATGATCAGGTATGTTCTTAGGTATCCACTGTGCGAAGAACCTAACCTCGTCTTGAGGACGGTGATAGCCCCCCTCAAATTTAGGACACTTAAACTCTTCTAGATTGAAAAGTGGAATCCTAGGGTCACACTTTTGAATTAAAACTTTATCTGTAGGTACATTGCCCTTTACGTAGAGTGCTTCAACTCCGAAAAAGCTGCAAATTTCACTGACTTCCTCCTGGACATTTCTCAGTTCCTGACCAGTATTATTAAGTGGTGTAATCACTCTATCATAGAATCCCAGTCTGTTTATAAAACGTAATGTAGTACTCCACAAGCTTTTATCATACTCAAACAGATTATAGTTCACTAACCAATGATAACAGTCGATTTCTTCGAGATCCATAGACAATAATAAAAAAGCACATTCGAATATAACACCGCAAGATGATTTTTTCAAACTGATAAATTCGGTGTCATACAGTCCTATCATCTTGGAGGCTATTAATGTAGTTGTTAAGTAGAGAAATACTTCATCAAACTTTTATACCTTCGCTCAAGGTTGAACGGAGTTATGACTAGTGAGATGAGTCTTAAAACCATCTGAATTCATTGTGGGGAGGAGTCATAAAACCCTTGGAAGTCATTGCGGGGAGGAGTCATTGAACTCTCGGTAACTGATAAATTCTGTGTCATACTGTCCTATCATCTTGGAAGTTATTAATGTAGTTGTTAAGTAGAAAAATACTTCATCAAACTTTTATATCCTCGCTCAAGGTTGAATGGAGTTATGGCTAGGGGGACGAGTCCTAAAACCATCTGAATTCATTGAGAGGAGGAGTCATAAAACCCTCCAGGAACCGAACACCCATGAACATCTAAAAAACTATGTCTGAAAACCTAAACAGCTAATTAAAAATTCTAATTCAAGATTTCAGGCACGTAAAACCACAAAATACTAAAGTTAACTTCTCAAATAATAAACCCCAGGAGTCGAGCACGCACGAAAATCTAAAAAACCTAGGTCTGAAAACCCTAGAATGAAATGTCTTTTTTTTTATTCATCCAGGAGGCGAATTCAAGAAAGAATTTGTTCCCATGTGTCTGACAATAGATGTATGCAAATTCCTTTTCTTACATCTCCGACGTTTTATTAGACATTCTAAACGTTTGATATGCTAGCTTACTCTAAAAATAATGAACACATAACAATGTAATGCATAATATATTTTTAATGAAATAATGCTATGTAGAATATTAATACAAAAAATATATTACGATACATTATTAATATCAATGATTAACTTTGGACATTTTGAATCTGTTCCATAAAATAGTTCACCATGTTCTCTCTTGATATTATAGCTATTGTCTTCTCTTAGTTCGTAATCAGTAGAATAATCATTATTCCATTTTGAGTCATACACAATTTTTACTGGTGTCTCATCAACAGGCTCAATATGCTTTTCGTCTTTGGTATTATTTGGTTCAATGACTGTTTGATCAATGGCAGTAACGTTTGCTGGTGCTTTGTTTTTCATCGATTCATCTTTATATTCCATCGTGATATTTTCTGACAATGCCCTTTTTATTTTTCTGGCAATTTCACTGTCTATTATCACATTATTTTTACACAGGTAACAGTTTCGGCACGTAGACAAGATATGGTTTACGATATTAGTAGAAGAGTAGGCCTTTCTTTTATTGATCTTCCGTTGAATGCTAATACCCGAAAGGTGACGATTGGATGTATCAGTAGGTAATGTGTTACCTGCAACAGTAGCAAGGAGTTGTCCTCTATCATCAATGATTATTTTTATGTTGGCATTCTCTTTGAGTGCAATCATCTCTGGAGATCTCAATCTCGCATAACCACCAACATAAGAGTTGAATTTTTTCGGTATTCCAAAGAAATTTAATTCCTTACTGTCATGACAATGCATGCATACATTTCCAATAGTGCTACCACCTGTACTTGTTTCAAAGTTTAAATACTTCTCTTTGTCAGCATGCAATGCTACAATAACCTTGTTATGTAAACACACTTTATTAAAATGTTCCATCTTCACTTTTTTTTTAAAAGATATGACTTATGTGTTTATCGTTCCACTGCGTAAAAAATACTGATTTAATACATGCAATAGATTAGGTAGTGTCAATAACCTGTCATAGAATACCAGTGGGAAAGTCACATCGTGTCTCTGACCAATCACAGAGCGCAATTGCTAGAACTGTAAGCATATTTTGACATTTTAAGTTATGTACAAAAAGCTATCATCTTGGAAGTTATTAATGTAGTTGTTAAGCAGAAAAATACTTCATCAAACTTTTATATCTTCGCTCAAGGTTGAATGGAGTTATGGCTAGGGGGATGAGTCCTAAAACCATCTGAATTCATTGTGAGGAGGAGTCATAAAACCCCTGGAAGTCATTGAGGGGAGGAGTCATTGAACTCTCCGTAACTAATAAATTCATTAAACTCCCCAAAAAAAATCACACGGAATATCCTCGCTTTTTGAACGAACACCATGTAAAGAAAAAATCAAACGGCTTAAAACAATAGAGCCCCCTCAAACCCCGTAAAGTCATTTTAAAAGGTATAACAATTATTTATTTAACAGAAATCCTCGCCTTCAATTGAACGGAAAAAATATAAGAATTATTTATTTAACAGAAATTCTCGCTTTTTTGAACGAACACCATGTAAAGAAAAAATCACACTGGCTTAAAACAACAGAGTCCTTCAACCGGAACTTTGAAAATCAAGAGAATGTAAAAGTTACAAGGTAAACCACGGCCCCTTTGGGGGCCTAGAGAACCTTTGAGGACCGGGGGGTTCCTTCGGGGTTGGGGTGGGGGGATCAGAGTCCCTTGGGGTTGTGGTAAGGGACCTCACGGCTAAACCACGACAAAGCACTACTCTCGTGGAACTCAATTCCCATTTAACTCAACCCCCGTGCAACTGAATTCCCCTTGTAACTGAACCCCTGTATAACCGAAACTCCCGTGCAACAGTATCCCCTTTAACTGAACCCTCGTAAAACAACAGAGTCCTTCAAACGGAACTTTGAAAATCAAGAGAATGTAAAAGTTACAAGGTAAACCACGGCCCATTTGGGGGCCTAGAGAACCTTTGAGGATCGGGGGGTTCCTTCGGGGTTGGGGTGGGGGGATCGGAGCCCTTTGGGGTTGTGGTAAGTGACCTCACGGCTAAACCACGACAAAGCACTACTCTCGTGGAACTCAATTCCCATTTAACTCAACCCCCGTGCAACTGAATCCCCCTTGTAACTGAACCCGTGTATAACCGAAACCCCCCGTGCAACTGTATCCCCTTTAACTGAACCCTCGTGCAACTCACCCCTCCATGCAACCCATCCCCCTCAATGAACTCCCCTTGTAACTGAACCCCTGTATAACCGAAACCCCCTCGCAACAGTACCCCCTTTAACTGAACCCCCGTAAAACAACAGAGTCCTTCAAACGGAACTTTGAAAATCAAGAGAATGTAAAAGTTACAAGGTAAACCACGGCCCCTTTGGGGGCCTAGAGAACCTTTGAGGACCGGGGGGTTCCTTCGGGGTTGGGGTGGGGGGATCGGAGCCCTTTGGGGTTGTGGTAAGGGACCTCACGGCTAAACCACGACAAAGCACTACTCTCGTGGAACTCAATTCCCATTTAACTCAACCCCCGTGCAACTGAATCCCCCTTGTAACTGAACTCGTGTATAACCGAAACCCCCCGTGCAACTGTATCCCCTTTAACTGAACCCTCGTGCAACTCACCCCTCCATGCAACCCATCCCCCTCAAAACACTTTTCAGCCATTTCTTTTTAAATTGACAATATTTTTCAAACGTTACTTATGTATTATACAGACCACATCGGCGAGGTAAAGCTAGGTCAAGTCACAATGTCATTCTATCGTTACTTTTCAATTAAGCTATTGAATACTTTCTAGCAATGTCTCTTGTAAGCGTCAAATCTATTAAGTATCTGAGCTTATTCTTTGTATTGTTGATGCAAGCATCTCATTCTTTAATTACCCGTGAGGCATTCTTAACCTTCGCAATACCTTTACGCAAATATCTTTTCGCAAAAAATTCGCAAATCTCGTAAACTAAAGAAGTAATTACCCTTTTCAAAAACATTAGTCCTTCTATTAATGAACCCATGAAACGAAACCAGTCTTATAGCATCACACAATCTCACTCCTAGTTCCAAAAATGGAATGCATGTAGCGTTCGTAGTAATAGGTTTAAAAACCTATTAGCCAAGTTTAAAAAAAAAAACCTACTAATCAACTTACAGATGAATGACCACGGATTTAACCTAAAAAATATTCAAATCCTAATCACCAATCAAGTTATACTCGTTCCTCTTGGCAAAGAGTGTAATGACCTGTAGAATTAACTACCAGAAAAAAAAACCTGTTTGTACGGGGGCGTTGGCAAAGTATAAGGTTCTAGTCTACTGAAATGCTGGAAATTTAAATAGCCTATTGACACAATTTATGATATTATTCTTAAAAGGAACCTTTAGTTAAAATTGTAGTAAAGTCTTCCAAAATCACCTAATGAATACTCTAGTAAATACTAGACCAAGAAGAATTACAAAATTGGATGCCAACAGAAAGGTTATTACGCTACAAAATAATTGATTTCATATTTACTTTCTTATTTATTTATATAGTTGCTTTTGTAAGTTCACTTATGTCACTCATAAATTGTTTATAGAAGTACTCTGTAGTGTTCAATTACAGTGGTAGTAATTGTATATATATATATATATATATATATATATATATATATACTATATATATATATATATATATATATATTATATATATATATATATATAGATATTGGTTCATTTCTTATTTTTTTACTTTTTTAGCTTTAGATGTAATTTTATTATATCTTAATTCTAGATTTTCTTTCTTTTAATTTATAGATTATTGTAGATTTTATTTTTAGTTGTTTTAATTAATCTATTCTATATTTAGCGCTCATAATTGTTTATAGAAATGTAGTGTAGTGTTCAATGTAGTGTTCACTGTAAATGTAGTGTTCAATCACAGTGGTAGTAATTGTATATAAAGTTATTGGTTCGGTTATTTTTTTTTTTACTTTTTTAGTTTTAGATTTAATTATATTATATTTTAATACTATATTTTTGCTTTTAACGTTTTAGATTATTTAAGTTTTTCTTTTTAGTTGTTTTAATTAATCTATTCTATATTTAGCGCTAAAGACGCATAGTTTAATGCAACCGAAAAATTTGTCGTTTAGTTTGTCTTTTCCTTTCCTTTTACTGGCCTCAGAACCCTTGTTTTGCTTGTAATTTTTGAGATTTTTTTTCTGTTTTTGTTTTATAATGTGTATTACAACTGTTTTTTTTATTAGCTAAACATTTAGCAACAATCAAAATCAAAAACGCAAGTAGCATAGATGTTGCTAGCTAAAAGAAAATATACATTTTTTTTTTTTTATCAAATTTAATGTCACCGATTTCCTAATGCTCACTACTGACATTTAAATTAGTTAATTTCACAAGATTAATTTCAAATTAAAGTTAACTGACACTAAATTAAATATACCATTTATCATATGCAAGGATTTCTAAAATACTTCCAAAAGGAATTAATCGATTTATTTTGTTTTTAATTTTTGTTTGCCACCAAAATACAGTAAATACGGAGGAATAAAAGTAATTACTTACATTCCAAGAATAGTGCATGTTGGATAAATAGTCGTAAGGGACGTCAAAGTTATCAACTCCATTGGGTAGCTCGAAGTTTTTTTCTTTATCTGTTTTTTACATTACTTAGAATATTTTTAGATATTCATTTCGATCGGGACGCTGATGTTCATGAAAAAACCCAAGAGCATGGCCAATTTCGTGAGTAGCAGTTTCTTTCTAAAAAAATAAAAAGAACGTCATCTATCTATATCAGGCAAAAACATACAAAGTCGTTTCAAAGGGGCGTGTTTTTTGACAGGGGTATAGAGCTTCGAAAAAACTAAAGGGATAGCTGTGTTATAAAGGAACTATAATCAAGCAGAACAAAAAATTTATACTCATGAATACTAAGAGCCCCCCCCCCCTCTATGTCCATGCCCGATCTATTGATATCGGTCCTTAAATATTCATAGAAATCTTGGTAAGAGAACGCACACCTCCCTGTCTTGTGGCCGGATTTTGAGTAGAATCCTTGCGCCGGGGCCTTACTAATCTTCTCTCTATTCAAGGCCGTATCCAGGGGGGGGTTTTACCTGGTTTGACCCCCCCCCCGAAAAATTTTGACCGACTCGAAAATAAGTCGAAAATTAGTAAAACCTAGGTAAAAATCAGTAAAATTAGTCGAAAACTGAGTCAAAAATTAGTAACCCCCCCCCAAAAAAAGTCAAAATTATTAAACCCCCCCTGAACAAAAATCCTGGATACGGCCCTGTCTCTATTATTCCAATCTTAGTATATCTTGCCGAAGAGAGGGCACATACTAGAATAGGGTATACCCTCCGTGTCTTTTAAAATTTTCATTGAAAGGAAGGCAACTAAAAAAAAATAAAAAAATAAAAAGACGACCCAAAGCGAATTTAGTCCTCGTTCGTCATTTAAAGGCCAAATTCACGCACATTAATCCAAAAGGTAAACAACATAATGCTATATCTGCAAGTATTTACCATGATCAATGCAGTGGCATTGATCATAGTTACAAAATTAATTAAAAAAAAACTTTTTCCACAACAAGTTTTTCAAAAAAACAGTAAAGAACTCAATTAAACCAAAAATGAATAAAAATGGAATCAAATAATCTACCAAGCATGCAACTACCACATATCCGTATCAAAAAATAAATGAGACCCAAAACAAAAAGAAACTAAAATCAAACAGTTCGTGGTAACGAACTGTAAGTAAGGAGCGATGCAGTTCAATAGTAACCAAAACTCTAAAAAAAGGAATTTTGATACCAATGGAATTCTACAAAAAGGAATTCTGATTTCTAATATATAGGTTTCATCAATAACCATCAAAAGTTACGCACCTGCGAAATTTTGCCTTATTTTCGAAAAAAGGGAGAAACGACCCCTAAAAGTCATAGAAGTTTAATGAAAATCACACCATCAGATTCAGCGTATCAGCGAACCGTAGTAAAGGAGTTTCAAGCTCATATCTGAAAAATGTGGAATTTTGTATTTTTTGTAAGAAGAACGATCACGGATGCGTGTTTATTTTTTCCCCCAGGGGTGATCTTATTGATCCAGAGGTCCTAGAATATCATGAGGGAGCTAATTCGAACGGAAATTAAAAGTTCTAGTGCCCTTTTAAGCCACCAAAAAAATGGAGGGCAACTTGGCCCCTTCCAATGCTCATTTTTCTCCCGAAGTCACCCAAACAAAATTTTGATATAGCCATGTTGTTCAGCATAGTCGAAAATCTAATAAATATGTCTTTGAGGATAACATAATGCCCCAAAGTTCCCGAGAGAAGGGTTGTAAGTTATGAACTTTGCCAATTGCAAATACAGTAATGGTTAATGGGAAGTATACAGGCAATTTCAGGAGAGATTTTGTTCTGGCGGGAAGGGTGAGGGTCAGAGAAATGGGTTACAGGGGAGGATTTTTCCATGGAGGATGTTGATTCCCAGCATTATTTAAAAACGATCAGAAATTAAATAAAAAAAAACAAGTTTTTTCAAGTGAAAGAAAGGAGCAACATTAAAATTTAAAACGAAACATAAATTATTATGTATATGAGGGGGTTCACCCTCCAGTAAGTACCTCGCTCTTTACGCTAAAGTTTTTTCTAGTACTTTCAAAGGAGCTATCTATTCTAATTAACTGGCCATTGGGATTCAGGGGTTTGTGATTCCAACAAAATTCGAGCTTTAGCGAAAAGAGAGAGGTATTGACTGGGGGGGGGGCGAACTCTTTAATATACGTAATAAAACATACGAATATAGAAGTTCGTTACGTAAGTTAATTCGTAAGTTACAACAGAACAAAATTTCGAGGAGCTATTTAGCCAGAAAAACGTAAAACAAATATGCAAATTTCGTTTTATTTATTCATGTACGGTGAGCTAAAATCAAGGCTGCATTAATTCAAAAACGTTCAGAAATTAAATGAGAAAAACAAATTTTATTAACTGAAAGTAAGGAGCAACTTTAAAACTTAAAACGAACAGAAATTATTCCGTATATGAAAGGGGTGGTCCCCTCCTCAACGCCTCGCTCTTTACGCTAAAGTTTGACTCTGTCTCACAACTTTATTTTTTAAAACAATAAAATACTTTAGCGTACAAAGAGAGAGGTTGCCCTCCAATCACTTTCTACTATTAAAAAGGCACTAGCCGTTTCAATTTCCAATGGAATGAGCCCTTTTAAAATTTTCTACCACAATCCTTTTAATAAAAACCTTGTATGCCCCCAGGGCACAACTTAAATCCCTTTTTCCTGAGGAGTGTGGGGGGTTTGTCCTCCTCAAAGACATAACTTTAGTAGAATAGTACCTTATACTTCTGGGACTTTATGTTCCTTCCTATGCTATTATAGGACTTTATGTTCCTTGGCACCTTTTCAAAGCAGATTACCAGACTGGTTGGGAGATTACGTTCCTTGGCACCTTTTCAGAGCATGTATTTATGGATACCTTTCCAAGCAACGTGATTAAACACGCTTTTGCAATCGGAATTGTTTGATTGACATTTGCAAAAAGGGATAAGGAATTCGCAAATTGGACACTATGAACGATATTAATTAATGTTTGAATAATAGGAGTGTGATTGGTTCTAATTAGTGATTGGATAATTTTTTAACAAGAAATCTCTGAATAAAATATTTTTGGAGGGATGGGAGAGAGTTTTGCTTGCCTTTCATTGGTACCTTTCCAATCGAGCGGGGATTCCCCTCCGGTTCCTAAACATTGCAAAAAAGATAACAGTATGAGCGGGGATTCCCCACACAAGTTTGTTTCAACTCAAAGTTTTTCAACCAGACTGTTTTTTCTTTAGCTAATATCCGTTTTTTAGGAGCCAATCAGAGACATCGGAGCTTGGAAGATGGAGAAAAAAAAGGGTTAAAGTGATTAGCAGTTAAGGTAACCCTGAAGAGCATGTTAATTCATACCTTATTTATTATAAATTTGGAACAATATCAATCTATGAAAATGGTTAACGATGATAAAATGGTCTTATGACTTGACCTAGCTTTACTTCTTTGATGTGTTCTGTATAATACACAAGTGGCGTTTGAACAGTGTTGTCAGTTTAAAATAGGGTCCAACGTTATAGTATACTAAAAAGTTGATACTAAGAGAGATGTAGATGGCAAGAAAATAATTTTAATAAAGAAATTCAGAACAAATCATAGAAATCCTTGCAAATCAAGTAGTAAGGTGTATGTGAGTACGAACCATCAAGGATCATAAGCACCAATGACCCTAACCAGCAGAGACATCAACCCTCCATAGGTCCCCTATCCCCAAACTCGAAGGGCGCCCCCTCCCTCCAACTTTTTGGGCCCCCTCCCCCCCCATTTTTTTTTTCTTTTTTTTGGCAATTGACATTTTTTCTGATAACAAGTATCATTCATTACGATCGTAGCTTTCAAATGTGAAACTTAAGTCCATTTTTGGATCGAAAAATAAACTATTTCTGTAAAATCTGAGTAATAAGAGTTTTTGACCGTAAACTCTAGTTTTTTGTAAGAAAATTATGGAAAATACAATTCTCTGGTTCAAATATGAAACTTAAGTCCATTTTTGGGCCGAAAAATAAAACTATTTCCGTAAAATCTGAGCTAATAGGGGTTTTTGACCGTAAACTCTAGTTTGTTGTAAGAAATTATGGAAAATACAATTCTCTGGTTCAAATGTGAAACTTAAGTCCATTTATGGATCGAAAAATAAAACTATTTCCGTAAAATCTGAGATAATGAGGGTTTTTGACCGTAAACTCTAGTTTTTTTGTAAGAAAATTATGGAAAATACAATTCTCTGATTCAAATGTGAAACTTAAGTCCATTTATGGATCGAAAAATAAAACTATTTCCGTAAAATCTGAGCTAATTAGGGTTTTTAACCGTAAACTATAGTTTTTTGTAAGAAAATTATGGAAAATACAATTCTCTGGTTCAAATGTGAAACTTAAGTCCATTTTTGGATCGAAAAAATAAACTATTTCTGTAAAATCTGAGCTTATGAGGGTTTTGACCGTAAACTCTAGTTTTTTTTGTAAGAAAATTACGGAAAATACAATTCTCTGGTTCAAATGTGAAACTTAAGTCCTTTTTAGGATCGAAAAATAAAACTATTTCTGTAAAATCTGAGTTAATAAGGGTTTTTGACCGTAAACTCTAGTTTTTTGTAAGAAAATTATGGGAAATACAATTCTCTAATTCAAATCTGAATCTTAAGTCCATTTTTGGATCGAAAAAATAAATTATTTCTTTAAAATCTGAGCTAATAAGGGTTTTTGACCGTAAACTCTAGTTTTTTGTAAGAAAATTATGGAAAATACAATTCTCTGGTTCAAATTTGAAACTTAAGTCCATTTTTGGATCGAAAAATAAAACTATTTCCGTAAAATCTGAGCTAATAAGGGTTTTTGACCGTAAACTCTAGATTTTTGTAAGAAAATTATGGAAAATACAATTCTCTGATTCAAATGTGAAACTTAAGTCCATTTATGGATCGAAAAATAAAACTATTTCCGTAAAATCTGAGCTAATAAGGGTTTTTGACCGTAAACTCTAGTTTTTGGTAATAAAATTATGGAAAATACAATTCTCTCGTTCAAATGTGAAACTTAAGTCCATTTTTGGATTGAAAAATAAAACTATTTCCGTAAAATCTGAGCTAATAAGGGTTTTTGACCGTAAACTCTAGATTGTTGTAAGAAAATTATGGAAAATACAATTCTCTGATTCAAATGTGAAACTTAAGTCCATTTATGGATCGAAAAATAAAACTATTTCCGTAAAATCTAAGCTAATAAGGGTTTTTGACCTTAAACTCTAGTTTTTGGTAATAAAATTATGGAAAATACAATTCTCTCGTTCAAATGTGAAACTTAGGTCCATTCTCTGGTTAAAATGTGAAACTTAAGTCCATTTATGGATCGAAAAATAAAACTATTTCCGTAAAATCTAAGCTAATAAGGGTTTTTGACCGTAAACTCTAGTTTTTTGTAAGAAAATTATGGAAAATACAATTCTCTGGTTCAAATGTGAAACTTAAGTCCCTTTTTAGATCGAAAAATAAACTATTTCTGTAGAATCTGAGCTAATAAGGGTTTTTGACCATAAACTCTAGTTTTTTGTAAGAAAATAATGGAAAATACAATTCTCTCGTTCAATTGTGAAACTTAGGTCCATTCTCTGGTTCAAATGTGAAACTTAAGTCCAGTTTTGGGTACTCATAATAATGAAGACTGATGGTTCTAATTCAATTTTTTTTCATAAAAACAAACTATTTTTTTTAACTTCGAAATTATTCAACTTTATTTATTTATTTTTGACCAGAGGAATTTTTGAGATTTTTCATTGGTCGGAGATACAACAATGGTACAGTTTTTTAATAGCATGGAAAAGAACGAGTATTGAATGCCTCGTTGTTTAAGTTAAGAGGTGAAATCAAGACCAGAGGAATTTTTTAGATTTTTCATTGGTCAGAGATGCAACAATGGTACACTTTTTCTAAATGGTACAGATAAAGTTTTAATTCAAAAGTGTGACCCTAGGATTCCACTTTTCAATCTAGAAGAATTTAAGTGTCCTAAATTTGAAGGGCTTTATCACCGTCCTGAAGACGAGGTCAGGTTCTTCGCTTACTGGATACCTAAGGACATACCTGATCGTGATAAATGCATAAGACATGGTAAAAACTATTCTATATCATGGAACCATCGTTTCTGGATGTTTAAGAGTTAACGTGTGTATGACCATGTATCATAATATAATTTTGTATTAATATTCTACATAGCATTATTTCATTAAAAATATATTATGCATTACATGGTTATGTGTTCATTATTTTTAGAGTAAGCTAGCATAACAAAAGTTTAGCACAAACACACAGAGACGAAACACACATAGAGACGACACACGCACAGAGACGACAGACACACACACACAGAGAGACGACACACACACAAAGACAACAAGCAGAGGGACAACACACACACAGAGACAACACACACACACACACACACACACACACACACACACACACACACACACACACACACACACACACCACACACACACACACACACACACACACACACACACACACACACACACACACACACACACACACACACCACACACACACACACACACACACACACACACACACACACACACACACACACACACACACACACACACCACACACACACACACACACACACACACACACACACACACACACACACACACACACACACACACACACCCACACACACACACACACACACACACACACACACACACACACACACACACACACACACACACACACACACACACACACACACACACACACACACACACACACACACACACATACACACATACACACACACACAGACACACACACACACACACACACACACACACACACACACACACACACACACACACACACACACACACACACACACACACACACACACACACACACACACACACACACACACACACACACACACACACACACACACACACACACACACACACACACACACACACACACACACACACACACACACACACACACACACACACACACACAGAGACGACACACACATAGCAACGACACACGCACAGAGACGACACACACACACACACTGGTGATCATTCAAAAGCGGTTTTTTGTGTGTGTGTGTAAGTTTTTGTGTGTGTGTAAGTTTTTATATGTGTGTACGTTTTTGTGTGTGTGTAAGTTTTTTTTTGTGTGTGTGTGTAAGTTTTTGTGTGTGTAAGTTCTTATGTGTGTGTAAGTTTTTGTGTGTGTGTGTGTGTGTAAGTTTTTGTGTGTGTGTGTAATATTTTGTGTGTGTGTGTGTGTAAGTTTATGTGTGTGTGTAAGTTTTTTTGTGTCTGTAAGTTTTTTTTGTGTGTGTGTAAGTTTTTGTGTTTGTGTAGGTTTTTGCGTGTGTGTGTACGTTTTTGTGTGTGTTTAAGTTTTTGTGTGTGTGTGTGTGCGTAAGTTTCTGTGTGTGTGTAAGTTTTTTTTGTGTGTGTAAGTTTTTGCGTGTGTGTAAGTTTTTTTGTGTGTGTAAGTTTTTATGTGTGTGTAAGTTTTTGTGTGTGTGTAAGTTTTTTTTTGTGTGTGTGTGTAAGTTTTTGTGTGTGTGTAAGTTTTTGTGTGTGTGTAAGTTTTTGTGTGTGTAAGTTTTTTTTTGTGTGTGTAAGTTTTTGTGTGTGTGTAAGTTTTTGTGTGTGTGTAAATTTTGATTGTGTTTGTAAGTTTTTGTGTGTGTGTAAGTTTTTGTGTGTGTGTGTAAGTTTTTGTGTGTGTGTAAGTTTTTGTGTGTGTGTATGTTTTTGTGTGTGTGTGTGTAAGTTTTTGTGTGTGTGTGTAGTTTTGTGTGTGTGTGTGTGTGTGTGTGTGTTGTGTGTGTGTGTGTGTAAGTTTTTGTGTGTGTGCCCATTTTGAAATTCGAAATATTAAATGTGAATTTCTTATGTTTTAAGTGTGTTTCATGACATTCTAAGAGATGTAAAAAAAAAGTTGAAAAAAAGTTAAAAAGAAAGTTAAAAAAAAGCGAACTCTTTCTTGAATTCACCTCTTGGATACACAATACAGAAATTTAATTCAGGAAATTAAATTAATTTCCTGAATGTCATGAAACACACTTAAAACATAATAAATTCACATTTAATATTTTCCAATTTCAAAATGGGCACACACACAAAAACTTACACATACACCCACACACAAACTTACACACACACACAAAAACTTACAAACACACAAAAACTTACACACACACAAAACTTACACACACACACACACACAAAAACTTACACACACACAAAAATTTAGACACACACAGAAACATACACACACACACAGAAACTTAAACACACGCACAAGAACTTACACACACACACACAAACTTACACACACACAAAAACTTACACACACACAAAAACTTACACACACACAAAAACTTACACACACACACACACAAAAACTTACACACACACAAAAATTTAGACACACACAAAAACTTACACACACACACACAAACTTACACACACACAAAAAAACTTACACACACACAAAAACTTACACACACAGACAAAAACTTACACACACACGCTCACAAAAACTTACACACACACACGCAAAAACTTACACACACACAAAAACTTACACACACACAAAAACTTACACACACACACACAAAAACTTACACACATACTATCAAAAACTTACACACACATAAAACTTACACACACACAAAAACTTACACACACACAAAAACTTACACACACACAAAAACTTACACACACACAGAAACTTAAACACACACAAAAACTTACACAAACACAAAAACTTACACACACATAAAAATTTACACAAAAACTTACACACACAAAAAAAAACTTACACATACACACACAAAAACTTACACACACACACAAAAAAAAACCTTACACACACACAAAACTTACACACACATAAAAACTTACACACACATAAAAACTTACACATACACAAAAAAACTTACACCCAAAAAAAAAACTTACACACACACAAAAACTTACACACACACAAAAACTTACACAAACACAGAAACTTACACACACATAAAAACTTACACACACACACAAAAAAACTTACACACACACAAAAACTTACACACACACAAAAACTTACAGACACAAACAAAAATTTACACGCACACAAAAACTTACACACACATAAAAACTTACACACACACAAAAACTTACACACACACAAAAAAAAGTTACACACACAAAAAAAAAACTTACACACACACAAAAACTCACACACACAAAAAAAAACTTACACACACAAAAAAACTTACACACACACAAAAACTTACACACACAAAAAAAAACGCTTTTTAATGACCACCAGTGTGTGTGTGTGTGTCGTCTCTGTGCGTGTGTCGTCGCTATGTGTGTGTGTGTGTGTGTGTGTGTGTGTGTGTGTGTGTGTGTGTGTGTGTGTGTGTGTGTGTGTGTGTGTGTGTGTGTGTGTGTGTGTTGTCTCTGTGTGCGTGTTGTCCCTGTGTGTGTGTGTGTGTGTGTTGTCTCTGTGTGCGTGTTGTCCCTGTGCTTGTTGTCTTTGTGTGTGTGTCGTCTCTGTGTGTGTGTCGTCTCTGTGCGTGTGTCGTCTCTATGTGTGTTTCATCTCTCTGTGTGTGTGCTAAACTTTTGATATACTAGCTTACTCTAAAAATAATGAACACATAACAATGTAATGCATAATATATTTTTAATGAAATAATGCTATGTAGAATATTAATACAAAAATTATATTATGATACGTGGTCATACACACGTTCACTCTCAAACATCCAGAAACGATGGTCCCATGATATAGAATAGTTTTTACCATGTCTTATGCATTTATCACGATCGGTATGTCCTTAGGTATCCAGTGCGCGAAGAACCTGACCTCGTCTTCAGGACGGTGATAAAGCCCTTCAAATTTAGGACACTTAAATTCTTCTAGATTGAAAAGTGGAATCCTAGGGTCACACTTTTGAATTAAAACTTTATCTGTAGGTACATTACCCTTTACGTCGAGTGCTTCAACGCCAAAAAAGCTGCAAATTTCACTGACTTCCTCCTGGACATTTCTCAGTTCCTGACCACTATTATTAAGTGGTGTAATCACTCTATCGTAGAATCCCAGTCTGTTTATATGATGTAATGTAGTACTCCACAAGCTTTTATCATACTCAAACATGTTATAGTTCACTATCCAATGATAACAGTCAATTTCTTTGAGTTCCATTGACAATAATAAAAATGCACATTCAAATATAACACCACAAGATGATTTCTTCAAACCGATAAATTCTGTGTCATACAGTCTTATCATCTTGGAAGGTATTAATGTAGTTGTTAAAATAGAAATACATCATCAAACTTTTATACCTTCGCTCAAGGTTGAATGGAGTTATGGCTAGGAGGATGACTCCTAAAACCATCTGAATTCATTGTGGGGAGGAGCCATAAAACCCTCTCTGACCAATGAAAAATCTCAAAAATTCCTCTGGTCTTGATTTCACCTCTTAACTTAAACAACGAGGCATTCAATAGTCGTTCTTTTCAAAGCTATTAAAAAAGTGTACCATTGTTGCATCTCTGACCAATGAAAAATCTCAAAAATTCCTCTGGTCTTGATTTCACCTCTTAACTTAAACAACGAGGCATTCAATACTCGTTCTTTTCCATGCTATTAAAAAACTGTACCATTGTTGTATCTCCGACCAATGAAAAATCTCAAAAATTCCTCAGGTCGAAAATAAATAAATAAAGTTGAATAATTTCGAAGTTAAAAAATAGTTTGTTTTTATGAAAAAAAAATTGAATTAGAACCATCAGTCTTCATTATTATGAGTATCCAAAACTGGACTTGAGTTTCACATTTGAACCAGAGAATGGACCTAAGTTTCAGATTTGAACGAGAGAATTGTATTTTCCATAATTTTCTTACAGGAAACTAGAGTTTATGGTCAAAAACCCTTATTAGCTCAGATTCTACAGAAATAGTTTATTTTTCAATCTAAAAAGGGACTTAAGTTTCACATTTGAACCAGAGAATTGTATTTTCCATAATTTTCTTACAAAAAACTAGAGTTTACGGTCAAAAACCCTTATTAGCTTAAATTTTACGGAAATAGTTTTATTTTTCGATCCATAAATGGACTTAAGTTTCACATTTTAACCAGAGAATTGACCCAAGTTTCACATTTGAACGAGAGAATTTTATTTTCCATAATTTTCTTACAAAAAACTAGAGTTTACGGTCAAAAACCCTTATTAGCTCAGATTTTAAAGAAATAATTTATTTTTTCGATCCAAAAATGGACTTAAGATTCACATTTGAATCAGAGAATTGTATTTTCCATAATTTTCTTACAAAAAACTAGAGTTTACGGTCAAAAACCCTTATTAACTCAGATTTTACAGAAATAGTTTATTTTTCGATCCTAAAAAGGACTTGAGTTTCACATTTGAACCAGAGAATTGTATTTTCCATAATTTTCTAACAAAAAACTAGAGTTTACGGTCAAAAACCCTTATTAGCTCAGATTTTACAGAAATAGTTTATTTTTTCGATCCAAAAATGGACTTAAGTTTCACATTTGAACCAGAGAATTGTATGTTCCATAATTTTCTTACAAAAAACTAGAGTTTACGGTCAAAAACCCTTATTAGCTCAGATTTTAAAGAAATAATTTATTTTTTCGATCCAAAAATGGACTTAAGATTCACATTTGAATCAGAGAATTGTATTTTCCATAATTTTCTTACAAAAAACTAGAGTTTACGGTCAAAAACCCTTATTAACTCAGATTTTACAGAAATAGTTTTATTTTTCGATCCTAAAAAGACTTAAGTTTCACATTTGAACCAGAGCACTGTATTTTCCGTAATTTTCTTACAAAAAACTATAGTTTACGGTCAAAAACCCTAATAAGCTCAGATTTTACGGAAATAGTTTTATTTTTCGATCCATAAATGGACTTAAGTTTCACATTTGAAGCAGAAAATTGTATTTTCCATAATTTTCTTACAAAAAAACTAGATTTTATGGTCAAAAACCCTCATTATCTCAGATTTTACGGAAATAGTTTTATTTTTCGATCCATAAATGGACTTAAGTTTCACATTTGAATCAGAGAATTGTATATTCCATAATTTTCTAACAACAAACTAGAGTTTACGGTCAAAAAACCCTTATTAGATCAGATTTTACGGAAATAGTTTTATTTTTCGATCCAAAAATGGACTTAAGTTTCATATTTGAACCAGAGAATTGTATTTTCCATAATTTTCTTACAAAAAACTAGAGTTTACGGTCAAAAACTCTTATTAACTCAGATTTTACAGAAATAGTTTATTTTTCGATCCAAAAATGGAGTTAAGTTTCACATTTGAAAGCTACGATCGTAATGAATGATACTTGTTATCAGAAAAAATGTCAATTGCCAAAAGGGAGGGGGGCCCTTCGAGTTTGGGGATAGGGGACCTATAGAGGGTTGATGTCTCTGCTGGTTAGGGTCATTGGTGCTTATGATCCTTGATGGTTCGTACTCACATACACCTTACTACTTGATTTGCAAGGATTTCTATGGTTTGTTCTGAATTTGTTTATTAAAATTATTTTCTTGCCATCTACATCTCTCTTAGTATCAACTTTTTAGTATACTATAACGTTGGACCCTATTTTAAACTGACAACACTGTTCAAACGCCACTTGTGTATTATACAGAACACATCAAAGAAGTAAAGCTAGGTCAAGTCATAAGATCATTTTATCATCGTTAACCATTTTCATAAATTGATATTGTTCCAAATTTATAATAAATAAGGTATGAATTAACATGCTCTTCAGGGTTACCTTAACTGCTAATCACTTTAACCCTTTTTTTTCTCCATCTTCCAAGCTCCGATGTCTCTGATTGGCTCCTAAAAAACGGATGTTAGCTAAAAAAAACAGTTTGGTTGAAAAACTTGGAGTTGAAACTAACCTGTGTGGGGAATCCCCGCTCATACTGTTATCTTTTTTGCGATGTTTAGGAACCGGAGGGGAATCCCCGCTCGCTTGGAAAGGTACCAATGAAAGGCAAGCAAAACTCTCTCCCATCCCTCCAAAAATATTTTATTCAGAGATTTCTTGTTAAAAAATTATCCAATCACTAATTAGAACCAATCACACTCCTATTATTCAAACATTAATTAATATCGTTCATAGTGTCCAATTTGCGAATTCCTTATCCCTTTTTGCAAATGTCAATCAAACAATTCCGATTGTAAAAGCGTGTTTAATCACGTTGCTTGGAAAGGTATCCATAAGTACATGCTTTGAAAAGGTGCCAAGGAACGTAATCTCCCAACCAATCTGGTAATCTGCTTTGAAAAGGTGCCAAGGAACATAAAGTCCTATAATAGCATAGGAAGGAACATAAAGTCCCAGAAGTATAAGGTACTACTCTACTAACTCTCAGCTACGTCAAACAAAATCTCAAAGTTTTGATTGGATGTGTTTGGGGAAATGATGGGCGTGAGAGGAGGGTTAATTGCCCTACCATCACTTTCTACTATTAAAAAAGGCACTAGCCCTTTCAATTTTCAATCAAATGAGCCCTTTTTTGAATTTTCTTTGACAACACTCTTTATAAAATCTTATATGGCGCCAGGGCATAACTTACAACCCTTGCCCAGAGGGCTCTGAGGGATCATCCTCTTCAAAGACCTAATTTCCATAATTTTCAACTCCGTTGAACAAAATGTATATATCAAAATTTTGATTGTTTATGTTTGGGGAAATGGTGGGCGTGAGAGGGGGGTTAGTTTTCCTCCAAAAACTTTCAACTATTAGTATATCTCAAAATTTTGATTGCTTGTGTTCGGGGAAACTGTGGGCTTGAGAGGGGGATAGTTGCCCTCCCATAACTTTAAACTATTCAACAATACCTTTCAATTTCCAATCGAATGAGCCCTTTTGAATTTTTTACGACAATGCTTTCTATAAAAACCTTATATACCCCTAGGGCATAACTTACTACCCTTGCCCTGAGGGCTGTGGGGGGGGGGGGTCATCCTTAAAGACCTAATTTCCAGAACTTTCAACTACGTTGAACAAAATGTATATCTCAAAATTTTTATTGGATGTGTTTGGGGAAATGGTGGGCTTGGAAGGGGTGTTAGATGCCTTCCAATCATTTTTGGCTATTAAAACGGAAACAAGCCCTTCCAATTTCCAACCGAATGAGACCTTTTCGAAGTTTCTACGACAACTTCTTCGATACGAACTGTCTTAGTCTAAAACAAAGAAAGAAAGAAAGAAAGAAAGAAAGAAAGAAATAATACATTGTGTCAACATCGCTCTTTACTTAGGCAGTGCTATTGGGCTGCCTATGATATCATTTTTTTAATACACGACAACGGCTTTCATGTATAAGAAGACAGAAAGAAACTTGGCAGAGGCCTCAACCTGTTTTCAATAAAAAAAAAAATTCATGTCATTCTAAGGGCAGAAACCACTGGAAGAATCACATTCCAGCCCTTTGATGCCCTATGTGTCCCAGCAGCCCCAAGTTCTATTGCGTCAAAATATCATGATACTTATTTAAAAATAAAATCAAAACATGGAAATACAGACACATTAACAGAATTTTTATTTAAGACAGTGAAGTATATAAAATTCCAAGTATATTGATTTTATATCGATGAACCTTTATTAAAGAATATAAAAGGGGAACTAAAGTGACGTTTATATGCTGCATACCATTTTTATTGAAACAACACTGTACAAAAATACATCTGAAAATGAAACGCCCACCAACCTGAATCAATTGAAATGCATAGGTTCAGAAAAAGCAATGTTGTGCCCAGTGGTGGTACGTCCACTAGGCAAACAGGCCGGCCGCCTGGGGCAGCAACCTGGGGAGGTAGGCAAAAAATAGAAAAACTACAAAAAATTATTTCAGACTAAAACCTTATAACATTTAGCTTGATTGACGTTTTACAGGTCAACTTACTGATTCATACTGCGTGAGTGACGTGAGTGACAGACGACACTCGACAGTAGTCGACAGACTCGGTTATGCGCTGAGGAATGTCAAGAGACGTGGGTAAGCACTGTGCTATATGCGGGGATTGGAAAGCAGGGAGGGAGTGCGGTGGCCGCCATGTACTCTCAGAGTAGCCGCGTGACCCTGAAGGCTACGAAGTTCTTTGCTTTGGTTCAAGAAATTTATGTTTAATTTTCTGCCTCAAAACAACGTTGGAATACTCTTAAAAACATGTAACTAACTTGACGCTCAAGCCCCTTAGTGAAATCAGATGGGAAAGTCTAATAGATGCTCTCGAACCTCTTCGATATCGATTGGGTGATTTTCATAACGCTTTAATAGACATTTATGAAGATCGCTCTTTAAATAGGTAAACAGGTAACAACTCGCGAGTGTAAGCTTCAGATCTGGCAAAAAAACATTGAAAAATACAATTTTGTTGTAAGTGTGGTTTTATGGCACAGTATACTTTTTGAAATCAACATAACAAGTAAGCAGTTACAGTCCAAACTATTTGATTTGGCTGCTGCCAAAGATCAACTAAGCAAAACTAAATTGTACTTACAAAGGTTACGTGGCGACGATGGCTTTGGAAGCATTCTAGTTGACACCCATGGAGTGGCATTGAAGCTAAACATACAACCAATATTTGAAACAGAAACCCTGCCAACTTGGTTGAAAAAAAAAATCAGTTTGATTACGAAGCGGATGATGAACCTTTGGTTTACCCTCAAGAAAACTTCAAAGTCAATTTCTGTTTTGCCATTCTCGATACTGCAATTTCTTCTATGGATGAAAGATTTCAATAGTTAGACAAGATTACTTCTATACTCGGATTTCTCTACAACATATCCAAGATAAATGCCGCAACAACAAAGTTCCTGATGAACGGTTGTATCAATTTGCAACATTTCCTCTCAAACAATGATGCTAAAGATATTGAAGGCCACGCACTTTGCAATAAAGTTCAACCCAATTTCTACGAGAGTACCAAAGAACGCAACAGCCAGAAGATTTCCTTAACTTCATCATAAGCAATGGCCTTAAAGATTGTGCCCCAAATTTGTCCGTGGCTTTGCGGATTTTGCTGACTCTACCTGTGTCTGTTGCTAGTGGTGACCGTAGTTTTTCAAAATTAAAATTAATTAAAACTTATACTCGATCCACCATTACGCAAGAAAGGCTTCAAGGACTAGCCACTCTATGAGTTGAACAAGACTTGGCAAAAGACATCGACTTGAACGAACTGGTGACTTCTTTCACAAAGATGAAATTAAGAAACAATAAATTGTGAACTGTAGACCTTCTTTCTGTTAACTTTTCACTTTTCTCTATAATCTATGTAAACTTTTTAGAATTAAAGTTATCTCTTCTGCAAAATTATCGGTTTTCTTTGATAAGTTCCTATTATAAACATAATGAAATAAATACTCTGACACTAAAGTTTTAGCGTATAATTATCTATCATAATTATGGTTGTACTAGCAGCCACACAGGTTAGATTTTCTTTGTTAAATATTCTTTATATTGTTTGTATTTGCATATGTAATTTGTGATGGTGTGCGTAAATTAATGTAACAGTCTCATTAAGTCCAAAAAAGGAAACATTAAACTTTCAAATGGGGATAAATCCATTTATTTAGACATTGAAAAAACAGGTACAAAAGTCCAGATATTTCGGTCACATATACAGGGCCCGTCTTCAGTAGAAATCCTAAAATAATAAAGTTGAACTAGCATATTTATATGTAAAAAAAATTAATAAATTTTTGGGTCATTCACAAAATAATGAACTTCCAGATTATTCACTAGATTATTTTCAGAGAGAGTTCATTGACAAAGTTCATTCAAAGTTCTTGATGTAAATTTTCTTCTTTAATCTTGCCCAAATGTAAAACAAATTTCCAATGAAAGTGGTAAAGCCTTCCGTGTCTTCTAATTGCAAACCAAATGTTGAGTTTTTAGATGTTTACTGGGTTGGTCTCTTTTCCCCATGTATATGACGTATTTTCGACGTAACACCTTTAAATTAGGTGTTGTTTTCTTAGACCACACTGCCGTTCTAAGACGAACAAATAAACTTTCAAATGGGGATAAATCCATTTATTTAGACATTGAAGAAACAGGTACAAAAGTCCAGATATTTCGGTCACATATACAGCGACCGTCTTCAGTAGAAATACTAAAATAATAAAATTGAAACTAGCATATTTATATGTAAAAAAATAAATAACTTTTCGGGTCATTCACAAAATAATGAACTTCCGGATTATTCACTGGATTATTTTCAGAGAGAGTTCATTGACAAAGTTCATTCAAAGTTCTTGATGTAAATTTTCTTCTTTAATCTTGCCCAAATGTAAAACAAATTTCCAATCAAAGTGGTAAAGCCTTCCGTGTCTTCTAATTGCAAACCAAATGTTGAGTTTTTAGATGTTTACTGGGTTGGTCTCTTTTCCCCATGTATATGACGTATTTTCGACGTAACACCTTTAAATTATGTGTTGTTTTCTTACACCACACTGCCGTTCTAAGACGAACAAATAAACTTTCAAATGGGGATAAATCCATTTATTTAGACAGTGAAAAAACAGGTATAAAAGTCCAGATATTTTGGTCACATATACAGCAACCGTCTTCAGTAGAAATACTAAAATAATAAAATTGAAACTAGCATATTTATAAGTAGAAGGCTATCTTATAGTCGTGGCAGTACAAAATTCGGTTATCAAAAGAATGTATCTCGTGACAGTACACCTAATATGGGCAAAGAGTCCCTAGGGGAGATGGATTTCTGAGAAATTGATTGCGTAATCGATTGGGAATTTGGAACACCTGTGCTGTCAGTCATTAATCAAATTGTTTCCAGGCAAAGTTTAATAATGTCTGACAGGTACTGTCAACATTTCTCCAGGAATAGATCCAAGTCATTAATGTCTTTGCCTCGGAAACAACTCTTTTGGTCGAACTCCAAAAGATATTAATAACCAAACGCCATGGAAACAGTTCTCCAAGAAAAATCTTAGCGATGAATTGTTTTAGCGCGGGAATCAGGTTTCATAGTAATTTGAAATGCGACAGTGCAGAGATGCCAAAAACAAAAGGAACACGCTGAAATTACGTTTAGGGATTATTTGGGCGAAACTGTTTTAGACAGGTTATGGAATTATTTCGGCGAAACAGTTAGAGACATTTTAAAAGATGATTTTTGAAGAGATTTTAGAAGAGGATTTGAGGGTGAAACTCTATGGTCGTTTATACTACACAAGTCCATTTGAACAGTGTTGTGAGATCCTCTACCCCAACCCCGAAGGGTTCCGATCCCCCTACCCCAACCCCGAAGGAAGCCCCCGGTCCTCAAAGGTCCCCCGGGCTCCCAAAGGACCACCCAACCCTTAAGGGTCCCCCAGACCCCCAAAGGACCCCCCGGGCCCCAAAGGGCCCCTCCCCCTTGGTCCCCAAAGGGCCCCTAACCCCCCCCCCCCCCTCTTCCTCCCTCTCCTCCCAAATTTTATAATATTTATAATATTTTATGATATTAATATATAATATTAATAATAAATTTTATAATATTAAATTTTATAATATTAATAATTTTATAATATTAATAATACAAATTTTATAATATTAATAATATTTAATTTTCTTAATGAAAATTTTATAATATTTTGAGAAAAAAGAATTGATCAATAACTTATTTCATTTTCATTAAGAAAATTCAGAATCGAAGTTGAACTTTTCTTTTTTCGGGGAAATATTTGGAACAGAACTTTAAATTTGACTCTTTGAGAAAGGTCGGAACTGAATTTCAGAAAATTTAGAATTAAAGTGAAACTTTTTATCTTCATAGAAAATAATCACAATCATAGTATAAATTTCCTATCTTCTATGAAAAATTTAGAACAATATTTAAAATTTTGTCATCTCTTTGAGAAAAATCTGAATTGAAGTGGAAAATTTTATATTATTTTAGGAAAACAGAATTGATCAATAACTTATTTCATTTTCATTGTGAAAATTCAGAATCGAAGTTGAACTTTTCTTTTTCCGGGAAAATATTTGGAACAGAACTTCAAATTTTTTCATCTCTTTGAGAAAGGTCGGAATTGAATTTAAGAAAATTTAGAATTAAAGTGAAACTTTTTATCTTCATGGAAAATAATCACAATCATAGTATAACTTTTCCTATCTTCTATGGAAAAATTTAGAACTGAACTTTAAATTTTTATGTCTTGGTGAACTTAAAAGTGATATGGAAACTTTTTATTTTCTCTGGAGAAATTAGAAATGAATTATGTTCTTTGGTAAAATTCAGATTAGAACTTGAACTTTTCTATCTTCTATGAAAAATTTGTAACGGTATTTTAAATTTTTTCATCTGTTTGAGAAAAATCTGAACTGAAGTGGAAAATTTTTATATTATTTTGGGAAAATAGAAATGATCAATAACTTATTTCATTTTCATTGAGAAAATTCAGAATCGAAATTGAACTTTTCTTCACTTCTTTGAGGAAATTTAAAATTGAAGTGAAACTTTTACTCTTCATAGAAAATAATCACAATCATAGTATAACTTTTCCTATCTTCTACGGAAAAATTTAGAAGTGAACTTTAAATTTTTTATGTCTTGGTGAACTTAAAACTGAAGTGTAAGCTTTTTATTTTCTATGGAGAAATTAGAATTGAATTGTGTTCTTTGGTAAAATTCAGAAGAGAACTTGAATATTCACGATCAAAGTATAACTTTTCCAATATTCTATGAAAAATTTGGAACAGAACTTTAAATTTTTTCATCTCTATGTGAAAAGTTGGAACAGAATTTAAGAAAATTTAGAATTAAAGTGAAACTTTTTATCTTCATAGAAAATAATCACAATCATAGTATAACTTTTCCTATCTTCTACGGAAAAATTTAGAACTGAACTTTAAATTTTTTATGTCTTGGTGAACTTAAAACTGAAGTGTAAGCTTTTTATTTTCTCTGGAGAAATTAGAATTGAATTGTGTTCTTTGGTAAAATTCAGAAGAGACCTTGAACTTTTCTATCTTCTATGAAAAATTGAGCCTGCTAGTAGTATCTTTATCTCTAAAAATTCTTTTTCTTACATCTCTGACCTTTTTAATAGATATTCTGAACGTTTGACGTTCTAGCATACCCTAAAAATAATGAACACTTAACAAAATAATGCATAAGATATTTTTAATGAAATAACGACATGTAGAATATTAATATAAAAATATGTTAAATACATTATTATACATTATTAGTACACTTTCGCTTCACTTTCCGTCAATTCATCTTTATATTCATTGATGATATTGTCTGCTAATGTCCTTTTTATTCTGCCTGCGATTCCACTGTCTATTGTCACATTATTTTTACATAGATAGCAGTTTTGACATATTGACAAGATATGATTAATGACATTATTGCAGGAGTATGCTTGTCTTCTTCTTGTTCTCTTTAAAATGCTAATACCGGAAAGATGCTGATAGGATGTATCAACAGGTAATGTGTTACCAGCAACAGTAGCAAGGAGTTGTCCCCGATCATCGACAATTATTTTTAAGTTGGCATTCTCTTTGAGCACTAATTTCTCTGGTAATGTTACTCTCGCATATCCACCGTTTACACGATTGAAATTCTTGGGTACTCCAAAGAAATCTAACTTCTCGCTGTCATGACAACGCATTCACACACTTCCAATAGTGTTACCACTTGCACTCGTTTCATTGTTCAGGTATTTCTCCTTGTCAGCATTCAACGCGACGATGATTTTTTCATGTGTACATACTTTCGTCGAATAATTCATCTTCACTTTTTTAAAGATATGAATTGTGTGTTTATCCTTCCACTGCGAAAAAAATACTGATTTAATGCACACAATAAACTAGGTAGTGTCGATAACCTGCCATAGAGTACCAGTGGGAAAGCCGCGTCGTGTCTATGAACAAGCACAGAGTACGATTGGTAGTGCCGTAAGCATATTTCATATAATTTTAAGATATGTAAAAAAGTTAATACCATGTTAAAAAAATTTCAAAAATTATTTTAAAAAAATGGGGGGGGGGTCCCGGTGGTCTTTGGGGGCTCGAGGGGCATTAGGGGGACCGGGGGCCTTTGGGGTTGGGGTATGAGACCTTACGACACTGATCAAATGGAACTTGTGTATTATAACGACCACAGAGTTTCACCCTCAAATCCTCTTCTAAAACATCTTCAAAAATCATCTTTTAAACTGTCTCTAACCGTTTCGCCGAAATAATTCCCTAAGATAATAATTTGTTCTGAAAAGATATAATAATGCCTTAAAAAGTATTAAAATGGGGGCTCAGGAGCCTTTGGGACGCCGGGGGCCCTTTGGGGGGCTCGGGGGGGGGACCCTTCTGTGTCTCAATGCAAAAAAAAAATATTAAAAAATGGGGGAGGGGGGAGGAGGAGGGGGAGGAGGGGGAGGAGGGGGAGGAGGGGGAGGGGGAGGGGAGGAGGGGGAGGAGGGGGGCGGTGAGGAGGGGGGGAGAGGGAGGGAGAGGGAGGGGAGGGGCCCTTTGGGGGCCAAGGGGGGAGGGGCCCTTTGGGGCCTGGGGGGTCCTTTCGGGGTCTGGGGGACCCTTGAGGGCCGGGTGGTCCTTTGGGAGCCCGGGGGACCTTTGAGGACCGGGGGCTTCCTTCGGGGTTGGGGTAGGGGGATCGGAACCCTTCGGGGTTGGGGTAGAGGATCTCACAACACTGTTCAAATGGAACTTGTGTAGTATAACGACCATAGAGTTTCACCCTCAAATCCTCTTCTAAAATCTCTTCAAAAATCATCTTTTAAAATGTCTCTAACTGTTTCGCCCAAATAATTCCATAACCTGTCTAAAACAGTTTCGCCCAAATAATCCCTAAACGTAATTTCAGCGTGTTCCTTTTGTTTTTGGCATCTCTGCGCTGTCGCATTTCAAATTACTATGAAACCTGATTCCCGCGCTAAAACAATTCATCGCTAAGATGTTTCTTGGAGAACTGTTTCCATGGCGTTTGGTTATTAATATCTTTTGGAGTTCGACCAAAAGAGTTGTTTCCGAGGCAAAGACATTAATGACTTGGATCTATTCCTGGAGAAATGTTGACAGTACCTGTCAGACATTATTAAACTTTGCCTGGAAACAATTTGATTAATGACTGACAGCACAGGTGTTCCAAATTCCCAATCGATTACGCAATCAATTTCTCAGAAATCCATCTCCCCTAGGGACTCTATGCCCATATTAGGTGTACTGTCACGAGATACATTCTTTTGATAACCGAATTTTGTACTGCCACGACTATAAGATAGCCTTCTACTTTTATATGTAAAAAAATTAATAAATTTTTGGGTCATTCACAAAATAATGAACTTCCGGATTATTCACTGGATTATTTTCAGAGAAAGTTCATTGACAAAGTTCATTCAAAGTTCTTGATGTAAATTTTCTTCTTTAATCTTGCCCAAATGTATAACAAATTTCCAATGAAAGTGGTAAAACCTTCCGTGTCTTCTAATTGCAAACCAAATGTTGAGTTTTTAGATGTTTACTGGGTTGGTCTCATTTCCCCATGTATACGACGTATTTTCGACGTAACACCTTTAAATTAGGTAATGTTTTCTTAGACCACACTGCCGATACTGCCACACTGCCTATGTGACCGAAATATCTGGACTTTTGTACCTGTTTTTTCACTGTCTAAATAAATGGGTTTATCCCCATTTGAAAGTTTATTTGTTCGTCTTAGAGCGGCAGTGTGGTCTAAGAAAACAACACCTAATTTAAAGGTGTTACATCGAAAATACGTCATATACAGGGGGAAATGAGACCAACCCAGTAAACATCTAAAAACTCAACATTTTGTTTGCAATTAGAAGACACGGAAGGCTTTACCACTTTCATTGGAAATTTGTTTTACATTTGGGCAAGATTAAAGAAGAAAATTTACATCAAGAACTTTGAATGAACTTTGTCAATGAACTCTCTCTGAAAATAATCCAGTAAATAATCCGGAAGTTCATTATTTTGTGAATGACCCGAGAAGTTATTTATTTTTTTTACATATAAATATGCTATATATATGCTCAAGTTCAAGATTATGTTTTTACATATAAATATGCTAGTTTCAATTTTATTATTTTAGTATTTCTACTGAAGACGGTCGCTGTATATGTGACCGAACTATCTGGACTTTTGTACCTGTTTTTTCACTGTCTAAATAAATGGATTTATCCCCATTTGAAAGTTTATTTGTTCGTCTTAGAACGGCAGTGTGGTCTAAGAAAACAACACCTAATTTAAAGGTGTTACGTCGAAAATACGTCATATACAGGGGGAAATGAGACCAACCCAGTAAACATCTAAAAACTCAACATTTGGTTTGCAATTAGAAGACACGGAAGGCTTTACCACTTTCATTGGAAATTTGTTTTACATTTGGGCAAGATTAAAGAAGAAAATTTACATCAAGAACTTTGAATGAACTTTGTCAATGAACTCTCTCTGAAAATAATCCAGTGAATAATCCGGAAGTTCATTATTTTGTGAATGACCCGAGAAGTTATTTATTTTTTTACATATAAATATGCTAGTTTCAATTTTATTTTTTTAGTATTTCTACTGAAGACGGTCGCTGTATATGTGACCGAAATATCTGGACTTTTTTACCTGTTTTTTCAATGTCTAAATAAATGGATTTATCCCCATTTGAAAGTTTATTTGTTCGTCTTAGAACGACAGTGTGGTCTAACAAAACAACACCTAATTTAAAGGTGTTACGTCGAAAAAAAGGTAGAAAAAAAAGAATATGAAGTGGTGATTTTGGGTAAGGGTTCAATTGGGGTGGAAAATGGAAACAAAAATCTAATTGTGAGGGGGGGGGGGCAAAAATATCTTGCCTAGATTGGCAGAATAGGTTGCGCCAGCCCTGATTGTGCCCCAACATGAAATCGAAATTCTTACCAAATAATAAAATTGTTGATAAAAAGCCTACAAGGCCTTTCCAGCTCGTAGACGAAAAAATATTGTACTATTGACAAAACAGCAGAACGAGGGGAAGGGGGAGTGCATTTACTACGAAACCAGAGTTTTCACGCAGCTAAATGAAACCTTTCCTCAATCAGCATCCCCATTCTGGAAATGACTTAAAAGAAGAGATTGTATTTACTATTTCTACTTAAACATTCAAGAGGCATTTAGACAAATAGTCAAAAAGGACTAGAAAGGAACATGGTCTGTGTCACATACAGAGCCTAAATGACTGGGGGTGAGTTGCCCTCTAATCACTTTCAACTGTTAAAAAGGGCACTAGCCCTTTCAATTTCCAATCGAATGAGCCCTTTTTGAAGTTTCTACAACAACACTTTCTATAAAAACCTTATATGCCCCCAGGGCATAACTTACAACACTTTCCCTGAGGTTGTGGGGGGGAGGGGCTCGAAATTTTGATTGGGTGTGTCTGGGGAAATGGTGGGCGTGAGAGAGGAGTTAGTTGCCGTCCAAGCACTTTCGGCTATTATAAAGGCCACTAGCCCTTTTAATTTCCAATTGAATCAGCCCTTTTTGAAGTTTCTACGACAACACTATCTATAAAAACCTTATACACACCCAGGGACTAACGTACAACTTTTCCCTTAAGGGTGGGGGGAAGTTTGGCATCCTCAAAGACATAATTTTCAGAACTTTCAACTACGCCGAACAAAATGGCTATCTCAAAACTTTGATTGAATGTGTTTGGGGAAATAGTGGGCGTGAGAGGGGGGTTAGTTACTCTCCAATCATTGTCGACTATTAAGAAGGGCACTAGCCCTTTCAATTTCCAATCAAATGAGCCCTTTTTTTAAGTTTCTTTGACAACTCTTTACATAAGAACCTTGTATACCCCCAAAACATAACTTACAACCTTGCCCTGAAGGCTGTGGAAGGGGGGGGGGGTTATCATCCTTAAAGACCTAATTTCCAGAATTTTCAACTACGTTGAACAAAATGTCTATTTAAAAAATTTGATTGGATGTAGTTGTGGAAATGGTGGGCGTGAGAGGGGGGTTAGTTGCCCTACAATCACTTTCGGATATTAAAAAGGGCACAAGCCCTTCCAATTTCCAATCAAATGAGCCCTTTTCGAAGTTTCTACGACAACTCCTTCGATACGAAGTGCCCTGGTCTAAAACAAACAAAGAAAGAAAGAAAGAAAGAAACAGTACATTGTGCCAACATCGTTCTTTACTTAGGCAGCGCTATTGCGCTGCCTATGATATCATTGTTTTAATAAACAACAACGGCTTTCTTGTATAAGAAGACAGAAAGAAAGTTGGCAAAGGCCTCAATCTGTTGCCGATAAATAAGTCTAATGTCATTTTAAGGGCAGAAACCACTGGAAGAATCATATTCCAGCCCTTTGATGCCCCATGTGTCCCAGCAGCCCCAAATCCTATAGGTCAAAATTTAAAGATACTTATTTATAAATGAAATAAAAACATGGAAATCCAGACAAATTAAAGCATTTTTATTTAAGACAGTCAAGTATATAAAATCCCATGACTATGATTTTAAATCGATAAACCCATATTAAAGAATATAAAAAGGGAACTAAAGTGACTGCTATATGCTGCATACCACTTTTACTGAGACAGCACTGTATATAAATGCCTCTCAAAATGAAACGCCTACCAACCTGAATCAATTGAAACGCATAGGTTCAGCAAAAGCAAAATTGTGCCCCCACATGAAATTGAAATTCTAACCAAATGATAAAATTTTTGATAAAAAGCCTACAAGGTCTTTCCAGCTCCTACACGAAAAACCTATCTACTATTGACAAAACAGCAGTACGGGGGGGGGGGCATTTTCTTCGAGACCATATGTTTCACGCAGCTAAATGAAATGTTTTCTCAAGCAGTATCCCCATTCTGGAAATGACTTAAAGGAAGAGATTGTATTTACGATTTTTACTTAAACATTCAGGAAGCATTTAGACAAATAGTCAAAGTAGGACTGGGAAGGAGTATGGTCGGTGTCACATACACAGCCTAAATGACTGCTAACAACTATAGCCCAATAGCTGTGAATGACGTAAGAAATAGAAACGATATAATCTATAACTCCTTTTGATCTGGATCAAATCGACAGCTCCACAGTCTAGGATTTAAAGAGAAATATCTCTTAACCAAATTTAAGAAAAAATTATTATTTAATAAGTCATGACTAAACCAAAAGCATCCATCCCCTTATCCTATCTCAACACTATTAATTCCCGCTACTGAGACATTGCAGGTATGGTATTTAATAAGACGCGTATAGATAGTGTCTTTTGATATAGCTCTATTCTTTTCCCCTCAGAAGCCTACTACTTTTTTCGCTAACACCAAACCAAATATGAACCTAATATAATCTATAACTCCTTTTGATTTGGGTCTAATCGATAGATCCTTAGTCTAGGATACAAAGAGAAATATCTTTAAATCACATTTAAGAAAAAATGACAATTTAATAATTCATTACTAAACCAAAAGAATTAATCCCCTTGTCCTATCTCTACATCAATAATTCCCGCTCCTGAGACATTGCAGGTATGGTATTTAATAACACGCGTATATATAGTATCTTTTGATTTACCTATATTATTTCCCCCTTAAAAGCCCACTACTTGCGTCGCTAACCCCAAACTCAACATGCACCTGATAGAATCTATAAATCCTTTTGATTTGGTTCAGTCGATAGCACCGTGGACTAGGATACAAAGAGAAATATCTCGAAATCACATTTAAGAAAAAATGACTATTTAATAAGTCATGACTTAATCAAAACTATTCATCCCATTATCCTATCTCAAAATTTCTAATTCCCGCTCCTGAGACATTGCAGGTATGGTATTTAATAAGACGCGTATAGATAGTGTCTTTTGATATAGCTCTATTCTTTTCCCCTCAATAGCCTACTACTTGTGTCACTAACCCCAAACTCATTATGCACCTGATATAACCTATACCTCCTTTTGATTTGGGTCTAATCGATGGCATCCATAGTGGCATCCGTAATCCCATTTAAGCAAAAATGACCATTTGATAAGTCATGACTAAACCAAGAGCATTCATCCCCTTATCGTATCTCTACATCATTAATTCCTGCTCCTAAGATATTGCAGGTATGGTATTCAATAACACGCACATAGATAGTTTCTTTCGATTTTGCTCTATTCTTTATCCCCTGAGAAGCCTACAACTAGTGTCACTAACACCAAACTCAACATGCACCTAATAGAATCTATAACTCCTTTTGATTTGGGTCTAATCAATAGATCCATAGTCTAGAATACAAAGAAAATATCTATAAATCACATTTAAGAAAAACTGACCATTCAATAAGTTATGACTAAACCAAAAGCATTCTTCCCCTTGTCCTATCTCTACGTCAATAATTCCCGCTCCTGAGACATTGCAGGTATGGTATTTAATAACACGCGTATAGATAGTGTCTTTTGATTTAGCTCTATTCTTGTCCCCTCAAAAGCCTACTACTTGTGTTGCTAACCCCAAACTCAACATGCACCTGATAGAATCTATTACTCCTTTTGATTTGGATAAAATCGATAGCAGCATGGTCCAGGATACAAAGAAATATCTCGAAATCACATTTAAGAAAAAAATACTAATTAATAACTCATGACTAAATCAAAAATATCCATCCCCTTATCCTATCTCAACACTATTAATTCCCACTCCTGAGACATTGCAGGTATGGTATTTAATAACACGCGTATAGATAGTTTCTTTCGATTTAGCTCTATTCTTTATCCCCATAGAAACCTACAACTAGTGTGTCGCTAACACCAAACTCAACATGCACCTAATAGAATCTATAATTCCTTTTGATTTGGGTCAAATCAATAGATCCATAGTCTAGGATACAAACAAAAATATCTTGAAATCACATTTAAGAAAAACTGACCATTTAATAAGTCATGACTAAACCAAAAGCATTCTTCCCCTTGTCCTATCTCTATATCAATAATTCCCGCTCCTGAGACATTGCAGGTATGGTATTTATTAACACGCGTATATATAGTGACTTTTGATTTAGCTCTATTCTTTTCCCCTCAAAAGCCTACTACTTGTGACGCTAACCCCAAACTCAACATGCACCTGATAGAATCAAAACTATCCATCCCTTTACCCTATCCCAACAATATTAATTCTCGCTCCTAAGACATTGCAGGTATAGTATTTAATAACATGCGTATAGATAGTGTCTTTTGATTTACCTCTATTCTTTTCCCCTCAAAAGCCTACTACTTGCGTCGCTAAACCCAAACTCAATATGCACCTGATATAATCTTTAACTCCTTTTGATTTGGGTTTAATCGATAGCTCCATGGTCTAGAATCCAAAGAGAAATATCTCGAAATCATGTTTAAGAAAAAATGACCATTTGATAAGTCATGACTGAACCAAAAGCATTCTTCCCATTGTCCTATCTCTACGTCAATAATTCCCGCTTCTGAGACATTGCAGGTATGGTATTTAATAGCACGCATACAGATAGAATTTTTTGATTTCCTTCTGTTCCCCCCCCCCCCAAAAAAAGCCTACAACTTGCGTCCCTAATTCTAAAATCAACATGCACCTTATAGAGTCTATAACTCCTTTTTATTTGGGTCTAATCAATAGATCCATAGTCTAGGATACAAAGAGAAATATCTTGAAATCAAATTTAAGAAAAACTGAGCATTCATATCTCTACAACAATAATTCCCGCTCTGAGGCATTGCAGGTATGGTATTTAATACGTCGCGTATAGACAGTATCTTTTGATTTACCTCTATTCTTTTCCTCAAAAATGCTTACTACTTGCGTCGCTAACCCAAAACTCAACATGCACCTGATAGAATCAAAACTATCCATCCCCTTATCCTATTTCAGTTATGACTAAACCAAAAGCATTCTTCCTCTTGTCCTATCTCTACATCAATAATTCCCGCTCCTAAGACATTCCAGGTATGGTATTTAATAACACGCATATAGATAGTGTCTTTTGATTTAGCTCTATTCTTGTCCCCTCAAAAGCCTACTAATTGCGTCGCTAACCCCAAACTTTACATGCATCTGATAGAATCAAAACTATCCATCCCCTTATCCTATCTCAACAATATCAATTCTCGCTTACACCAAACCCAATATGCACCTGGTAGAATCTATAACTCCTTTTGCTTTGGGTCTAATGGATAGATCCATAGTCTAGGATACAAAGAGAAATATCTTGAAATCACATTTAAGAAAAAATGACCATTTAATAAGTCATGACTAAACCAAAAGTATTCACCCCCTTGTCCCATCTCTACATCAATAATTCCCGCTCCTGAGACATTGCAGGTATGGTATTTAATAACACGCATATAGATAGTGTCTTTTGATTTAGCTCTATTCTTGTCCCCTCAAAAGCCTACTACTTGCGTCACTAACCCCAAACTCAACATGCACCTGATAGAATAAAAACTATCCATCCCCTTATGCTATTTCAACACTATTAATTCTCGCTCCTGAGACATTGCAGGTATGGTATTTAATAACATCCGTATAGACAGTGGCTTTTGATTTAGCTCTATTCTTTTCCCCGGAAAAGCCTACTACTTGCGTCGGTAAACCCAAACTTAATATGCACCTGGTATAATCTTTAACTCCTTTTGATTTGGGTCTAATCGATAGCTTTATAGTCTAGAATCCAAAGAAAAATATCTTGAAATCACATTTAAGAAAAAATGACCATTTGATAAGTCTTGATTAAATCAAAAGCATCCATTCCCTACTCTTATCTCAACAGTATTAATTACCGCTCTTCACTTAATGTAGGATTCCTATAAAAAGGAAAACCGATTTCATCCAACCCAAATAAAAAAAACTTATTAATATAGCTGTTAGTGGATTCACCTTGTTAATTATATTCAGACAGGTATTTGAAAAGGAAATGCTTCCTGGATTACGCTAATGGTGTCATTACTCTAGTTTATGCAACTCGACCCAAATATGGCTGTGACGTAACACCTGCTATCGTGACTACTTGTATTACAGGATAGGGATAACTATAAAAAGCAGGGGATACGTTTAAAATATTCCTATCTGACCATTTAAAACCTTCCTATCTGTGCTTTTGAAACTTTCCTATCGATGCCTTTAATGTAAATGTCCCAATACTTCTCCCCTAATCTGTGTCTTCCACCGGAATACATCATACCTACTGAAAATTGAATAGAAGAAACATAAATTCAGCTAAAAAATTACTTTTGAAAAATGAACAGTTGGACAACTTCCAATACTTTATCAACGCGTATTCAAAGTATTCTTCGGGTCGCAGCGATTCAATTGTTTTAGGAGGAGTATCAGTGGGGGGGCAAGAAAAACAATTTCGCAAACTTTTCATTAGGAGAACTGGCGTCAATAATAGGAAAGGCTAGACTAAGCAACCAAATTATGGAGGCCTTTATAATTTATAGAATAAAGGAAAGAAATCCAAGCCATGGTATAGTTCTTCAAGGAGCACCAGTTGTAAACAAGTTCTTATTACAACTCAAAAATCCAGGTTATTTGATTCCTGCCAAACTTTCAATTTTTTTTTTTCGTTAATGAATTTGGTTTGCACTGGACATTTATTTATCATTGATAGTCAGAACAGGGTTACATTTGTTTTCCCCTTACAGAGTGAAGACGAATATTTGGGCAAATTTTCAAACGTTTTTCTTGATAAGTGCCCTGATTTAAAAATGCTACCCTTTAAATTAAAAAAAAACAAGAAGATGGTTTCAATTGGGGGCTGATGTGACTTCAATTTATAAATTTTGCTTGCAACTCAATCAATTTGGAGTGTGAAGATCCACTCAACGATCTCTTCTTAAATTTCAGAGACGAAGAAAATTGAATTGACAATTTGGCAGATGACAAAAGTAGCAATACAATGCGAGCCCAAATCTTTGCAGAAATTGTAAGAGCCATGGACGTATCATTGAACAATATTTGCAGAATTCGCAGAATGTCACCTGTAACATATCAGTCAAATTTTGATTCGTCAGATTAAAGATGAGCAAACAATTGGATTGGATGAATAAAAGTTCAAATAGGGACAAAATCCTTTTAATAGACAGTGATAAATTTCACAAACATAAAATGAGCATGGAAACTGCCTTTCCATGATGATAAATGAAAGTTCAAATAGGGATAAAATCTGTACTTAAATTTCAGAGACGAAGAAAATATAATTGACAATTTGGCAGATGATGAAAGTAGCAATACTATGGAGTCCAATTCTTTTCAGAAAATGTAAAAGCCATGAACGTATCATTGAATAATAGTTGCAGAATTTGTAGAATGTCAGCTAAAACTTATCAGTCAAATTCTGATTCGTCAGATCCAGGAGATGCAAAATGGGGATAAATCCTTTTAATAGACAGTGATAAATTTCACAAACAGTGATAAATTTCACTAAAATATTAGATATTTCGGTCAAATATGCAGTGACCTTCATCAGTATTAAAACTAAACTAAAAAAAAATTAAAAACAATAATTTATATACGAAATATAATGAAACTACATGTTTCTTAAAAATCTAATTCTTTCCAAAGCATCACAGAAGCTAGTCTCTTTGTCCTTCTTGGATCCGGTCCATTAGCGTTGAATTAACTAAAACTTGGACAGAGGTTAACTACATAGGATGAATTGAACTTTACTCTATCAGATTTTAGTAAGTTATCGTAGATAGAGTTCAAACCAAAGTCACCCGTGTCACGATTTAAAGCTATATTCCTTAATAAAATTTTATTAATTTCAAGAGTTTCGCGAAAATTATGCTTTAAAGTCCAGTCCCTAGAAATCAAACAGACAATATCGAACAAAAATAAAATGGTCTGGAAAATTAAAAATATGTTTCGAAAGGGCTGAAGTAAAATCTTCAGACTTAGAATTTCGCTTTAATGCCAATGAAATAGAATCTTTATGCTGTAATAATCTCATTTCCAAATTCTGGTTAGTACGTCCCACATATGAGCTTCCGAAAGTACATGTGATCTGAAAGACCCCACTTTGTTGCCCCAATGAAGTTAGATCCTTCCCAGAATTTAGAAAGCTACCCAAAGTATTATTACTCTTTAAAGCTACATTTAGACCATTACAAGGCAATGTGAATAATTGTCAATTATATATTTTCAAATAAAAAATAATCGATGAATTGAATCCAATAAAAGAACTGAGTCAGATAAAACAGTTGAATCAGACGACATTCATAGTTTTGCATAGCGTAGTAAATGTATGCATAGTAGTGCCAATTTGGCCCTAGACTCAATTTTGCTGAAGTAGATAGGGCTAATGTTGGATTGATAAATTAGTTTCGGTTTTAAAACCCCTACATACTGAAATTAAACTAGTTGATTACTTTGGCTCAAGAAAATCGGTCTCTTTATTTGTTTACGCTGTATTGTTTATTCAATACTTATGAACTTAGCTACAAAAGCTCATTACAAAAAAAAGGCTCATTAAAGGGAAGTTTTGGGTGCTCAGCTATTGCCCAAGTTTCGTATATCTAAAATGCAGTGGTAAACTAAATATTCCTTTTAAATGTAAATTGAATGGTTTTGGGACAAACTAAATTATGACCAAGCTGAAGAACAAAAAAAAGTATCAAGATTAGCTAAAATTTATTAGCTATTGTATAATAAAAGATTCGGGTCAACTTAGAATATAAAAACAAATTAGTGCTAGAGGCCAATCTGTTTTTGTTTATGAAGTTTATTTATTTTATTCTATATTTATTGTATTTCATAGTTTCACCCAAAAAGATTGTAAATAGAAAATAATGGGTATACCTTATCACAAAATAAAAGCGAGATTTAAGAAAATAAATGGAATTCTATGGGGCTAGGAAGTCTTGAAATTAGTAATATTGCATTGGTCGTTACACTTAAAAATAAGCTAGTCAAATAAAAATGTGCATCTAGAAGTCTTTGTTAGAAACTGTCATATTTTCATTTTTGTGTCGTTTTGTGTTTTATGTGCCTTGTTTATGTTTTTTTTTAATATAAGCTTCGTCTAAACAAGTTGATTAACTCGGTAATTATTAGCGTATTTTATCATCCTGAAGGAAAACAAAATTACAAAGTTAGTACACAGCTGAAGAGCATGAAAAATCAAGATTGAAACAAGAGAACTATATTGTTTAGAATTGTTTAGATTTGCTCCAGTTTTCCTTATTTGTCTTCGCTTTGTTAATGTAACTTATTATTTTACTTTTATCTTAGTATAGCCGAAAAAATCAGGCAAAGTTAGCAAACTTCGGGGAAATTCCTTCAACATCATGTATCAAGAAGTTGGTCATGCAAAAAACTCAATCGACAACTCTGTTTAATAATATTCTCTGTTTCTGTTTATTTAACTTCATTTGCTTTATTGATGACTCTCAGAAATTTTTTGCTTATTAATGATATACGAAAGTGAATGATGAAGATAGTGTAAGTGACCTTAAGTTTAGAGATTTCTAAATTATAACTTCGGTAAGTTGATGAGGTGCCTTAGCAACTCTTCGCAGTTAATTCTGTAAGAGTATAGAATAAAAAAAAGATGCTACGCGGGAAAATAGAAAAACTAAAATGACAACATTACTATCATTCGACTCTTTTCTTATAATTGAGTTGGGAGGGGGCACTGAAGTTATATTTCCCCAGGTACCACGAATCATAGAAATGATTCTGCTTGAAACAATGTGGAAGGCTTACACACTTTTTCAGAGACCATTCGAGTAATTCCATAAAATCACGGTTTTTAGTAATCCGACTTTTAAAATTAAATGTTAAAAAGAAAGTATAAAACACTAGTAAATATTAATTTTCAATAGAACTTAATGTCGGCTGAAGTACAGGTATATGCGAAACCCTAGCCTTCCAATGAAAGGGTGACAGTGATCATATTTCAGGTTAATTTTGACTTATTTTATATATAATCATTTTCCTGACCTTCGTGCCAACGAATCTTATTTTTTCGACGAATTTTTCTTCCTTTATATTCCTATTTTCAGGCCATCTTTTGCTGCATAAGACCATTGAAAATACTTTGTTTAGGAATTCATAAATATCGACTGAAACAAGCAAATAATGAGGAGCAAAGAAAATTCATCTAAACCCAGCATATTCAAAGCCAGAGTTGAAGAAACAAAGGAAGACCCATGCTTTGTTATCGTTGAAGCTTCAAGAAGGTTGATAATTGAACTTAAGCTATTTATGTTTTGTGAATAAATCATGACGAAGTTTTTTCATTTTTATAGCTTTTTTCGTAATAAATGTGTAGCTTTCGAAAAAGAAAATGACGAGCGGATAACATTCTGTTACATATCTAGTCTATCTTCATCGTAGAATATTGGGTAATCTGTTACTTTTATACCCCAGTCAGTGTTATTTTGTCACCATAAATAAATTAGGAATTTGACTCCTAAGTGGAAATTTAACTCCTATTTTTAAAAGGAAAGGCTCGAGTCATAATTATGCAAGGGATTTCTCGAAAAAAGATGGTTATTTCAACCTGGAGAAAGGGTCGTTGATTTTTAATGAGAAGTAATTTTATGAATCTTGATACCTTTAGCATAAAGAGCGAGAGCTGGGGACGGGGTGAACCCCATCCCCACCATTTTATGGTTTAATTTTGTTCCCAACTTCCACTTCAAAAAATATTTTTTAAGACTTTTCCATAATTCTTCACTAAATTAAAACGCTATATAGAGTCGCTATATAACCGCTATATAACCAGTCGAACTAGGGCTCGAAGGCCATAGTATGACAGCCATTTAATTGAGCATTGTTGAGAAGTCCAATAATTATGAGCTAAGTAGGGATGACCTATCGAGTCGTGAAGGGACTCCATATATGGGCACGTTTTTATGGTTTTTCTCACTGAGGATGTTTTTTCATGGTTTTTCTCACGGTTGATGGATGTTTCTTAGATGTCAAGAACAATTGATGGATGTTTTTTGGATGTCAACAACAATTGCTGGATGTTTCTTGGATGTCAACATAAGTTTACATCAACAATTGCTGGATTATCGAGTCTAACGTATCAGTGATACCTCTTTCTAGGTCAATTCGTTTGTTGTTTCTTAGCGTATTGATCGACTCTAACGGGACAGGATCACGTGTCTCTTTCTAAGCCAATCAGGGAGTTGCGTAAAGTTTCCCTTTACATCACAATTCGCCCTTGAGATTTTCTTTAAAACGGACATGCGTTGAGGTTAAATTATCATACAGTCTCAAGCCACCATGGATAAAGCATCAAGTATTATTGACATGGAAACTTTAGCTACAATGATTAATAATGTGAGTTCTGTTTAGTAAATTTTCTTAGGTTATTTCCAAACAAAGTAATTTTACATAGTCCCCCTCCAGTATATTCAAATTCAGGTAAATTGTCTGATTAATCCTGTAAATGGTTACACAAAAAGGTGCTTTTTTCAGTCAATTTAGTGGCGTATCTTTCTACAGGAAATCTTATAAATTGCTAGGGGGGTAGCTGATGCTTATGATAAATATTTTAATATGGAAAATTTGTCTTCCATTTTGAGTACTCAGTTTTTATATGGGGGAGGGGGGAGGTGACTGCGCCTGAGTCATGGGGTTCGCTTCTAACAGTTTCGTTGTAAGGTGAAAACAAACTGTTTCCCCCGTGAACTGCAATTGGATGGATTCATTGTGCAGACATGTACACCCTTTGACAAGAAAACTGATGTAGCCATTCCTGTATATGTAACCCTGAAGTTTAGTGTTTGGTTAGCTTTTATTTATACCATATTTATGGTTGGCTATTTTGAGATCTAGATTTTAAATCATTGGCTTGAATTTGATGCAGCTGTTGGCCCTAAAGAATAATGATCGTTTTTTTAACTTATTTTCTAAATGGTAAAAATAGGATTTCTATGCCTTTCGGGTTTATTTCTCGCAAGTTGTGTATTTAATTTTTTCTCTAAATGGTAAAAATAGGAGCATTTCTGACTGTCACAAATTTTATCTTTTGCTTTACTGAAAAGGGGGAGAGGGGCTTCTTTGAGACAAATGCTTTCTAGACAAAATTATGGCTGACAATAAATTCAGTTTTTCTTCTCTAACAGGCGGTCGTTATTTTATACTAGAATTTTCTTCTTTTTAAGGACAATTTCGAGAAATGCCCGCCTCCCAGTAAGAGAGCTAGGGGTAACGACGTTACTCCCATGCAACAACTGGAGATAGCTGGCCCATTGAGAGCCACCCACATCCGTTCCGGACCTGATCAAGTACCATCCGCGCCAGCCCCAATGCAGCCAGGTAGAAAGATAAAGAGAGAGTGGGCAGCTGCTCACATGATGGTATACCCCACTGCTCCAACCCCCCAAGCAAGTGATATCACTGCCCCGGCTGCACAACCCAATGACATTGCTGGCCCGGCTGCGCAAGAAACGGACGTCACTGTCCCGTCCATCCTCCGACATGCTTTGCCAGAACCATCCGGCACTCAACTGCAGCCGGAATTCGGAAATGTAAATTTAGATTTTATTTCTCGCTATTTTTTCTCCCAACTCAATTTGAAGGACAGAGATTATACCTTTTATTATTTACACATGTGGATTCTAATTTGCGTATTATTGTTGACAACTTTTAATTACAACTTGCCAGGTTTTTGGGACAATCAATAAGAGATGCGAGACTTAACGGTCCCCAATTTATCGTATGTTCCAGAAAATCTTGAGAATAACAGACTTGCATTAACGAATGTAATTCTAAGGTCAAAGGAGGTTGGTTTATACACATTGAAAATATGCTATTTTCAGGAGATGATCTGAATGAGTTAGGCTATCCATTTCAAATCAAGTAAAGACACCTTTTTTTCAAAAGCAGATAAGGAATATTAATATGAAATTTTTTGGGGGGGGAGTTGTTTGAACAAAATCAAAAACTATTATGTCAGGTTTTAGATTGTAAATATCCTATATTAAGTTGGAAATTTCAGAATATATAGAGTAGTTAGAGTAGTGAATTAACCAAATGCTACTACTACTAAGCGTGTTTTTAAGCACATGTAAATAATAATCCAATTTCAAAAATAGGGTGATTTAGACACTTTGAAAATAAGCTATTTTCTTTTATAGATTGCATTGGTTCCATATTCTCCATCTCCCCCCTCATTGTTGAAGAAAGAAGTCCTGAACACATTGACGCGCCTGTGGAGTTCATTCACGACAATTCACCTATCAACGAATGGTATGATAACTCCATTGAAATGCCTGACAATATTGATGATTTAATAACAAATTATTTTAATTTAGATAGTAGCCCAATTGAGCAGATGGACTTATCATTGCTAAGTCCAAATACTTTGCAGCTTTTAGAAGATTTTACTCGGGAATTAACGGGAACCCTTCCCTCACTGATTACACGAACATAGTTCAAACAAATGAAATAGATTCTCACAACCCTATTATTGAACAAAGCGGGAGAGCGGGAGGTAATATACAAGAGGGTAACAATACGCAATTTACGACACTTTCCGACTTCTAGCGGTCAAATTCAATATTAAATACAATAGTCGTCTACACTGTAACTTTTGCGGATCCCTTTAATTCGCTTATGGGAGGGGGGATTTTATATTTTACCCTATAGATATTGTTCATGTATATGTAGATACAATTCGTGCACTCTTAGAAAAAAAAGATTCAGATGTGGGGGGTAGGGATGCTATTAAGGTTTCAATTGTTTTAAAGGTATTTTATTTAAATGAGGGCAAAAGTGAAGTTTATTATCATTATGTACATACCGAGACGCTAGTGGTCTACCCGCATTTGGAAAATTACGAAAGAGTTTTTATGCAATGGGTAGGCCACATTATTAAGCATCTCGAAATTTATAACGAGAACGGGAGTGGGTCTGTGGTTTGTTTTATTGAAAATTTAAGCGTAAATATTTGTAAATTTAAAAAAGATTTGATTTTAAGAGGGGGCATAGGGATAAGGGTAAAGTTTTAAAATATAATCCAGATTTAGAGGGTTGCAAGGGCGTTCAGCGAATCTGTTTTGAAACAGGTTAAAAATGTTTCATGTGTGCTTTCCTCATATCAGCTTTCTATCCTCTAGCACGTGACGGTTCACAGACAAATTTAGAATACTTGGCTGTACATGGGAAGGTGGGCTCTGATTTTCCCCCTGTAGATTTCACTTGTTTAGAGGGAAAATTCCCAGTAACGCTAAGATCCATTGATATTTTTGAAAGGGCCAATGCTTATTTAAATATCGGCGTTACTGTGGTCCAGTATGAAACTGAATTTCAAGAGGGTATTCGTTCTAATAAAAAGGGGGTCTTGTTCCCAGTAAGGGGCCCGTCGATTGAATTGGTGAAGCACTGAGTTTGGTTTTTATACACACCACCTAGTGAAGCCGATACAATTGGCCATTTTAACCCAATTAAAGACATCAGTAGAGTTCTGGGGGAGGGTAAGAAAATGGGGACACGTTTCTACTGTCTAACACGCCTGTCCTAATTTTGTAGTGATTTAAAATAACAGAATCATATCAAACATTGTTGACAACATGGCTATCAGTCAGTGGAAACAGTCTCGGGTGTTATGCCATTTTAAGTTTTAAAAATTTCCAAAATACCCTCCTCCAAAGCAAAAAATCTCTTTGGATTGTGAAGCTAAGCTAGTGGATATGAACGATCCTCGATTCCCGAATCGAATCAAAGAACATCTGGCCATAGCGGTTTCCTATATTCACGCGCAAAGAGACAACTCTAACACAATGCAGTTGTTAGAATAGTCGAGATGTTGGATTAGAACGAGTACATGATCAAGGCACTGACCAAATGAATTGGCACTGCAAATGGAGCTATTTCTCGTTTGAGAAATACCCATTACCCAATGTTGTTGTCTGCAGAGGATTGTCTAGTGATTAAAAATCAAAAATATGCTGGGTTTGTGAGGGGAGTTTGAAGAGGGGACTAAGGGGAATGGGACTAGGGAGAAAAGAGGGGGGAAGGGGAAAGTGATCGACCATGATAACTTGTGGCAGGAAATATCATCAGGGGGTAGTAATTTTAGAGGGGTTGCACATAAATCGTGCAATGTGAATGTAAGCCAGCAGTTTTTAATACCGGTTTTCATTCACAACGCAAATTATGATTTAATATTTATTTTACCGGCTTTGGCACGTATGCACAGGGAGGGAGGGGGAGTAGATAGTCCATGGGTAAAAAATTCATTTACCTATAATATTATCCCCAAATCAACCGAAAAGCCGGTGCTTCTCGAGTTGAAATGGCAGGTAGTGAATTACGAGCATACGTGTTGGAATAAAATCAGGATTTTAGATTAATTTAGTTTCTTCCCCAAGGCATTGAGTCAATTGATTCAAATGCAGAAAAGCGATAATTTTGATAGTTTTCCTTTGCTTAAACAGCACTTTCCAGACAGTGAAATGTATGACCTACTGACCTGTAAAGGTGTATGTGCATACGACTATTACTGTTCTGGTGCTCGGTTAATCAAGGAGAAAGTACCTTCAATTGAAGCTTTCTATAATTCACTCACCGACAGTGAATGCACTGCCGAGGGATACGAATTTTCCAAGAGGGTCTGGGATAAGGGTAATTGCAAAAATGGGTGAAATTATTGTAGACTGCACTTGGCCAGTGACGTTTTAACTCTGCTAGATATTGTCTGTAAAAACACAGACTAAATTTATTCAGAGTTTGGACTAGATTTGGGTTATTATTTTTCCACGCCACATTTGGTGATGGACTTGATTTTAAAAATTAGTAGGAAAGAAATAGGGTTGATTACTGATGTGGATCAACACCTTTTTGTAGAAAGATCAATGAGGGGGGGGGGTTATGTTTTTCATGGAGATCGCGTTTTGACAACAAATCCAAGTGGACAAGACACTGGTGTAAATTACAATGCAGTTTTCCTTGACATAAACTCGTTATACCCCTCGGCAATGTCTCACTGCTCTTTGCCGTGTGGGAACTATAAATGGCTTGAGAATCCTTGTGAGATCCCCGACATTCACAACGTCGAGGACAATGGGCCAAAAGGATGGTTCTTTGAAATTGACGGGCACATTCCATTGTCGCTTTATGATTCTGTCAAAGATTTTGTTTTCCCCTGTATCAATCAAACATTTCTTTTTGCTTCGCCGAATGGAGGCGAAGAGTCATGTGTCTCTCTACGCTGGACCACCAGTAGGAGCATTAAGTCAAGTGTATCAATCGACCAGTGACAAAGGACTCGCTGAGCCCATACAATCGATCATTGGTTGATGATAATAGAGATGCACTGGACCCCCTCCAAGCAGAAATTGATTGCAGATTTAGACCCTAAACAGAATATCGTTGTTCAACATATGCTTTTGCGCTGGATGGTGAACAATGGTTTCAAGATCACAAAAATACATAGGGTCCTGCAATTCAGTCAAAAACCCTATTTGAAGACGTTTATCGATACCTTTGTTGATAAACGCTCTCGAGCAAAAAGTAAAGTAGAAAAGGAAATGTACAAGCTCATTTTAAATTCAGCGTTTGGCAAAATTTTTGAAAGCGTACAGAACAGATCTCGTTGTGACGTCGTGACTGACCCCCAAGAATGTGCACGAATTATTCCAGGCCCCAATTTTACATCGTTCACGAGCATAGAGGCGAACATGGTTCTTCTACACAGAAAGAAAAGAAATGTGGTACTGAACAAGAATATAGCGGGAGGTAGTTCAGTACTTGAAATTTCCAAAAAGCTCATGTTGTCGTTTTTTACGATGTGTGCAAGGTACAATGGCCATGGGAGGGGGAGGTTCAATTTTATTATGGGGATACAGGTTATCTGCTGTTAAAAGTAAAAACCAGGGATTTATTAAATGATTTAGAAAATGGGGAACACATCAGCTCGCGGATGGATTTCACTAACTGGAATGCATCCCTCTACCCGATTTGGTGAAACGACAGGCCCCCAATCAGCTACTAATGTTAAAATCAGAGATGGGGAGCGATTTAATATTCAATGGGGTGTTCCCCGGTCCTAAGGCTCATTGCGTAGAAACCCACAACAAAGATTCATTGCGTAGAAACCCACAACAAAGATAAAACAGCCGTGTAAAGGGGTGCCTACACATTTTGTAAAAAACAATTTCAACATGAGTGTCTACAGAAACTGTGTTGAGAGTAGTCTAGTGCCGAGAGCACAAGTGCTTGCAATTCGCTCTCTGCAGTATAAAAATTATACCCTTAGAGTTTAAAAGAATGCCATGTCTTGTATATCTGACAAAGTCTTTGTGCTCGAGAATGGTGTAAATGTACTCCCCCAAGGCCACCATGGAATTTCAGACCGGGTTGATTGTGTAGAATATCGCAACCAATTCGGTCTGGATAAATTAAATTAACGTAACCTCACCCTTAGAGCAAATTGTGGTCCACATTTTTTTTCTATGGAGACAACAAATCCATAAATTAACTTAAATGCTCAAACCTAATCCAACCTAACCTAACCTGATAAATTAACTTAAATGCTCAAACCTAATCCAACCTAACCTAACCTGATAGATTAACTAAATGCTCAAACCTAACCGGACCTAACCTAACCTGCAGCAGCAACGACTATTGAATACAAAATTCCCGCGGCCGGCCTTGGCCCGCGCTCCCTGGGGTGGGGGTGGGGGTCCCGCCCACGGCATGCCTTCAGCCCGAGGATTGGGGGTGGGGGGCCCTTAGGGGGAGGGGTATCCTTTAAATTCATAGTGTTCAACTGTGCTATTGTTCGTGTTTTTTATGTCAATAAGTGTTATTGTACAAATTGTTCTATTCGTGCTGTTGTACAAAAATGTGTATATGTACTATTACTGTTGGTGTTCTTGATGTACAAAAAGTGTTTTTTATGACAACAAATGTTCACCCTAGTTGTACATATAGTGTGTGTGTTGTTCTTGTTGAACAAAAAAGTGTTTTTGATAATAAATATTGTTGTTGTTCTTGTTAATAAATATTGTTGTTGTTCTTGTTGAACAAAAAAGTGTTTTTGTCAATAGGTAAAAAAATGTTGTTGTACAAATAGTGTTGTTGTTCTTGCTGTACAGAAAAGTGTTTATGATAATAAATGTTCTTCTTGAACAAATAGTGTATGTGTGCTATTCATGCTGTACAAGTGTTGACGTTAATAAATAAATGAAAGATTGTTTTGTTGTTCTTGTACTAGATAGATCTATTGGAAAATTATTATTTATTTATTGGACAAATATGGTTTACAGTTAGTTGTAGTCCGACTGTTGTCAATAGCAGATGCAGTATGTGTCAATTTAAAACACCATTCAGATCGTTTCTGTGTGGCCCATCAATGTCTGGTAAAACGACACTTTTAGCTAAAATAATTCAAAATTGTAATAAAATGTTTTTGGAAAAACCAAAGAAAATTTATTATTGCTATAGTATTTGACAGGAATCCTACGATCAAATAAAAGGTATTGCCACATCCATACCAATACAATTCATACGGGGACTTGATGTTTTCAATAGTATTGAACCAAAGTCATGGCTGATTATTAATGATTTGGCTGAATCAATTGAACAGTTCTCACAGGAAATGCTACAGCTGTTTACCGTTCGCTCTCATCATGAACACATTTCCATAACCCTAGTTCTACACAATCTGTTTCATCAGAGCAAATGTATGAGAACCCTTGATTTGAATTACACCATCTATATTATATATTGAGTTGTTCATAATTCTAGCTCGCTAATAACTCTCAATAAGCAAATATATCCAGGTACTTCCAAATTTATGCTGTCAGCGTACACTCAGGCGACAAATAAGCCCTACGGTTACATTTTGCTAGATCTTAATCAGAGCACACCCGAGGATCTACGTGTAGTCACAGATATTTTCAACAAAGAAATTACTATATATCTTCCTGTGAACAGTAGAAAAAGCTATTAGTTGCCATTATGACACTGAAGAAACTACACAAACAACGGCGTTTATTTACCGTTTTAGGCACTTCAAAACCTCACCTCAGGAAGGCCATACTCAAACATTGTGTTGACAATGATTTCATCAATCTAATATCTGAACTTTGTTCAAATTTAACTGAGGGCAATTTGCACTTGCCAGAAGGTGTTAGACAACAGACAAAGCAACATCGTTCCACTGTAGGTGCCTTGGCTTGCAAAAACAAAGGAAAAATTTTTAAAAGAAAACGTCTCCTTCAAGCGGGTGGTAGCTTTTTTTACTACCAATAATTGCAGGACTTGTAAACAGTTTTCTCTAGATCGCTAAACCCTATAAATTGACGCCATTTAAACTTGTCCTCTCGCCCGTGGATCATTTTGAAGACAATCTAAGCAAATTCATTAATGACGAAAATATTACCGATGATAAAAAGCAGTTTTTACTTCAAGATGCATTGCGACGTGTGGACAAACATAGTGCACCGTGAGTAAAATGTGACATAATTAAAATACAAAAATAAAGTTCCTTCTTTCTAAAGATAATTCCGACTTCCTCTAATTAAGTTAAATCTAGTTTCAAAAAAAGAAAAGTCCTTAATCAGCAAAGAGAAAAATTGCATCTTAGCCTCAGACAAAGAACGGCGCTATCCAGGTTTGAATTTCGCAGAGAAGAGTGGTAATAAAAAAAAACTACAAAGTACAATGTTTTGGCAGGAAGTCTAAGTGATAAGAGTGTGTGAACGTCTAAATCATCAAAAACATTTAAGACAGATTATTGAACGGAGGGTTCGGCCCGCCTCAGGACTTAGGCCAATTGTGAGTCGTCAATTAGAGCGCAGGATATTATAATGTTATAATGTTTTTATAATGTTGTAAAAGTGCTTTTTGGAAGGATTCGTAAATGAGATTCAGGATCATTTAGAGCAGAATTATATTGGCATTCAGGCATTGCGATTCAAATTATTATGCAGTCATTGTAGAGACTTGGTTATTATTTGCCGTCAATTGAAGCGAGCATTGCTTTACACCTAAATATGTAAGTCATAATAAAACTATTATCTTTCTATTTACGTTTATTATATTTTATTTGTCTGTATCTTGTCGCACGACAGGTAGCTAGTTCGCATACTTCCAAGGTAACGCTCCCCCAGGAATCTGATTTCTACGTACTATAACAGGTAATTGATTTCGAGATAACCCAAGGAAAGGAGGTTATGTTCATATAATTACACATTTTATTTTTCTCTCAATGATTGAGGGTGGCGTGGTCATAAATTTACTTTACTCCCCATTGATGTGGCGCGATCATAAACTTAATTTTCTCATTATTTTTATAGCTTGCCTAGCCTTTTAAGTAGCCCAAGAAAAATCACCCCAGAAGAGCCGGTGCGATCGGTACACCACTTTAAATCATAATATTACATACGGCACAGTCCTTGGCGCTACAAGTGGCGCTATCGGAGAACTTATAAGGTGTAAGTTCACAGCTTTAAAGCCTAAGATTACATTTGACGCGGTCAATCTTCATTACCGCAATTGTCTCAGTCCTTTCTTTTATCGCTACAAATTTCTTTTATCGCTACAAATGGCACGGTCGGAAATTGGAGGAAAACTTGTGAACTAGTTAGGCTATAAACCTTTCAATTTAAATTTCCTCATTGGAAAGATACAGACATATAAGAAAAGTGATTAGACCTATTGCCGCTAAGCTATTACAGGGAAACCCTTTAGAATATCTCATAGGAGATAATAGCCTCCCCCAAAATAGGTTAAGTGAAATAATAAATTTATTTTGAGTTAATTCAAACGCAAAAAAAAATGTCGGAAGACCTAAGCGATTTATTAATGGCGCAAAAGTTGGTCGCGAAAAATATAGAAATAGCAAAGTCTATCCCGCAGTACAATGGTCAATCAGATATTGACGAATTTAATATCCAATTGGCTCAGTTTGTAGAACTAACAAAAACAGAGCTAGAAACGTTAGTCGACATGCTTCTGTTACGATTAAAAGGCCAGGCCTTAACCTTTCTAAAGCAGATTGAACGTAATATAGGTGACGACGCCAGCTTGCCAATAAATACGGTGGCAAATTGTTAACGGCATTTAAAGAAAGATTTATCGAAACCAGTTCCATAAATAAATTAAAACACGGAATTGTGTGCTTTGATCATTCACAAAATATAATAGAATATCTTGATAATATACGCATTTCGATAGAGTCAAAATACGGAAGAGGTTCAGGACAACTGTATGAAAAAGTCATACTAAATACCTTTTTGCAAGGGTTACCCCCAAAACTATATAGAATGGTAATATCCAAAAATATTCAGACGTTGGATCTTGCAGTTCAGGAGGTAGAGCGATTGATCAAAGTTGATACGATGGTAGCTAATCACAGTAAAGCAAAAATAAATAGCCTATGCGAATCAAACGCAAACATGACCTTCAAGGGCGATCAGGCGTCTCCCAATTTATTTTCAAGGATAACTCCCCAGTGCCACAAAGAAATAAAACGCAAGAACCCGCTAGGCAGAAAACAGTTCGTTTTCATCCCGTCAAACAATCTAATTATGAAAATAACCATACAATAATAAGATGCTATATTTGCAATCGACCTGAGCACATCGCGAGGGAGTGCCGTTATGCCCCCAATAACACATTAAGAATTGCTGTCGGCAGTAGGCAAAATTATGGCAACCATTTGTTCGGAAGAACAAATTTTAGCGCTGGTGGTGCACTAGGCTATAGCCAGGGAAGGTTGCGGCAATCAGTACCTTACATTGCGTACGAACCAAATTTCCATAACCCTCCCCCCCAATAGACAAAATAATTATCGGCCGACGGGAAATACAAATTTTTCAAGCAGACGGCAAATAGTTAATTGGCCGACGAGAAATGAAAATTTTTCAAGCCAACGCCATTGGCAGTCAGCGCCAGCTGCCGCCACTGACGCAAGAAATCCAAACTATCGTAATAATACCTGGCAAAATCGACAAACAAATGTAAATCAATTAGATATGCCTACGGAATTTCGCGTGTCTGAATCTCTACTGCAGACACCGACGTATGAAACAAATCCACATTGAAACGTTTCAGGCCCCTGAGAAATATAAATTGGACCCAGAGGGCGCCTAGAATGTTTTATAGGTCAAAATCAATAGTAGTGCCGTCCTGTAGTGATAGTAATAACAAGTTACCTATATTTAATGATTTTGTGTAGAAAAAGTTTACTTTAAGGCTTTGATTGACAGCGGTGCCACGGTTAACATCATAAACTCATGCGTATTCAATATGTTGCCTCCCCATATTAGACAACAAAGAAATTTTAATAATCCCAATTTAACTAGCATGACAGGGCACAAATTGGATGCAAGAGGTTCAATTTGCCTAGACATAAAAAGGGATAATAGAATCTTTTCGACAAATTTTATAATATGCGATAACTTTCCGTATGAAGCAATTATAGGCGGAAATTTTTTAAGGTCTAATAGAGTATTATTGGACGTAGCGAGCGAAAGGCTTGTCTACCCGGCTAAGGTAGGGGAAGACATTTCTACCTTAAGAAATTGTAACAGAGGTTACGAAGACAACGTAACAGTAAATAGAATTTTTGGCGGTATAATGTCGCAATCTTTTGAACCTCATGTCTCGCAAGGAGGAAAAGGAATATTTAGAAACTTGTCCAATTATTCTGAGAGAAATTGCAGAGATGAAGTAAATTTAAATAATAAGTGTATTGAATCCGCAAAAATAAAAATAGGAGATATGCGACAGTACAGGTGAAACGAAATCAAGAAAATAGCGGAATTATGGAAAAACATAGTAAAACCCAACGTGACGCCGCAAGATGCCGCAATGGCGCAGCATAGCGCCAGTAAGAATCTAATAAACAATTAAAATAAAGAGAAATATTACGGATTCGCGATAAGGAAAACAAAAGTCCCTCCCAAAACGATACAAAAAATTCAAATATCACAGATGATTGAACCAGTGGTTAGCAAATCCGAAATATGGTTTGCGACCCTGTCAAATGAAATTCCTAAAAATCTGCTATGTGAGGAACAGATTATATCTTACGACAAAGGAGAAGGTTTTATTTGGGTAACTATTAACCACGAAAATGATACAATTACAATAAAAAAGGGGACGTGTTTAGTTCAAATCCACGTTTTTTCGGAGGATGATTTAAATAGATGGGAAAATTCTAAGAGAAACCTAGTTAGCGGCATTAAAACCTCTAATAACAAATATCCTCTAACTAAATCGCAATTTTTAAACAAACTTAATATGGATCATATTACGGACTTGGAACTTAAGAAAAAATTATGCGAATTATTATGGAATCTTAAAGATGTATTTTCCGCATCTGAAGATGACATCAGACTGATACCATTTTATGAACATTCAATTTTAACGACTGGTAATCCTGTAGCAAAACAGCCATATCGTGTGCCGTATAAGCACAAAGAGTGGTTAAAAAATAAAATCCATGAATTAGAAAAAAATGAAATTATACGCCCCAGTATAAGCCCGTATTCTGCACCAGTGATCTTGGCACCAAAGAAGGATGGTGATCTTAGACTTGTAGTAGATTATAGAGCCCTTAACAAACAAGTAGTTAGTGATAAATTTCCTCTACCAAGAATAGATGAAATTCTTGACTCAATTTCAAGCAAAAACTAAGTTTTTACCTCTTTGGACCTCACCCAAGGCTACCACCAAGTGAAAATATCCGAAAAAGATGTCCATAAAACTGCATTTTCAACGGCTGAATGTGGTTCGTATGATTACTTAAGAGTACCTTTTGGACTTAAAACAAGTTCGAGCGCGCTATGTAGACCCTTATTACACCTGTTAAGAGGATTAAAGAATATCATTTATTTTGTTGATGATGTTATATGCGTGGGAGAAAACGCTGAACAACACTTAGCAACATTAGCTAAGGTGTTCGAGAAGTTATGACAGGGCAATTTAAAATGCCCTCCCGAAAAAGTAAATTTATTTCAACCAAAAATTAAATTTTTAGGAGTAGTAGTAACACAAGGAGAGATATCTCCAGAGCCTGACAAAATAAAATGTGTTGAAAACCTCAGACCCCCTAGAACAGTGGTCGGCAAACTTTTTCGCCAAAGAGCCATATATGTACATTACCAGGATTAAAAAAAATTTAGAGAGCCAGATCGGTTTATTAATGTAGTTTTTTTAAATTGATGAGGAAAATACCTGTTAGATGTGCAGCTAGAAGGAAAAATACAACAACTTTAGTCTTCAAGAAGGTAGCCTTGTAACACGCACAGACACGATAAGCTCCGACCACTACCTGCAACTGACTGCTGACTGGCACAGTGGGCAGTGGCTGGCATGTAGAAACGCGCAAGTCTCCCCCGCGCCGCGCCCTTCAATCGTCAACCGACAGATACCCTCGGCGCGACTTGCACTTCTGCTGCCTGCATTTGAATATTTGTGCTGGAGCGGCATTTGAGGGGCCAAAGAGCAGGATGCGGCTCCGGAGCCGCACTTTGCCGACCACTGCCCTAGAACTATGAAAGAATTAAGAGGAATTTTAGGTCTTACTGGCTACTTTAGAAAATTCATGAGCAATTACGCCCAAATTGCGAAACTCCTCACGGAATTAACTAAAGGGAACTCCCAAAATGTTACCTGGTCCCAGGAAGCTCATACTTTACTAGACCGTCTCAAAAAGGCGCTCACTTCTGAACCAATATTATCACTTCCTGATTTCGAAAACGGACAATTTGTGGTCACAACTGATGCCAGTTCAAAAGGCATTGGGGATATTCTTTCGCAAATAATTCCCATAGGAAACCCTGATCCTTTACAAGGACCTTCTAATCAAAAAAAAATAGAAAAAGTTATATGCTATTCGAGTAGAACCTTATCAAAGGGCGAAAGTAGTTATTTCGCCACAAACTTAGAATTATTATCTATAATCCACCACTTGGACAAATTTAGACACTATTTAATTGGTAGAAAATTTATACTACGATCAGACCATAAAAACTTGCAGTACCTGCGCACATTTAAAAACCCCACGGGAATTCTAGCTAGATGGATTATGAAAATCCAAGACCTAGATCACGAATTTGAACATTTAAAGGGAAAACAAAACGCAGCTTGTGACTTTTTGAGTAGATACCCAGAAAATATTCCGTCGGAAGCTGAGGAAAATGAAATTAACACTATAAATGCTAATAGTAAACATAAATGTAAGAAAAACAAAGTCAAAGACACAGTAAAAGAAAATAAGCTTAAGTATTGTACCCTGTCCTTAGAAAATATAAAAAGAAAGCAAAAAAAGGACGAAATGTGTGTAGCACTTATTAATTATTTTGTGAATGACGATGCGTTACCGGATAAATTCAAAACTCTTAGAAAAGAAATAGATAATTTTTACTATGATCTTGATGAAGAAATACTATGTAGAATCGTGACTGCTGAGACAAATAGAAACCAAACCTCAATAATACCTGTGTTACCGCAAAACTTAATAATACCTGCGTTCGAATATTTTCATTCAGATACAGGTGGACACTTAGGAGTAACGAAAACTTTCCATAAATTAAAACAATATTTTTACGTAACGTCGGCAATAACAAAACTTAAAGAATTTGTAAGTACATGCGAAGCTGTGTAACTTAAGAAAAAAACCCCAAGCTTATCCTAATCCTCCAATGGGAAGGGTCCCGGTAGCAAAGTACCCCTTCGATATTGTCTCATTTGACTTACACGGAACCAGCAGAGGCTTGCCTGTTTCCAACAGAGGCCATACTTGTATTCTTTCAGTTATAGACCATTTTTCCGGATTTACTTTTGCAAAAGCATTAAAAAATCAAGGTGCTTACGCCATCAGTAAGGCGTTAGCGAAATTATTTTTACAATTTGGCGTTCCAAATAAAGTTTTAAGTGAAAACGGAAGCAATTGTGTTTCAAAAGTAACAAAAGACTTAATGAGTTTTCTTAATATAGACAAATTGGTGACATCTCCGTATCACCCACAAGCTAATGGTAAAATAGAAAATAGGCATAAAATATTTTCGAATGTATTAAGCATTTACACAAAAGACAAAAGGAACGATTGGGATCAATTCTTACCTTATTTAACTAATGTAATCAACAGTGCTTACTCAGAAACAACCAAAGACAATCCTTTTTATTTAATTTTTGGTCGTGATTTTAGAATCCCGTGTGATAAGATTATTGAATCTCGGCACTATTATAATAACTCGGAGGATTACAAACAAGAAATCATAAATAGGATGAGGAAAACTTATAAAATAGTTACGCAAGAGTTGGAAAAATGTAAAATAAACGAAGAACTAAGAGACCAACCCAAAGTCAAGGGGAGCATAGATTTTAAAATAGGATATTGCGTTTACCTAAAGAACGAGGCAAAAGCGGAAGGCAAGAAACTTTCCAACAAATATTCTGGACCGTAGAGAATAGTCAAAAAGTACGATAACGATTATACTTTTAAAATGGTGAACCCCGATAGCGGAAGAACTTACAAGGCACATGTTAGCCGAATAAAAAGAGCCAAATTTCCGGAAAGATGGGTACCGCGCCCCTCCTCTACTGATTCGTCAGATGCAGAAAATGAGCCCCCTAGATCAAGATTGGCAGAGCTAAAACCCTTTAATTTCAAGCAAGACTATTTCGAGGATAAGAGCGATGAGAAAAATTTTGAAGAATTTTTAGCTATGAAAAATTTTGTTATTCAAAAAGGAAAATCTCTACTACCAGAGAGAGTAGAAACGCCAAAAGATTCAAAAAGTTCATCATCAGAGAGCGCAGGAAAATTGGATTATACAATATCTCCAAAAACCCAATTTTTCCCCGATAGAATTTCGACCCCTTGTCCCCCCAAAAGATTTCCAGGCGATATGGTTTCCCCTGCAACACAAATAGAAAGGCCTCTGTCTTTACAGGAGGAATTAAACAGAGCTGTAAAAACCCGCGGTATTACTGTAAAGAAAACTCCTCCCAAAGATTCAACTAAAAAAAATCTGCGAGAAGCTATGGATATGATAAATTTTCCCATAAAAACGAGTCAAAGTACATTGTCTAAGAATAAAACTCCCAAGGATGACCAGCAAGGACAATATCATGATATAACTGTGTCCAAGGTTAAACCTAATCAATGGACTTCATGGAGGGAAACACTAGTGCAAAGAATGCCCCATCCTCCTGAAGACATGGCATTTAAACAGTGGAGGAACCCCGCAAAAACTCTTGATTCCTCCCAAAAAACTCAAGAATCTTTCAAATCTCCCGAGTTGAAAACTCAAGGCGAGGACTTAGGGAATAAACCTTCTACTTCCAGAGGAGTAGAAATTTACGAAGGAAGGGGAGGTGATACCTCAAAAACGCGAGGTGCAACCTCTAAAAGTTTTAATGCGGAATAATCGGAAACCAGTTCCGAAGAGTTCGACGGCGAATCAGACCATACAGTAGTTAAAGAAATAGGGAAATCAAAACCGACTTCAGCAGCTGCGCACGCAAAAGGAACAGTATTGAAAGGGCAAGAATTTTTGAAAAAAAATACAAAAAATTTGATCTCATTTCGCTAGCAAAACCTAAAAAGAAAAAACCACAAGAAACAAAAGAAAAAGTAACGACACAGTCAGGTAGAACGGTTGAGAAACCGGACAGATTAAAATACCCATAAAAATACAAAAAAAGATTTTAATGGATAGGCGTCATAAAGGAATAATAACTTAATACAATTATAAAAACGCTATAGAAAAATTTTGTTCAACATATGTCAGTTCCCGAAAACAATTCTAATTAAAAAGTAAAATTGCATATAATTAATTCGAATAATTTTCTTTAATATAAAAAGTCTACCCGTACCATTCCAGTACGATGTATCCAGTCCAACTGAAAGAAGCCGTGATAGAAAGTACTAAGCGAGAAATATTCATACACCTTAGAAACGATCTTTGGCTATTTTCTGTTCCAAGAGAAACTGTTGGAACTTTGTCTTGTTACAATAATACAGAAAGAATAGGCCCAAGTTACAAAACGGAAATACTGTTACAAGATGTGGGTACGATAACCATAAAACAAGGATGTCTTCTTATAACTAAAGAGTCAACTGTTCGAACGCTGTTAATTACCACGAGCACAAAGATAATAAGTCCCAAAATAAACAATTTCAAGGCCATTAACCTGTCGTACACTGTTCCCAATATAGAAAATGAGGAAATGAAAACCTCGATATGGCCCAAAATAGAAAAGAATAAAAGGCCACTAAAACTTACAAAAATAAGAGAAGCATTAGACTCCCAGAACCTCCTATTTACGAATGAAGACCAGAGATTAACGTATGTGGATGATAGATACGGATTATTCTCAACCAATTTTTGGTGGAACATACTATTGACCGTATGTTTCGTATTCGCGATTTCCCTGACCATGAGAACCTTACTGACTTTTGATTATGGAAAAATCCTGAGACTAAAAAGATGAAAACCAAGAGAAGAACACGGGGAAACGACTAAAATGCAGAAGTTAAACCCGGAACCCATGAGAACGTCTAAGCCAAGAAAAAGGGAAGACATTAGAAAACGAGTGGGTATAGAGGTCTCCACTCGTCCTTGCTATGTTTTGTTCCCTCATTGTAAGGTTGTTTACGTAAAACCGTGTGGTTATGACGCTGCAACATGCGTTCCTTAAACAGCACGGATGTGCGTGAACAATGCAGGCATGAAATATGTTGTAAAATTAGACCTCAAACTGAATAATGTAGAGTAACTTAAGTTTAAAGGATTGTTTTAAATCTAAGGGAGAATTTAATAAGTATTGAAGAATTAAATAAGCCTTTTATCGTTGCTTCCTTTCTCAAAACAAATTTGAAGACATCTCTGTTTTAGATTTCCCAATGGGAATTATATGCAGATGAAACCAACATGATAATAATGTTGTTTTATTATAACCAACGTTATGTAGTAATATCAGTGTATCTTTTTATATTATCTTGTAGGGTAATCTTCACCCCAAAATGCACCCAATCGTATCGTTTATTATGTATTATGACTCCTTGATTTTAAAGAACATGTGATTCTGCCTCGTTGTTTTTATTATAGGAAGTGGATCGACACATTGGAAATCGATAATTACAATGCGTAGTCCAGCGCAGATATAACCTAGTAGCATCTATTTTCATCATACTTCAACCAACGAAGAGTACTCACCATACACTCCAGGCAATTTTCATCCCAGCTTCGTCTACGAAAATAATAGTTACCTTGGATCGCTGTTTCCTAGACCACGAACCATATTACGTATCAGGTAACATTATATTTGAATATCAGTATCCAGTGCATGATCGAACTATGTAATCACATAAATCCTGAGAACCCCATCGACCAGTACAAGATATAAGTACAAAAATATCACCCATGATAATCCTTATGGACACATGAACCATTTGACTGTATAGTTATGATATTTGATGATCCGAAAAATTATTTATATGACGCAGATTCACGCGTCGAATCCCTTTCGACCATCTCTCGGAATCCATCCTATCCCCTCTGTGTGGAAAGTTCATATCTCTGTTATCCCATAAATGTTACGAGATAATTTCTGAAAAATGGACCTGGAAACCAACCATTGAATTACAGAAACCAAAATTAACCCCAGTGACTAACCCCTCAGTGACAATATACCCCTCCCACAAGTCCTACAAGTTAAAGACAATATGTTGAAGGAGTCACTATAGTTTGATGTCGACCTGTTCCGAATCCAAACTTCAATTCCCCCGTGATTAACCTAGGGATCACCGCAAAGGTTAATAGACACAAGCCATGAACTAACAATTTTATGAGAGAACTGTGATCCTTAAATGCACGACTGAACAATTTTATACGAGAATAAATTCTCTATTTGCCTCAAAATATCCCAAAAATGATATGCTGAGAAGAAAATAAACGCACTCCCAGTGTTCGACCCCTTAATGATGGGGCACCCTATGAACTATCAAAAAGCAGGTGAGAATGAACTCTGATAGCATATTCCCACACCTGTAGTTGGAAGCATCATTTCCCAGTTGACAATTAGAGAAAGCTCGTCGTGTGAACTCAATCATACTCGAACCGTTCCACGAAGAAACTATATTGTAAGTGCTTTAAAAATTTTTGCCAAGACAAAAGGAGTGAAGGACCATAATTTACAACAGGAGGATTGAGTACGCTAAAAAGACATGAATGGTGATGAAATAGATGTGAATTTACATATGTTACTTTTTAATAACTTTGATAACTCAAAAATCCCAATATCCTATCATTAACGTTGCGTAGCAAACATCCCCAGTGAAAGTGTTTTAATGTTACCAGTGAACATGGTAAACCCAATATTGTGTGTTTTAAATCGTTCTTATATGTAGTGTTAGATGTTCAGATAGAGTTATGTGTAGCGTTGTCGAGCTATTCATTTAATGTAGCGTAGATAGAAAGCAGTGTACCCTATAGACAGCAAAATAAAAAAAAGCCTTGTAAAAAAGTGAATTCCAAAAAAAATCTCATGTAAAGGTAGAATAGCCCCTAATTTAGTACATTTGATCGAGTAGTTTTCGTCAAGAAAGCTCAACAGATGGTTTTACCCGTTTTCCCAAAACTAGCACATTTCCTCAATTCCACAACGTTGGAAATGTAAAACTAATTAGTGTTAGATGTTGAAAAAAAAATCTTTAGTATAGTGGCTAGGCTATAACCATGAATAATCTTAGTCCGGTAGATGAATTTTAGATAAGGATGTAGAATAAAATAAGAAAAGTAATATAGAAAATTTTTAGCACTCCTGAGTAAGCCAAAATATAAATATGAAATAATACAATGTCAATCAAAATTATGTAGAATAAATAGTTAATAAATTGCGAACATTTCAAAAGCCCAAAGGCAAGCAAGTCCTAATGACGGGACGTCATTAATTAAGGGGAAGGGTAATATGTACCGTGAGTAAAATTTGACATAATTAAAATACAAAAATAAAGTTCCTTCTTTCTAAAGATAATTCCGACTTCCTCTAATTAAGTTAAATCTTGTTTCAAAAAAAGAAAAGTCCTTAATCAGCAAAGAGAAAAATTGCATCTTAGCCTCAGACAAAGAACGGTGCTATCCAGCTTTGAATTTCGCCGACAAGAGTGGTAATAAAAAAAACTACAAAATACAGTGTTTTCGCAGGAAGTCTAAGTGATAAGAGTGTGTGAACGTCTAAATCATCAAAAATATTTAAGACAGATTATTGGACGGAGGGTTCGGCCCGCCTCAGGACTTAGGCCAATTGTGAGTCGTCACTTAGAGCGCAGGCCATTATAATGTTATAATGTTTTTATAATGTTGTAAAAGTGCTTTTTGGAAGGATTCGTAAATGAGATTCAGGATCATTTAGAGCAGAATTATATTGGCATTCAGGCATTGCGATTCAAATTATTATGCAGTCATTGTAGAGACTTGGTTATTATTTGCCGTCAATTGAAGCAAGCATTGCTGTACACCTAAATATGTAAGTCATAATAAAACTATTATCTTTCTATTTGCGTTTATTATATTTTATATGTCTGTATCTTGTCGCACGACAGGTAGCTAGTTCGCATACTTCCAAGGTAACGCTCCCCCAAGGATCTGATTTCTACGTACTATAACAGGTAATTGATTTCGAGATAACCCAAGGAAAGGAGGTTATGCATATAATTACATATTTTATTTTTCTCTCAATGATTGAGGGTGGCGTGGTCATAAATTTACTTTACTCCCCATTGCTTTGGCGCGATCATAAACTTAATTTTTCATTATTTTTATAGCTTGCCTAGCCTTTTAAGTAGCCCAAGAAAAATCCCCCCGGAAGAGCCGGTGCGATCTGTACACCGATTTAAATCACAATATTACATACGGCACAGTCCTTGGCGCTACAAGTGGCGCTATCGGAGAACTTATAAGGTGTAAGTTCACAGTTTTAAAGCCTAAGATTACATTTGACGCGGTCAATCTTCATTACCGCAATTGTCTCAGTCCTTTCTTTTATCGTTACAATAGACTTTATCGTGAGAGACCCGCCGTCGTCATCAGAGATCCCCCTAAACAGGAAACATCTCCTCACGATTCAGCAGTGCAATCAAAGGAGAAGGAACTGAATTCCATAGTGACATCAATTGGAAACCTATTGCCAGTGACCTATCGAGAACAAAGTAAAAGAGTATTAGCATATCTCATGTTGGAAACTGGTGATCAAGTTCAAGTCGATAGCACAGGGAAACGAATTATAATTCAGGGAAAAAGTTATA
>CM051262.1:41346253-41398058 GCA_027921565.1 Artemia sinica | reverse complement strand
TTCCTAAAATAAGAGTCCAATCAAAACAAAAGTACATAATTAGAACTACCTTGTCGAAACCCTACTAGATAAATAATGATGTCATCATAGTTTTATTTAGAGCTATGACGTGAATAGAAAATTACCATAAAGGTCGATGCTTAAAGAGAAATTGTAAGTATCATCGTATCACGGTTCTATTGATAGCTGAATTAAAACTAAAGAATCGACCCCGGGTAGCCCTTGACCCTCCAACATTTTGTTAACAGTCGATCGCGCTAAAAACTTGCCCATGACGTCCGGTAATTAAAAGCAGTATTACATTAAGGATAATCAAGAAAAGTGCAGCTAGTACATCATTCTGCCTAAAAAGGCATCTTTTTTCTTTCTTTTTTCTTTGTTTCTTTTCAACAGATAGCTTTGCCACGAGGAACCTATCGTAAGAATTGTTCAATGACTCATTTAAAGGAAATTAAATGGGTTAAAACTTTTTTGTAACTAAACCAATCTTTTTAAAACAGATAATTTTTTCCACTTCCGGGTTGCAGCGGTAGCTAGTCAACCTAGTAAAGAGACGATCACGTCCAATGTTAAGAAATATAAAACCCTAGAAGCCTAACAAAGGAGCCAGATCAAACACAAAGTACACCAATTAGAACCGCCTTGTCCGAACCCCTGTATAGTAAACGTTCTGTCCCTTGGCTTGAATCAGCAAGGGAAATAGATTGGCTTGAAAATCAGAAAAGTTGAAGCTACTAAAACATTACTGCCTAAACGGGATATTTTTTTTTTTTCTTTGTTTCTAGAGTTTTATAGCTTGGCACTGCAACATCGTAGATAGTCGTTCAATGGCTTCATTTTAAAGGAAATAATTGGGTTAAAAATCTATAGTACTAGAAATAAATTAATTTTCTAAAAAGAATAAATTTTTCCACCAACACTGCGATTTTTGATGTCGTTTTTCACACTGCAGTCCTTGAAACATAAGAATACCACGGTAAGATTTGAACCACTCCTGCCGAAGAGACTGGTGGCTAACACCAATTTCCTTGGACCAATCGGCCAGGCTGCCTCTCATAAATAATATATATGTATCCCGGTTTGCAGAGCGGTAGCTAGCAACCTAGTAGAGACGATCACGTCCAAGTTATGAAATATAAAAGCCCTATACATCACGCGACACAACGCCCCTTGATTTTTCTTTACATCCTCTGACGTAACGGAACCACCCGCCGTTTGAAGCGCATGTTACAAGTCACGTGGCACAAAACACCCTCGCGCTTTACAAGGGTCAGATAAGTGGAGCAACCAACCCCATGTTGTACTTTTTCGCCTGAACCCAAAAACCGTTTTTTCTTCTTTCATTAAATTAATGGCAAGTACACACTTTGCGTAAGGTCAGCGCATCTTACGCATGGATACTGATCACTTACTTGCCGGATAATACATTTCGACATTTTCGCCAAAAATGTCTCGTGCATTTTCCTTCTGTTTCGGGATTTTATTTTCGCTCGAAACCCTTTCAAATTTTTTTTTCTTTTTCCCTACCCTCTTGCCCCGCCAGGACTCGAAAGGTAATTCCGCCATTGTAACGCGCTCTAAACCGAGCGAACTAGGACATTCTATTGTTTCTGTATTAGATAAAACTTTCAGAAAAAACACAACACCTCTGACATCAGAAATCCATATGGAAAAAATATTGGATTTAAACGGAGCCCTCTGACGTCGCGGATGCCATAAGAAAAATACTATTTGGATTTAAAGCGCCCAGGTAGCGGAATATAACGCAGGGAAATTAACATAGGTAATTAGTATTGGCTTTCTAATCGTACCGTGTTCATCACAGTAAACACCCATTTTTCCGAGCACACATTGTTTTAAGGCCAATTCCCACACTGTTTCCTAGATGCAAAATCACTAGACAATGCTCTCAAGGTACTAGAACCAGATTAAGGTCCATTATGCAAACATGCTTCCCAAGAACCTAAAGCCCATATTGTGTTTTTCTCCTATTGCAAATCAATCCTCCTCCACAATGCTTTTTTCACGTGAAAGCCATAGAGGGCTTTTCCGCTTCAAAGAATCACCGCGCTGGCTGGCTACAGAAAGTGATTCTTGATATGATAATTTTTAAATGTGACCATTGCTTCAAAATAAACAATTGAAACACGTGAAATTTTATTACATAAATCATAGTATTTTTTATTGACTTTACAAAGGAGATTTCATAAAAATTGAAATTTATATTATATTGTAAGAAAATGTGGACCCCGACTTTGCATGTCAAATGCATAACCAGTTTGAGTCCTAACGACTGTTACCACTTATTCCGTTCTAATGATTAATTAAAAAACTTTCTGAAAAATCAGTTTTTTCAAAGAAAAGTAAAGGCCATTTTAAACTCTAAGCTCAGGAGATACAAATACCTGTTAAAATTCAAACGTCCAACTACGACCAGAAATTATGATTAAAGAAATAAATGAAACCCAAAAACGAACAGAAGTTAAATAAACAATCATAAGCAAAACACATACAACAGTAATGATATAAATCAATAAATAGATCTTAAAGCGAGTAATGCGTAGATTGAATACGCAACATCAGCTTATCATGAAGAACAATAGTTTACTATTAAAGTATAAATAAAACTTAAAACGAACAGAAACTGAATAAACAATCAAAGCGAACAAACTACAAGATATTAGTGTACAATGAATGAGTCAATCTTAAAGACACGTGAAACTTAATTGAAATGTGCAAATCAAGTTTGAATCTAATCAAAATAACTACAACAAGAGTTTAGGGCATCGCCCTCAGTGCAAAAGCCTAAAACCACTGGCGTCATTGGCGCCTAAACTGAAAACTATCTGATTACTTGAACAGTCTTGGAAAGTATTAACGGCAAAAACAAATTGAATATTAGATATATATATGATATTAATTACTTGAAAAAAGATCCATCAGTTTCAAGATTTTTTTTAAACTGTAATTTTTATTTTCATTTTCAATTCTGCCAAGAACTGGAAAAGAATAAATGTGTAATATAACAGTACTTGGTTTTCCAGTGAATGTGCCAATGAAGCAGAAGGCCTTAGGTTTTTTACAGGGTTAAAGAACGGGAGACAGTATCCAAATGTTGTGTTGTAGTGAAACTATAGATTGTCTTGACCAATACTTGGAAGAACTAATCAATTAAACTGAAGTAATTTATGCATAAGAAAAATTACTTGCTGAAAGCTTATCAGTTTCGAAATTCTACTGTAATTTTTTAATTAGTTATCTTCAATATTAAGTAAAAAAAGAAACATTTGTAATATAATTCGTTTCCCAGATAAAGCGGCCAATGACGCAGTAGATTTTAGGGCTTCTGCAGTGAGGTTGGCACCTAAACTCTTGTTTGTATGTTATTTTAAATTCGAGTCACACCTTGATTTGCCTATTCAATTGTTAAGTTTCACTTGTTTTTAAGATTTATTTATTCATTTATAATAATGATATTGTATGTTCTTGTTCGCCCATTGATTTGTTTTTATTTAATTTCTGTTCGTTTAAGGTTGCATTATGCTTTAACTTAGCAAACTATTTTTCTTCGATGTTTAAGCTTGATTTTCATATTCAATCTAAGTCATTACTCGCTTTAAGATCTATTTAATTCATTTATATCATAAATTACTACTTGTTGTATGTTTTTTGCTATGATTTGTTTGTATTTAATTCTGTTCGTTTTGGGTTTCATGTACCTCTGTAATTAGTAATTTTTTGGTCATATTTGAGTTTGAATTTTAACAGGTATTTGTATCTCCTGAGCTTAAAGGTTAATAATGGCCTTGTACATTTTCTTTGAAAAAATTCTTTTTCGGAAAGTTTTTTATTAACTTTTGTTTGTTTTGTGAGTTGCAAAACGATTTCATGGTTTTTTATGGACAGGGGGTGGGGGTTTGCTTACTGTCCTATTATTCTTGACTTTAAAAAACAGATCTTAGAAAATTACAATTTAATCGAATGAGGCTTTTTTCAAAGTCTATATCGATTATACCTCTTGTGATAAAAACCTTATATATGAACAATAGACAGCTTGCATAACTTTGTGGAGCAGTGCTTGACAACAGTGCATGGATTTTGAAAACACATGAGCAAGTTTAATTAACGCAATCTTGCTTTAGTTAAGTACATTATATTACTTTTATGACTACGTTTAGGGAGAAGGGCGCCCCCGTCGCCCCCCCTGGATCCGCCACTGCCTTACACTCCTCTGTTTCTTTCCTTGTTAGGGTAGGAGAGCAGAATGCCTAATAGGTGTGTGTGTAATACCAAAACATTCTAACTCCTCATTTGGGCATTCAGGTATAGAACATAATTAGTTCAAAGGCTAGAAAAGGGTGGGAAAAAGGGCGGGGTGGTGGGCTATTTTGCCCTTCGATCAATTTGATTTCTGAAGAGCATGTACTAGAACTTCCGAATTTCCAATCAAATGAGGCCCTCTCTTAAGTTTATTACGAGAATCACTTCCTGTCCCCGGGCCCTGTGGGGTGGTGTCGACGGGCCAGTAGTTTTGTTACTTAGTAACATAAAAAATTAATTGAAAAAACTAAAATAGACTTTACAAAGAGTTAGATGACAGATTAACCCGCACTATATAAGGCGATCCTCTCATTTGCACTTTTAAATGGAGGATATTTTGGGGGTCGGGTTTAATCCTTAATGCTGGGGCGGACGGGGCTGGCTATGCACAACCTTCTCGTTGTGTGCCCTGTTTTCACTAATCTTAGTGCACAACTAAAAACAATATAACATCGAAACCTTATTGCCTTTATGACCTTTAGTTTTTCTCATTGTCTAAAACTTAGTACCATAAGAGAAATCAATTTTAAAAAAAACTAAATTTATTTATTAATTTACATTAATATCTATGGTATTTTTGTTTGCATTGTTGTTTATTTATTGATTTTACATAAAGGACCGATATAGTTCCTTTTGTCATTAAAATAAAAAAGTTTTTAGAAGTACAGTCCATTTTGCAAAAAAAAACTGCATTTTGATGTATTTTCATTTTACACTAGGAACGAAATGTAACCCGTAGTAACTGAAGTTATTAAATCAAACAGTTCGTGTAATAATAAGGAGCTGTTATGATGGCCTCCGTTTTAAAGGAAACTGCTGTATATAGAAACCTTTTGTAAGTACAAAAATAATTAGTATTATAAAATAAATTGTTACGATATGGTAAACGAACTACTCAGGCCATAGTAAATAATTTATTTTTGAAAAAGAAAAAATTACGTCAGAAACCTAGTATAAGTAGGGTTAAATAAAGATAATCATTAGAAGAGCACTTATACACTAAAGATTACATACATAAGGACCGATATATTCATCATAAATGGTATTTGTCATTAGGTGTTTTTTATATATTATCCATTATTATGTGAAATACAGTATTTTTGGGGGGTTTTTAATCCAAAATTAATTTGTTAACTGAAACTACAATAATTCCTGAAAATTTCAAATCTGGGTTACAGCGGTAGCTAGCAACCTGAGTAAGAGACCATCATGTCCAATGTTAAGAAATATAAAAACCCGTAACTCCTAAAATACCTGAAAATATCTGAGGCAATGAAATCTCTTGAGGTTATTACCAAGAGAAAGAACATTTTTTTGTTTATTAAGTATGTACATGTCAACTAATTAACATCATTATTCCCCAAAATATTATAGATTTTATCACCTGGTGCCAGTGTAGTTGGATCACGCCAAACTTTCGTAAACTGAAGTTATATGGGTTTCGATCCTACATGGTAACAGGATGTGGTTGAAGTCTAATCGGCTTTTTTCAGTATAGACCGGATCCATGGTTTATTACAATAATCACAAATAGAGGTAGTATCTTGTTGTTAGTAGTCTCATAACTGCAGCCAGGCTTGAAATCAAATCCTTCATATCTTCAGGATCCTCTCCTTACCACTGGACTACGGCAACTATTTTTCAAGTAATATATTATTAAAAACACATCGGGATTTTGCAAACAAATGATGGGTGACGTCATCAATCACAGGTTACAACCATCATGGTTGAAGTTTACATTAAGGACGAATTATAGCCCAAAATAACTGTAATCCGGGATGGGGTGGTATCTAGCAACCTAGTAAGTAGACGATAACGCCCCATAGGTAAAAAAATGAATATAGTTTTATATTTATAAACGAACTATTGCCCTTAGTAAACGATACATTTTCTAAAAAGTTTACATTAAAATTTACATAAAGGCTCGATCCTTGGAAAAAATCTGAAACCTAGTAAAGGAAGGACAATTATGCCAGCGGTACCATTTGCATATATTGGACTGAGTTAGGTTAGTGGTTGCAGCGTTGCAACCGTAATCATCGTAATCATCTTTGCAACCTATCATCTGGGTTGCAGCGGTAGCTAGCAATCTAGTAAGAGACTATCACGCCCCATAGTAAAAACTAAAAGTACCCATCCAAAACTTCTATATAGCAACCTTACCAACCCTTGGCTTGAATAACAAAGAAAATATATTGGCGTGAAAATCAAGAAAATTGACTTTAACCACGATATTCTCCACAAAACAATGACATCAATTACATCAAATCAATCAAAAATCAAAATCATCACATCCAATGATTAAGAAATATAAAAACCCCATAACCCCTAAAAAAAGAGTCAAGATCAAAACAAAAAGTACACCATTAGAACCACCTTGTCCGAAATACCTGTATAGGAAACGTTTCTGTCCATTGGCTTGAACAGCAAGGAATTCCGGGTTGCAGCGGTAGCTAGCTACCTAGTAAGAGACGATACCGCCCCCTAGTAAATCCTAAAGTAACCCATAACTCCTGAAAAAAGATTCAGTATCAAAACAAAAAATATAATATTAGAACCCCCTTGTCCAAAAACTTCTATATAGCAAACTTACCGTTTTTTGGCTTGAATAACAAAGAGAAATATATTGGCTTGAAATCAAGAAAATTGACTTTACCACGTTATTCTCCACAAACGGGATATTTTTTTTTCTTTCCGCTTTTTTCTTCCTCCTCAGCTAGCTGGGCACTGGAAAATCATAGAGAGCTGTTATAATAAGCTCATTTTAAAGGAAATTGCTACATCTAATTCACTTTTGTAATTAAAATAAAATACTTTTTAAAGTAGAATCCATTTGTGAAAAAAATTGCATTTTTGATGTATTTTCATACTGCAGTCTTTTCAAAGATATTTGAATTTTAAAGTATCAAACAGTTCATGGTAATGAACTCTATAGTAATAATAGTTACTTGTCTCAATAGTAACCGAAACTCTAAACAACTTAAGTTTGATACCAATAGATACATCAAAGCAACAGTTCGTGATAACGAACTGTATGTTGTATAGTAAAGATCCGGTTGCAGCGTAGCTAGCAACCTAGTAAGAGACGATCACTTCAATATGATATATAAAACCCATAACTCCTAAGAAAAAAAAAGTCAGGATCAAAACAAAAAATACACCATTAGAACCATCATGTCTGAAAACCCTGTATATGAAAACTTCTGTCACTTGGCTTGAACAGCAAGGGCAATATATTGGCTTGAAAATCAAGAAATTGACTTTAACCCACGTTTTTATTCTCCACAAACGGCATATTTTTTTTTCTTTGTCTTTTGTTCTTTTTCCACAGATAGCCTTGGCACTGGGACATCCCGTGAAGAGTTGTTCAATTGGCTCATTTTAAAGGAAATTAATTGGGTTAAAAATCTTTTGTAACTAAAATAAAATTATTTCTAAAAGAGAATAAATTTTAACACTAATTACAATAAAGAACGAACTCTTGCCTATACAAACTTGTATAGTGGGTGGGACATAAGGATCGATCATAAATGAAATGTGTTAGTCAAGAGGATCTCATGTAGTAGTTATTAAAATTCACTCTATAAAGAGGGTACCATATTATCATAAACCGACTTTGCCTTTAAGATTGAGGCCATTTGTTGAAATAAAGCAACTTTTTCTCTTGAAAATTAAATATCGTTACTGCATCTTTCTTGGATATTCCTTTTGATTTAATGCAATCATTTCACAATTCTAAAAAAAAATTATATGACGCAATCGCAAATTATTTGTCTAATTTGAAAGATTAAGAGAAACACGATGACGCAATGAACAAGCGAGTCTATTTTGGCTGCAAACAGGCGCATTTAAGTGAATCATCTCATGCACATAAATGAACGTCGCCCTAATGCATATAAACGAACGGTTTCTAGTAATTTTTTACGATTAGTAATTTTATATACCGCAAAGCACCAAGATATTATGTCAACTGATGATGTTTCAAAGATGAACCAGGAAAACAAATCAAAATTAACATTCCTATAGGAAGCGTCAGATATAGCGTTAAAAACAATTTAAGAGCATCGCTGTCACATTTCAAAATGATATATTTTCCCTAGTAGAGACAATCACGTCCAATGTTAAGAAATATAAAACCCATAACTCCTAAAAAAGGAGTCAGATCGAACAAAATATAGACACCATTAGAACCGCCTTGTCCGAAACCCCTGTATAGTAGAAAACTTTCTGTCCCTTGGCTTGAACAGCAAGGGAAATATATCGGCTTGAAAATCAAGAAAAGTGGCAGCTACTACAACATTATCCTAAACGGGAATATTTTTTTTCTTTTTTCTTTTCCACAGATAGCTTGGTACTGGAACATCGGTAGAGAGTTGTTCAATGGCTCAGTTTTTAAGACATTAATTGGGTTAAAAATCTGTTGTACCTTAAATAAATTATTTCTATGAGAGAATAAATTTTAACACTAGAAAACTGGGGGGGGGCATTTTTTTTTATTTCTTTTCATACTGCAGTCTTTTCAAAGATATTTGATTTTTGTACATAAATCATAATCATATACCAACGGTAAGATTTCAACCCACGCCTCCGAAGAGACTGGTGCCAACACTAGCGCCTTGGACGCACTCGGCCACGCTGCCGCTCGTGAATAGTAAGAGACGTAACCTAGTAAGTAACCTAGTAAGAGACGATCATGTTCCAATGCTAAGAAATAATAAAAACCCAGAACTCCTAAAAAAAAAGTCAGAATCAAAACAAAGTACATCATTAGAAACCACCTTTTCTGAACCCTCTACTTGATAAATAATGAATGTTGTCATAGTTTTTATTAGTTCAACCGAAATTTCTCCAACAGAGAAGAAAAGGGAGAGTAGTGTTGTACAATTCAGTCATAGAAAAGAGAACTAAAAAAGGATAATAGTATAAGAAGCAGAAAAAGACGCTGATTTTAACGTACACAATTCTAAAGGCAAACATAATCAAGGAAAAAAGTTATCCATTTGTTGGAGGTCCCATAAAAAGAATGAGAAGCCCTTCAGTGAATAACCTTATTAATAGTCACAGTAAAGAACGAACTAAGTTATTTTTGGTATACATAATGTTATGCAAAACCTCACATAGTTTTTTTCAAGATTCATGCCAGCTTTACCCGATAACCTGGGTTGCAGCGGCAGCTAGCAATCCGAGTTTGCAGCAGTAGCTAGCAATCTATTAATCCCGGTTGCAGTGGTAGCTATCAACCTAGTGAGAGACCATCACGACCGTACGATCTACTAAAAAATAAATTAGCACATAAAACCTAAAACTAGAATCAGATTACACCAATAGAAAAACAAAACACCAATAGAAAAGCCTTGTCAGAAACCCAAAGTTAGGAAACTTAAAGCTCGTTGGCTTGAATAACGAAGAAAAACCACTGGCTTGAAAAACACGAAAAGTTGCTTGAAACTACGATATTCTGCATTGACGGCATCTCTTTTTTTCCTTTTTTTTCCTTCACAGCTAGCAAGCACAGTTGATTCCGGGTTGCAGCGTTAGCTAGCAACCTAGTAAGAGTACGATCACGTCCAATTTTTAAGAATATAAAAACCCATAACTCCTAAAAAAAAAAAAGTCAGATCAAAACAAAAAGTACACCATTAGAACCGCCTTGTCCGAAACTCCTGTATAGGAAACTTTTCTTTATTTTGGCTGAACAGCAAGGAAATGTATTGGCTTGAAAATCAAGAAAAAGGGCGGTTACTACAACATTCTGCCTAAACGGCATATTTTTTTTCTTTCTTCTTTCTCTTCCCACAGATAGCTTGGCGCTGGAACATCGTAGAGAGTTGTTTCAATGGCTCATTTTAAAGGAAATCTCTAGATCTAACGTGCCATTTGTACTTAATTTTTTTTTTAATTATTTTTTTACGAAAAACTTAAATTTTTATATACAATATTGATCAATGACGTCAAAAAGTCATTGCATGTAGTTAGTACATAAAGGCTCCACCATCAAATTAAGCTGAAACTAAGTAAAGGACAATTATACCTCCATATATTCACAGTGATGTATAAGATTTCCTATTACATCTGTAAACTGTTCCACAGTTGCCGTGTCCTTACCTTGGAAGCTTTTCATTAAACATGCACATTTCTTTTAGATATCCGGGTTGCAGCGGTAGCTAGCAACCTAGTAAGAGACGATCACGTCCAATGTTAAGAAATATCAAAACCCATAGCTCCTAAAAAGGAGTCAGATCTAAAAACAAAAAGTACACCATTAGAACCGCCTTGTCCGAAACCCCTTATAGTAAACTTTTCTGTTATTTGGCTTGAACAGCAAGGGAAATATATTGGCTTGAAAATCAAGAAAACTGGCAGCTACTACAACATTCTGCCTAAACGGCATATATTTTTTTTCTTTCTTATTTTTTTCTTTCTTCTTTTCCACAGAGCGCTTGGCACTGGAACATCGTAGAGAGTTTTTCAATGGCTCATTTTAAGGAAATTAATTGGGTTAAAAATCTTTTTGTTACTAAAAATTAATTATTTCTAAGAGAAAATAAATTTTTCAATTAAAAACTACATTTTTGATGTCTTTTCATACTGCAGTCTTTTCCAAAGATATTTGATTTTTGTACATGATTTTTTATTTATTATTTTTTTTATTTGAAATCATAATCGTATACCAGCGGTGAGATTTGAACCCACGCCTCCGATGAGACTGTTGGCTAACACCAGCGCCTTGAACCACTCGGCTACGCTGCCTCTCATAACTCTATATGTGAATCCGGGTTTCAGAATTGAGGAGCATTCCGATGCAACCTAGTAAGAGACGATCAGTCGATGCTAAGAAATATAAAAACTAAGAAATCCTAAAAATAGAGTCAGATCAAACAAAATTACATCATTAGAACCACCTTGTCTGAAACCGTACTAGATAAATAATGAATGTCGTCATTTATAATAAAGTAAACGAAATCTTGCCTATACTAACTTGTATAGGTAAATTAACTATAGTGTAAGCTGGAAACTGGGTTGTAGCGGCATTATAGTCAAGAACGACATCTAGCCTATAGTTAACTGAAATATAAATAGGATTATGTAATTTTCACATCGGTATCATGGCTGTAGAGATGGCTGAAACCTAGTAAAAAACAAAATGGCACAATATTAGACTAAGTTAGCTGAATGGCTCTCTAGAGTTCGTCTCTTACTATTTCAATAAGAAAAGGACATAGATTTTTTTCTGTTTAAATTGAGGAATTTATATTAAATTCATAATAAAGAACAACCTCTTGCCTATACTAAATTTTATAGGCCACTTAACTATAGTAATCAAATAGGTTAGTAAAGTTTTATAGTAAAGAACGAACTCTTGACCGAATTTTACATTAAAAGACGATCATTGGAATATCAAACCATTGCATACATTGGAAATTAGTTAGCCACTTGATTGTTTGAGGTTCGTCTCTTAATATTTCAAAGAAGAAAAAGCCGTAAGCTTTTCCTGTTTGTAACCAGGTTATTATTAATGGTGAATGGTTCAGTTTATGTTTCATCGCTCATTTTAAAAAAAATTTCTACATCTAGTATATAGTGTATAAATCCGGGTTACAGCGGTAGCTAGCAACCTAGTAAGAGACGATCACGTCCAATGTTAAGAAATATAAAAACCCATAACTCCTAAAAACAATTTTTACAATAAAGAACGACACCTAGCCCATGTTAATGAAACGTAAATAGGGATACATCAGTATCATGGCTGTAGAGATGGCTTAATCCGGGTTGCAGCGGTAGCTAGCAACCTAGTAAGAGACGATCACGTCAAATGTTAAGAAATATAAAAACCCATAGTTCCTAACAAAGGTGTACTGTATACTGTTAAGAAATATAAAAACCCATAGTTTCCTAACAAAGGAGTCAGATCAAAACAAAAGTACACCATTAGAACCGCCTTGTCCGAAACCCCTGTATAGTAAACTTTCTGTCCCTTGGCTTGAACAGCAAGGGAAATATACTTGGCTTGAAATCTTGACTCTTGAAAGAAAAGTGGCAGCTACTACAACATTCTGCCTAAACGGGATATTTTTTTTCTTTTGTATCCAGAGATAGCTTGGCGCTGGAACATCGTAGTATAGTTTGTTCAATGGCTCATTTTAAAGGAAAATTAATTGGGTTAAAAATCTATAGTAACTAAAATAAATTATTTTTAAAAGAGAATAAATTTTTCCACCAAAAAACTGCATTTTTGAAGTCTTTTCACACTGCAGTCTTTCAAACATAATCGTATACCAGCGGTAAGATTTGAACTCACGCCTCCAAAGAGACTGGTGGCTAACACCAGTGCCCTTGGACCACTCGGCCAGGCTGCCTCCCATTAATAAATATATATGTGAATTTGGGTTGCAGCAGTAGCTACAACCTAGTAAGAGACGATCAGTCCAATGCTAAGAAATATAAAAACCAAAACTCCTAAAAATAGAGTCAGATCAAAACAAAAGTACATCATTAGAAACTACCTTGTCTGAAACCCTACTAGATAAATAAGGAATGTCATCATAGTTTTTATATTAGTAAAAGCTATGACGTGAATAGAAAAAACACGAAATTATATTGTTGTTTCTGAAGACATCATGAAATAATACCATTGCGCCATGACGTCATGACTTTTCGTTTATGATAACAAGTTTTCTGTCAGAAGTTAGCCAGTTATCCTTAACACTAACAAATTTTCTCATCGAAGGTTACACCGTTTTACGTAATACTAACAAAACTTCTACTTAACAAACTCAAATTCCTTTTAGAAGTAACAGTTTTTTTTTGGCAGTAACAAATTTCTTCTATTAGCACCAAGTTTTTTGACAAAGATAACACATTTGTCATAGAAGTAAACAATTTTTGGTCAATGATAAAAGTCATCTGTTAGAATAACAAGTTTTCTGTCAAAAAATACCAATTCTTCTTAGAAGTAACAATTTTATCGTTATGATAACAAGTCTTCTGCCAGAAGTAGCAAGTTTTCCTAAACACTAACAAATTTTTGTCTTCGAAATGACAGCTTTTTTACTCAATACTAACAAACATTTACCCAAATTTCTCTTAGAAAGTAACAATTTATTCGTTTATGATAACAAGTTTTTTGTCAGAAGTAGCAAGTTATCCTAAACACAATCAAATTTTCTCGTCGAATTAACAACTTTTTCCGTAATACTAACAAACTTTTTCTTAACACTATCAAGTTTCTCTTAGAAGTAACAGGTTTTTCTTAACAGTAATACATTTTTTCTAGTAACATCAAGTTTTTCCGTCAAACATAACAAATTTCTCTTAGAAGTAACAATTTTTCGTCACTGATAGCAAGTTTTCTGTTAGAATTAGAAAGTTTTCTGTCAAAGTAAGGTTTCTCTACGTTTAAGTTAGGTCAATCTAACTTAGGTTAACATGAGCGCTCATGTTTAACCTAAGTTAAACGTAAGGAAACCTAACCTTGACAGAAAACTTTCTATTGTAACAGAAAACTTGCTATCACTGACGAAAATTTTTTACTTCTAATAGAAATTTGTTATTTTTGACGGAAAACTTTGGGTTTTTAGAAAAAAAATTGATACCTTTAAGAAAAATCTGTTATTCCTAAGAGAAATTTGATAGTTTTTTAAAAGTAAGGAAAAAGTTTGTTAGTATTTTAGGAAATAAGTTGTTACTTCGAAGAAAAAAATTTGATAGTGTTAAGGATAACTTGCTGCTTCGAAAGAAAAATTTTTTTGACAGAAAACTTGTTATCATAAACAAAGAAAATTGTTACTTTTAAGAGAAATTTGATAGTTGTGTTAGGTAAATGTTTGTTAGTATTGAGGTAAAAAAAAGTTTTTACTTCGAAGAAAAATTTTTTTAGTATTAAGGAAAACTTGCTACTTCTGGCAGAAAACTTGTTATCATACCGATAAAATTGTTAATTCTAAGAAAAATTTGATTTTTTTGACAGAAAACTTCTTACTTCTAACAGATAACTTGTTATCACTGACGAACAATTGTTACTTCTATGAAGAAATTTTGCTATCTTTGTCGGAAAAATTTGGTACTATTAAAAGAACTTTGTTGCTGGTAAGAAAAAAACTGTTTCTTTTAAGAAAAATTTTGAGTTTGTTAAGTAAGAATTTGTTAGCATTAAGGAAAAAGTTATTGCTTTGAAGAGAAAATATGTTAGTGATAAAGAAAACTTGCTACTTCTGACAGAAGACTTGTTATCATAACGAAAAGATTGTTACTTCTAAGAAAAATTTGGTATCTTCGACAGAAAACTTGTTACTTTTAAACGGAAAAATTTTTATCACTGACAGAAAAATTGTTATTTCTATGAGAAATTTGTTATCTTTTGACCGGAAAAACTTGGTGCTATTTAGAAAATTTGTTACTGTTAAGAAAAAAACTGTTACTTCTAAGATAAATTTGACAGTGTTAAGTAAAAGTTTGTTAGTATTAAGGAAAAAGTTGATACTTTGATTAGAAGAGATTTGTTTACTGCTAAGGATATCTTGCTAATTTTGACAGAAAGCTTGTTCTCATAAACGAAAAAGTTGATACTACCAAGAAAAACTTGTTATCTTTGCTGGACAACTTGCTAGTTTTAAGCTGAAAACGTGTTATCACTGGGTGAAAAATGTTACTTTCAAGAGAAATTTCATAATGTTAGGTAAAAGTTTGTTAGTTTTAAGAAAAACCTGTTTACTTCTAAGATAAATTTGATAGTGTTAAGTAGCAGTTTGTTAGTATTAAGGGAAACTGTTGTTACTTCGATGAAAAATTTGTTAGTGCTAAGAAAACTTGCTACTTTTGAAAAAGAAAAGTTGTTATCACAATAAAAAAAATTGTTACTTCTAAGAAAATTTTGTTATCTTTGTTGAAAAACATTCTATTTCTAACAGAAAACGTGTTATCAGTGACGAAAAAAATCGTTACTTTTTCGAGAAATTTGTTGCCTTTGACAGAAAAATAGGTTGCTTTTAGAAAAAAATTTTACTGTTAAGAAAAACCTGTTACTTCAAAGAGAAATTTGAGTGTGTTTAGTAAAAGTTTGTTAGCATTAAGAAAAAGTTGTTTTTTCGAAGAGAAGATTTGTTAGTGATAAAGAAAACTTGCTACTTCTAACAGAAAACTTGTTATCATAACAAAAAAATTGTAACTTCTATGAAAAATTTGGTATCTTTGACAAAAAACTTGTTAGTTCAAGCAGAAAACGTGTTATCACTGGTAAAAAAATAAAACTTTTTAAGAGATACTTGATAGTTTTAGGTAAAAGATTGTTAATATTAAGGAAAAAAGTTGATGATTCGAAGAAAAAATTTGTTAGTATTAGGTAAAAGTTTGTTAGTACTAGGAAGAACATTGTTACTTTGATGCGAAATTTTTCAGTGTTAAGGAAAACTTGCTACTTTTGAAAGAAAAGTTGTTATCTCACTAAAACAAAAAAATTGTTACTTCTAAGAAAAATCTGTTATATTTGTTGGAAAGCATTCTACGTCTAACAGAAAAACTTGTTATCAGTGACGAAAAAGTGTTACTTGTAAGCGAAATTTGTTATCTTTGACGTAAAAATTTGGTGCTATTAGAAAAATATGTTACTGCTAAGAAAAAAAAACCTGTTACTTCTAAGAAAGAAATTTTATAGTGCTAAGAAATAGTTTGATAGTATTAAGGAAAAAGTTGTTATTTCGATGGGAAAATTTTTTAGTGTTAAAGAAAACTTGCTAGTTCTGACAGAAAAGTTGTTATCATAAACATAAAGTTTTTACTTCTAAGAGAAATTTGATAGTTTAGGTAAAAGTTTGTTAGTATTAGGTTTTAAAGTTGTTACTTCGATGAGAAACTTTGGTTAGTGTTAAGAAAAACTTGCTACTTCTGACAGGAAACATGTTATCATAAACGAAAAAAATAGTTACTTCAAAGAAAGTATGTGTGGCTGTTTGTATGTATGAAAATGTTAGAAGACGCTGAACACTGATGCATGACTGGTGTCATAGGGATTAGCAAAACGTAATTATTGTTTATTGTCCAAGAAACAATCAACCCAAGAATGCTTGGTGTTCCAGGAAAAAATGATATTTCCTAACATTCTTAAAAAGCAATAAGTTGAGAAACGAATGTGTCTTATCGCTATGAAACATTAAAGCCCAGAAAGGAAAAATCCCAGTGCATTCCAGGAAAATCATAAGGTACTTATCTAGATGATAGTCAACCCTAGAACTCCGGAAATGTCATAGAAATCAAGACCATACCATCGAAATTGTGAATAGAAATAACAGTACCAGCGCGGAACGTAAATAATTTATTCATGGTTCTGTTTGTTGCCGATTTTATGATTTGATGTTTTTTTAAGTTCTGTTCATGGTTTGATGGTTATTTGAAGTTGTTTCTTTTTCTTTGTTGATGGTTATATGGTTTGAAGGTTCTATTGTTTGTTTCTGTTCTGTTCTGTATGTTGATGGTTGTTTGATGGTTATGAGTGCTGGTCAACTTGTTTGTTGTTTCTTGGATGTAGACAGAAGTTCAACAACAATTGCTGGATAATCGAGTCTAACAATCGACAATGATGGAAATCTGACGGCGAATTCTAATGTATCATGAGGGGATTAAGAAACAATATGGCTTCTCTACTTTAGTGTCAGAGAATAAATTAATATTCCTTCGAAGGCTTAATAGTGTAAGGGGTAAACTAGGAACACCTTAGATGTATTTTCAGAAATTCAAACGAGATCAAGAAAGATTGAATATATTTAACCCGGGAAATGGTTTCCTGGGATTTTTAAATGTGACAGCGCAGGGATGCCAAAAACAAAGGAACATTCAGAAATTACTTTTAGGGGATTATTTGTGCGAAACAAATTAATCAACATTTTAGGGATTATTTGGGCGAAACAGTTTGGGACATTTTAGAGGATGACTTGGGGTGGAAGTCTGTGGTCGTTATAATACACAAGTTCCATTTGAACAGTGTTGTAAGGTCCCCTACCCCCTACCCCCAATGGCCCCCCCTCAACACAAATTTTTTGCCCCCCCCCCATTTTTTAACCCTTTTTTTGCGCGGTTGAAACACAGAAAGGGCTCCCCCTCCCCCCAACGTTTTTCGCATAAAGAGCGAGGTGTTGAGGAGAGGACAGCTCCTTTCATATACGGAATAATTTCTGTTCGTTTTAAAAGTTTTAAATGTTGCTCTTTGCTTTTAGTTAATTTAATTTCATGCAACAGGCTCATCAGGATTGACGTTCTTCTTACTGGCGCAACAAATTGACATAGCAAAAACTGGTAAATACACAATAAGAGTTACAAAAAAGGTGGGGCTACTTGGCCTCCCATTCTGTACACGGATTCAGACATACACAACAGAGGAAGACAGGCACTGGGATATGCAACACCTGCCCTAACACACACAGTACAAAGAGAGTGAGAAAGGCATAAAAATACATAGATTCAAACGATTTAGTTAAACACAGACACTACTGTCAGCTCACAAGTGTATACCAGAGTCTTGATATAGGTGAATTAGGATTTTACCATAGTCTGAGAGAGATAAATTGGATTCTTCTTAGGGTTAGAGAAATATGAATTGGGAATTTATCAAGATTTAGTCAAACACAGAAGCTACTATCAGCTTTCAAGTGATATACTAGAGACTGAAAAAGGTGAATTAGGTTTTTACCATAGTCTGAGAGATGAGTTGAATTCTTTTTAGAGTTAGAGACATATGAAGGGGAAATTTATCAACATTCAGTCAGACAAACAGACTACTAAAAGTCTGAGAGATATGAAACGTATTCTTTTTCGAGTAAGAGACGTATGAAGTGGGAATTCATCAAGATTTAGTTAAAGACAGGACACTACTATCAGCTCACAAGTGGTATACCAGAGTCTGAAATAGGTGAATTAGAATTTTACCTTAGGACGAGAGAGATAAATCGGATTTTTTCTTAGGGTTAGAGACATATGAATTGGGAATTTATCAAGATTTAGTCAAACACAGAAAGCTACTATCAGCTTACAAGTGAAATACTAGAGACTGAAATAGGTGAATTAGGTTTTTTACCATAGTCTGAGAGATGAAGTTGTTTGAATTCTTTTTCGAGTAGAGACATATGAATTGGGAATTTATCAAGATTTAGTTAAACAAAGTCACTACTATCAGCTTACAAGTGATATACTAGAGACTGAAAGAGGTGAATTCGGTTGTTTTACCATAGTCTGAGAGTTGAATTGAATTCTTTTAGAGTTAGAGACATATGAAGTGGAAATTTATCATGATTCAGTCAGACAAAGAGACTACTAAAAGTCTGAGAGAGATGAAACGGATTCTTTTTCGAGTAAGAGACATATGAAGTGGGAATTCCTAAAGATTTAGTTAAACACAGACACTACTATTAGCTCACAAGTGTTTGCTTTTTAAAGTCATAAACGTAAACGACTGTTAAGATGATTAATAAAAAAGCTCTAATCACGCATAATCCTTCTTTTGGTAAAAATAAAATGTTTCAAATGAACCCTCTAACGATATTCTAGGACAGCTGGGTCGATTTTTAACGACCCTTTGTGTTTCTGGAGTCATTCTTAAAGAATTAGGACAGAATTTGAACTTTAGCGTAAAGAGCTAGGTGTTGAACACACATTTTTTTCATTGAAAGGCTAGACTTTGAATACTTTTGTTGTGGTTTACATACAAAAAAAGTTAGGTTTCTCCACGTTTAAGTTAGGTTCATTTTAACTTAGGCTATCAAGAGCGCTCATGATAACACCTAAGTTAAATGAACCTAACTTAAACATGGAGAAACCTAACTTTTTTTGTATGTAAACCACAACAAAAATATTCCAAGTCTAGCACTTCGAATGAAAAAAATATGTTCAACACCTAGATCTTTACGCAAAAGTTCAAATTCTGTCTCAAATCTTTAAGAATGACTACTGAAACACAAAGGTTCGTTATATAGAATCGACCCAGTGGTCCTAGAATATCGTTAGAGGGTTCATTCGAAACATTGATTTTTTGCCAGAAGAATGATTATGCGTGATTAGAGCTTTTTTATTAATCATCTTAACAGTCCTTTACATTATGCCTTTAAAAAGCAAACACTTGTGAGCTGATAGTACTGTCTGTGTTTAACTAAATCTTGATGAATTCACACTTCATATGTCTCTTACTCGAAAAATAATCCGTTTCATCTCCTCAGACTTTTAGCAGTCTCTTTGTCTGACTGAACCTTTATAAATTTTCACTCCATATGTCTCTAACCCTAAAAAGAATTCAATTCATCTTTTAGACTATGGTAAAAACCTAATACACCTATTTCAGTCTCTAGTATATCACTTGTAAGCTGATAGTAGCTTATGTATTTGACTAAATCATGATAAATTCCCAATTCATATGTCTCTAACCCTAAGAAGAATCCGATTTATCTCTCAGACTATGGTAAAATCCTAATTCACCTATTTCAGTCTCTATTATATCACTTGTAAGCTGTTAGTACGCTTCTGTGTTTAACTAAATCGTGATAAATTCCCGAATCGTATGTCTCTAACCCTAAGAAGAATCAAATTTATCTCTCTCAGGCTATGGTAAAATCCTAATTCACCTATTTCAGACTCTGGTATACCACTTGTGAGCTGATAGTTGTGTCTGTGTTTACTAAACCTTGATGAATTCCCATTTCATATAAAAATAATAATAATAATAAATAATGTATTTCTTACCCGTCTACAAAAGGGGAATGACGGAGTACTTATAAAAAGAAAAAAGGAACATGAGCACTAAAAACTTATTTTTCACCATAAATAATCAAATCAATTTCATATCAGGAAGACTGCTCTTCGTACACTATGCATAAGAAAACTTTCAGCAAGGGTAACAACGGATGAGTTGGTGAGTCAGCCAGGAAATTTCGAAACTTCTTTTTAGTTTTTTTACACTTGATGCTATAAGAGGGATGTCTCTTATTTCCACAATTTGCACATTTCATAGGAGCAGAACAAGGTTGTTCACGACTAGAGGTATGTCCTCCAGAACATCTAGCACACTTTACCGCATTTTTACATTCGGCAGGCTACATGTCCATAATGTTGGCAAAATTGTAGCAGCGTTTTCGGAACAAACAGGAATTTCTCTATCCGAAAGCAATCATATTCGATCCGAAATACCGTGTCGGATTGTGTAGAGGAAAGGGCACTTTCTGTCGGAAAAATACATGTTGAAGTAACGAGCTTCCGATACGAATAGCTCTTGTGCATTCTGGTGAGGCAGTTTTTTAATTCTTTTTCTGCTGCGCAACTAGGTATCCCTTTTCACAAACGCCAATGAAGACGGGCTCAGTCACTTCCGTCTCTTACTCGAAAAAAGAATCCGTTTCATCTCTCTCAGACTTCTAGCAGTCTCTTTGTTGTCTGACTGAATCTTTGATAGATTTCCACTTCATATGTCCCTCTAACTCTAAAAAGAATTCCAATTCCATCTCTCAGGACTATGGTAAAAACCCTAATTTTTCACTTATTTCAGTCTCTAGTATATCACTTGTAAGCTGATAGTAGCTTCTGTGTTTGACTAAAAATCTTGATAAATTCCCAATTCATATGTCTCTAACCCTAAGAAGAATCCGATTTATCTCTCTCAGACTAAGGTAAAAAATCTAACTTCACCTAATTTCAGACTCTGATATACCACTTGTGACTGATAGGTGTGTCTGTGTTTAACTAAATCTTGATGAATTCCCACTTCATATGTCTCTTACTTTGAAAATGAATCCGTTTCATCTCTCTCAGACTTTTAGTAGTCTGTTTGTCTGACTGAATGTTGATAAATTTCCACTTCATATTTCTCTAACCTCTAAAAAAAATTCAACCATCTCTCCGACTATGGTAAAAACCTAATTCACCTATTTCAGTCTCTAGTATATTTACTTGTAAGCTGATAGTAGCTTCTGTGTTGACTAAGTCTTGATAAAATTCCCAATTCATATGTCTCTAACCCTAAGAAGAATCCGATTTATCTCTCTCAGACTAAGGTAAAATCCTAACTTCACCTATTTCAGACTCTGATATACCACTTGTGAGCTGATAGTAGTGTCTGTGTTTAACTAAATCTTGATAAATTCCCACATCATATGTCTTTTACTCGAAAAAAAAAAATCCGTTTCATCTCTCTCAGGACTTTTAGTAGTCTCTTTGTCTGATTTAATCTTGATATAAATTTCCACTTCATACGTCTCTAACTCTAAAAAGAATTCAATTCATCTCTCAGACTATGGTAAATACCTATTTTCACCTATTTCAGATCTCTAGTATATCAGTTGTAAGCTGATAGTAGCTTCTGTGTTTGACTAAATCTTGATAAATTCCGAACTCATATGTCTCTAATTCTAATAAGAAACCGATTTATCTCTCTCGTACTAAGGTAAAATCGTAATTCACCTATTTCAGACTCTGATATAACCACTTGTGAGCTAATAGTAGTGTCTGTGTTTAACTAAATCTTGATGAATTCCCACTTCATATGTCTCTTACTCGAAAAAAGAATCCATTTCATCTCTTTCAGACTTTAATAGTGTCTTTTTCTTACTGAATCTTGATAAATTTCCACTTTATATGTCTTTTAACTCTAAAAAAAAAGAATTCAATTCAAGTCTCAGACTATGCTAAAAACCTAATTCACCTCTTTCAGTCTCTAGTATATGACTTGTGTAAGCTGATAGTGGTGTCTTTGTTTAGCTAAATCTTGATATTCCCAATTCATATGTCTCTTACTCCTCGAAAAAGAATTCAATTTATCTCTCAGACTATGGTAAAAACCTTATTCAACTGTTTCAGTCTCTAGTATATCACTTTTAAGCTGGTAGTAGCTTCTGTGTTTGAATAAATCTTGGATAAATTCCCGATTCATATGTCTCTAACCCTAAGAGAATCCAATTTATCTCTCTCCGTACTAAGGTAAAATCTACAATTCAGGTATTTCAGACTCTGGTATACCACTTGTCAGCTGATAGTAGTGTCTGTGTTTAACTAAATCTTGATGAATTCCCACTCATGTGTCTCTTACTCTAAAAAGAAATCCGTTTCATCTCTCTCAGACTTTTAGTAGTCATTTTGTCTGACTGAATCTTGATAAATTTCCACTTCATATGTTTTCTAACTCTAAAAAGAATTCAGTTCATCTCTCAGGGACTATGGTAAAAATCTAATTCACCTCTTTCAGTCTCTAGTATATCAATTGTAAGCTGATAGTAGCCTCTGTGTTTTGACTAAATCTTGACCAATTCATATGTCTCTAACCCTAAAGAAGAATCCTATTTTATCTCTCTTCAGACTATGGTACAATCCTAATTCACCTTTTTCAGACCCTGATCGGCCTGTTGCATGAAATTAAATTAACTGAAAGTAAAGAGCAACATTAAGACTTAAAACGCACAGAAATTGATTCCGTATATGAAAGGAGCTGTCCCCTCCTCAACAACCTCGCGCTTTACGCTAAAAAACGTTGGGGGATGCGGGGGCTTCTGTGTCTCAAGCGCACCAAAAAAAAGTATTTAAAAATCGGGGGGGGGGGGGGGGGCAAAAAGTTGTGTGGAGGGGGCCCTTGGGGTTTGGAGTAGGGGACCTTACAACACTGTTCAAATGGAACTGTTGTATTATAACGACCAGAGAGTTTCACCCTAAATCATCCTCTAAAATTTCCCAAAACTGTTTCACCCAAATAATCCCTGTAAATGTGGATTAATTTGTTTCACCCAAATAATCCCCTAAACGTAATTTCTGAATGTTCCTTTGTTTTGGCATCCCTGCGCTATCACATTTAAAATTCCCAGGAAACCATTTCCCGCGTTAAATATATTCAATCTGTCTTGATCTCGTTTTGAATTTCTGAAAATATATCTAAGGTGTTCCTAGTTTATTATTAAGGCTTCGAAGGAATATTAATTCATGCTCTGACACTAAAGTAGAGAAGCCATATTGTTTCTTAATCCCCTCATGATACATTAGAATTCCCGTCAGATTTTCATCATTGTCGACTGTTAGACTCGATTACCCAGCAATTGTTTGTTGAACTTCTGTCTACATACAAGAAACAACAAACAAGTTGACCAACACTCATAACCATCAAACAACCATCAACATATAGAACAGAACAGAAAACAACAATATAACCATCAAACCATATAACCATCAACAAACAGAAACAGAAACAACATCAAATACACCATCAAACCATGACAGAACATGAAAAAAACATCAATCATATTAATCAGCAACAAACAGAAACCATGAATAAATTATGTACGTTCCACGCTGGTACAGTCATTCCTACTATTGTTTTCAAAGTGTTAGAAATCTTGGTCAACTTCTAATGCAATCATTGGCAAACAATGAAAACCCTGACAATTTCTTAGAAAACAAAAAGCCAACTATAGATATCACGGGTACCCTAGAAATCAAGACCACCGTAGAAATCAAGGAAAGTGAAGAAAATCGTGGTCAACCTGTAAAATCATTACCAAGACAAGGAAAGCCCAAGAAGTGTTTTAAAATACTCTGTGGCGTGAATTGTATAGGAGTAACGTGTTTAGTAATGACATATCGAGTCCTCACAGTTTTAAGTTAAAAAAAAACAAAGTTTTTGTTTAATTTAGATTTCAGAAGTTTATTTCGGAACGAAAACGGTTGAAAATGTCCTATGGGGTGAGGGTTGATGTCATGTGTGAAGGGTTGATGCCGGTGTGGAAACAGTGTGGCAGAGCCATTCCGCTCTGGAACCATAAGTATACTTTTTAACGGTTTGGGTATCTATCCTTCTCGCAAGGTGATTTTCCAACCCCTCCGATTAGGTTATCATTCTGCTTAAAATGTGCACCGCCGTTTATTAACACAACATCCACATGTGTGCCGTGCTCGGGGGAATTCCCCTGCGGGGTCATTTTAGTCCTGCTTGTAAGATACAATGGGGTCATTCATATTAGACCTAGTCACGGAAACCCTGGAGATCTTCCAGAAAAAACAATGTACGCAAAATGGCTAGGAATCATGCCGATACAGAAGAAACAATAGAACACCTAGAATCCCGAGGTGGTCTGCCAGGGGTGGAACCTTGTCAGGGCGGGAATCTTGCCAGGGTTGGAATGTTGCTAGTGCGCGAATCTTGCCAGAGAGAGTATCTTGCCAGTTGTCCGCTAAAAACGATGAGATGATGTGATATTAAAGGGTTGCCTTAGAAATTCAATAATAATTTGCCTATTATTACTAACTACATTTTAAATTATATCGAGCAAGATCATTTTTCTAATCTCCTTTATTACCTAGCCGAAGTCCGGATTCCGTCCTCGCAGTGAGGCAGAAACAAACCAAACTCCCCCCACAGCGCGCGCGGGAGATGACCGGATTCCGTCCACGGAATGAGTCGGCACTGACCAAACTCCCCTGCAGTGTGCGGGATGGGCGGGAACAAGAAATTTCCCCCCTTGCGCGTTTTGATATTTTTGCTGAGAATGCCCCCTGGGTTACGTCAGGGCTGAAACAAACCACTCGGGGAACTGGACACTTCCTCGGAGGTGGCCAGCGCAACGGGTCGGCACCCCCTAGTGGACGGAGGCGGGCTAACAATAAATAAACACTTGAGAATTACTGCTTTGCGCAACGAAAAGAAAATAAATGAATAAAATAAGGGTAGTGTTGAGTTTGGCGACACCGAAAAAACTAACGGCCCTCCTTCCCTCACAAAAGGCCCCCCTCCCCCGGGGGCCTTCCCCTCCATTTGTATTATTCTGTCTCAGAGACATTGTATTTTCGTTAGAGGCTCTCAGAAATACTCGTACCACCTCAATATGTGCCTAAGGAATTTTACCTCTGATAAACATCCCTCCTCCTCTAAATTTGCCTGCTAGTAGTCCCCATCTTTCCCCAAGATTTATATAAGTGACACTCCTCGATTGAACGACTTTCTAGTTGAACATACTTTCCTATCTTTATAATATAAATTTCAGTGCCCTAAAAATGAAAGGCTTTAAAAATGTATGTAAATTTGTTTATTAATAAAATTTGTATATATACAAAAACACTGGGTCCTTTATATTTCTTCTTCTATGTGTAGGTTATCATCAGAACGATAAGTGGTAACAGCTCGTTTTAGGATTCAACTTGTATTCATCTTCACATACCAAGTTTAGGGTCACATTTTCTACAATATAGTGTAACTTCCTTTTTTTTTTCAAATCTCTTTGTATAGTCAATAGTACTACTGTGATTCATGTAATAAAATTCACGTGTTTCAAATTGCTTATTTTGAAGCAATGTCACATAAAAAATTTTCATATGAAGAATCACTTTCTGTAACAGCCAGCTCGGAAGCTTTGAAAGGGAACGCCCTCTAAGGCTTTTAATTGAAAAACTTTTGCGGGGGAGGCATGATTTACATAGGGGATCAAGAAAATGGTTTCTAGCACCTGGGAAGCATTTTTTTTGTATAAAAGAGAAAAAACAATATGGCTTCTAGCACCTGGGGTGCATATTTTTGGAGAGGATTTGCATAAGAGGAAAACAATATGGCTTCTAGCAGTTTGGGAGGCATGTTTTGCATAGTGGATCAATATATGGCTTCTAGCACTTGGGGAGTATGTTTTAAAGCGATTTAGCATAGAAACAGTGTGGGAACTTGCCTAGAACCAAAGTGACACACCCCGGAAAAGGGGTGTGTACCGTGAAGAAACAGGGGGTACCGTTAGAAATCCAACACTAATTTCCTGTTTACTTTTCCCCTGCGTTTAAATCCCCTACCTGTGCCATTGAAATCCAATACTATTTTTCCTATGTCTGGATTCCTTGACGTCATAAGCTTCGTTCAAATGCAATACTATTTTTCCTATGGCTTCCGTGACGTCAGAGAGCTTGTATTGTTTACTGAACGCATTTCTCTAATACAGAAACATTAGGAAAGTCCTTTTTAGTTCTCTATGTTAGAGCGTCGTTCCATTGGAAGGGAATGGCCTTTCGAGTCCTGGCGAGGTAAAGAAGGAAAAAAGAAAAAAAGAATGAAAGGTATTTCGATCGAGAAATGAAACCGCCGAAAAAAAAGAAAATGTCATGAGGCTTTGTGAACGAAAAATGTCAAAATGGTTATTATCTGGCAGTGATGGATGCGGCGTCCATAATTAAGATGCCTGACCTTACATAAAGGGTGTGTGCCACATTTAGTTATTGAGAGGAAAAAAACGCTTTGTTGGTTTTGGGTGAGAAAAGTACCACAGACACTGTTGCATAATAATTACTAAGGAGTGAGCTTCGTTACGTTACAAGCGGGGATTCCCCCATGGCCTCCTGACGCATGGTGAGATTAAATTGTTCATCAAGCACATTAGTCCTTTCCGTTTGAAAACAGGATGTGTAATGACGTCATTAGGGTTCAGAGGGGTGCGTCACGGAGTCTTGGCAACTGTGTTCTCTTTAATAAAATCTTAACCGGATATAAAGTAAGTGTGACGGCTTGAGGGGTTGGTAGCTCCACTTTATCTGACCTTTACAGGTAGAAGTTTGGTGCAGGATGTAACATGCACTTCAAATGGGGGTTTGTACCGTGACGTCAGAGAGACTTCACATAAGTTCAATTGGGTGTGTCGCGTGATGTAACAGGGCTGTCACAGAAAAAACAAAGGGTGTGTACCGTGATGTCAGAGGCTTGTCACAGAAAAACAACGAGTGTGTCATAGAAAAAAACAAAGGGGTATGTCTCCAAGACGAAACATGCGCTAGAAATCTTGCAAGTCGGGAACAGGTGTGAGGGGGCTAGGAAGTCCACTTGTTAGTTTCCCTGTGTTAATATCCCTATGGGTGTCATAGAAAAGCAGAGTAGGGGTACTACTAATAGCAATGTTTATACCAGTGCTGCTCTACGTAGTCGAAACCTGGCACCTGAAACCAGGAACAAGAAGAGAATATACTTGCTTTCTAAAACAGATGTCTTAGAAGAATTCTCAACATTCGTTGGCAGCAGAGAATAACATAAGAAAAAACAAATGCCCATCCGTGACACGACTGGCCATTTCTCTTGTGAAATATATCATAAGAGTCCGTAATTACCGATTGGAGAGAGTACCTTGCCCACTAGTACCTTCGTTTGGACTAAAAATCTCTGACTATAAAAAAAATACCAAATGCTGCGATCCAATTGGCAGCCTTCGGGTCCACGCCACAGTGGCAGACCCCAGAAACACACCGCGTTGATAGTACCAGACCAGATCTCCGTGACCTGCACGCATCAACCCAACCTCATTAGGACGGACAATACTGGCGCAGCAGACCTGTGAGAAGATTGGCGGCTTCTTCTTGCTGCCCTGAAGTGCCTTCTGGAGGCACAGGCGGATCTAAAGGTCTAGGTTTCTAGCGACAGAAATCTTGAAAAATATGAACTTCCGGAAATAAAAAGTTTTTAAATGTACAAATTTGCTCATGAAAATTGAAAATGGCAGAATTTATCCACTGAAATTTGAGTTCTTTTTCTCATCCTTAAAATTAAAAGGAGACTTGACACATTGACTACCCACCTAATGAGTGTTCTTACAATTCTTAAAAATGTTCACTTTTTGTCAAATATCTAGTCAATTTTTTAGTCTTTTTTTCGATTTTTGTTGTCCCATAGTCATGAGGAAGGAAACTCCCTACTAAGGGGTTTCCTGGGTGGGTTTCTTTTCAAAATTTATTTTATTAGGCTTTTAATTCATTTTTAGAGATAAATGTGATTAAAAAAAATACATTTCATAGTAGTTATCCATTTTTCCCACTTTTCCATATATCTATTTTTTTTCCAAGATGTTTGCAATACAAGTCCTGGTATTATGCTCCCCACAACCTGTATTTCACAGAAAATCTAAACTTTCTCTTCGTAAGCTAAATAAAAAAAAAACTGTGTAGCAGAAGTTTTAAGTACGAATGACAGCTCAGGCACATTATAAATCTTTAAAACGACTGAATATTAATGGGCCTGGGAATGAGTGGGTTCCCAATAATGATGAACAAACAGGGGAAACTTGCTTGCTCAACTAAGTAGCATTATACTGTGTGACAAGGCTCTAGTTTAATGAGAGTTTTATAGTCAAGTACAAGCTACCTTGCCTGTGACGCTAAATTTGCAATTAGCCAAGAACTCACAAAGTATGTTTTCTTAGGAAATTATGTACATGTATAATTAGAATTATAAGCGTAATGATGTTGAAAATTTTGATTCCTTTCTGAAACCTAAAGCAATATTTTTTTTATATATATATATTTTTTTCTCTTCTAAATTTCCATAAAAACCTATTATACAAAAAAAATATAATTGAACAAAATACATTTTATAAAACAGATCTCATTATATATTTCAAAGGAATAAAAGCTGCAATTGAAAAACCAAATTAATTTTAAAGCTGTATAAATTCTAAATACTAGTTTCGAAACGCGGAAAATATTTCAAGAATGGATTTAAACAATACTTAAAAGCTGGCATTAAAGGAGTTGATTCTCGATTCATATGTTTTAAATCAAGAAAAGAAATTTGGTTTGGGCATTCCTTAAAGAATGGAAAATGATTCGCCTGTGAAGGGGTCCTGGAGCACATGTCAAAGCATGGATTGCTCGTAAATCTTCGCAACACATGCAATGATACGCCACAGTGTGATCCAGTACAACAATTATATGAATCAATATTGACGGGGTATGGAACATCAACGGGCCTGCAGGATTTTTAAACCCAACCCTGATGAACATATTTTAGTGAGTAACCAGATTAGTCCTGGACATTTATCTGGATTTATGAATTACTGTTCTAAATAACTACATATACTAATAAACTTCTCTGGAAGCGTTATATTTGTATGCACTGACAAAGTTCTTTTGTCTTTTTTACTTACATGTAGAATCGATTTCGTATGGGACAATAAGTGTCACCATTTTCATCCTTGGGCCACCTATAACTGCTCGCCGAAGACAACTTTTCTTACAGGAGAATTGAAAACAAGCCATGATTCTTCATTAAAGACCATATCACCCACGTAGTTATTTCAATGGCTCTCGGGTTGCAACGCTACGCTTTGACCTTAGCGAGGCAAATATATTCTTAATTTGCATATTCTTCTATGGTTTCATCACAGACAGCAGATGAGAGCTATCATAAAAATAAAAAACAAGACTGAGTGGTGTAGTCTATGAATTCCAGAAAAAACAGCACAAAGGAGATTTTTTTCAGCTACTGTTTAAATAGCCTGTTTTGTGATTTTTGTTTATTTCAATTGAAACTTTTTAAAAAATGCACCTCAGAAACTTGTCTTAAACATATTAGAATATATTGTGTAGTTTTATATATTTATAAAGATACTGCCAAAATGATACCGTCCCATTACTTTTTCCTTACTATTACTTGCCCTTACTCAAATATTAATTACTATTGCCGTGACTACCACTGCTTAGAATGCTCTCACCATGGCTACTCTAACCTTAGCACCTCTAACCACGTCTAATTTGGCTTGCCGCAGCTGAATTATTCAATATATTATTGTATCGCTTAGCAGCTTCATCAATCGCTGAATTTGTTTAAAATCTAAGTTACTAAACCAATTTTCCTAGTGTAATTTTTGCACTGTTTCATATTTGGCAACGCAAAACCACTGCCTAAGCAAAGGGCTATAAAACTTCCATGAATAATTTTTTTTATCCTCAGGGCCCCTTTGTAGCGCGAGAGTTATCATAGAAACTTTGGAGGGGATTTTTTTCTATTGTATATCGAAAGTCTAGTAGCCTATCCTGTTTTTAAGACTTAAATGTGACTGAAGGGCAATAATTCCTTACATCGCCTCATTTAGAAGCCCTTCCAAAACATTTTTATACTGATGAAAATTGTTATACAGCCGACTATCACAGCAACGACTGCTACTTCTACTACTATTAGTAGATACTATCTACTACAACTACTACTACTACTTACTACTATTGTCGTTCAATTTTGGTATTTGACCAGTTAACAACTAGCTAAATTTAACCTGGGATTAACTCTGTATCTGTTTGCAATATTTTACAAGTGAAATACTGTTGAGATTATAGCTGAAACCTGTTGAATAAATTTATAAACTTATAAGGCGTGTTGAGGTAAGGGTGTTGAATTAATCTATTTGGTGATCAGAATGGCTTCAACGTTGTTGTAGCCCAAAGACTACGCATATTTTTCATCAATTGGTTTAAATAATGTTCGATGTACCCATCTATCAATTTTTTAAAGTACAAACATTATTTAAATTTGTTGCAAATTTTGTCCAAAATGTAATGGCGAAAGCCAAAATCTTGATTTTTAAGAAAAACTGAAGAAAAGAAAGTATTCCCTTCCTTTTTTTGTTCTGTTATGACAAATAAAAACTCGCAGGTCGAAATATAAACTGTTTTCAGTGAAGCGTAAATGACGCTCTGGTCTTTAGAAGGCATAGCCATAGAAAATTAGCTAAGTTTTATTGTTGGCAGTCTCTGTTTTAAGTTTGACTTGATTATTTATTTTAGGCTTAATCTCTGCTTGTTCAGACTTTCATTTATTGATACATTAGGGGTTACACAGCTATTCAGCTTAAATTTACATATGAAATACTGTTTTAATTTGATTTCTGCTCGTCTTAGGCTAAGAATTACCAAAATGAAGATCCTTGGAGCCTCAGTATGTTTGTTTTAATGTACAGAACTAAGACATGACCTGCAATTGCAAATGTCCTGCGCTGTCTCAATACTCTTTAATCTAAGCCGTTTCCAGAGAACTGAGGGAGTCCCGGGGGACAGAACCAGGTTTTCGATGATTGCCTTGCAATGTAAAAATTCTTAGTCACTCTTTTCACACCAGGTTTGCTCATTGGACACTTTGCTGGTTGAGAACTCTCTGCTGGTTTACTGGTTCAAGCCTGCCGAAACTCTGGATCAGATTCTTTATGACTTCGACTCAATAAGTAGAGACTGGGAACGTCCCAAAAGGAAGGCCCAGATTACGGTGAAGTAGCTGTCTTGGAAAATTACTGGACCGGACTAGAATTCTAATTTCAGATGCAGAGACTCTTGCTGCTGACCGCCCATATTGGAGATGACTGACGACACTCTCAGCACCACCCTGGCATGAGATTAGCCCTGATGTAGTTTTTTAGTTTTCTTTGAAAAACTTGTTCTGTGGAAATACTTTTTTCTTCAACTTAAACAATGCGCTCGAACTGATCATCCATTAAGCTTGGTTTAATTTTGATATAAAATGAAACAAAATTGAGTAAAAATTCCTACTTCGCAGCCTTGACAAAATGTATCTTTTAAATAAATTTCATAAAATTTATCATATTGCCTTACTTAAAACACAGCACTTTATTAAGCACAGTGCCGAAATTAGCGCCTTACTTAAAACACAAAACATTATATGAATTTTGTATGGTAGAAATATAAAGAGCTTTAGCATATTTCTCACAGGAAAAATTTTTTTTTAGGATATTTTTTCAAAATTTTAAATTTGCTTGATTCGCTAAGACCTATGGATTATTAATTTGTAGCGAAAAATCTGAAAATGAAGCAGTCAGGCAGAGTCATGGCAGTAACAACTAACTTCTGGAATTCAGCTTCGCATTATACATTGAAATTTTCCGTAGGTTAATGCAACATAACTGAATTTCTTGGAGTTTACATTATCGTTTTTATTATTTCTTTGATTTCGAATAATACTAAAGCAACCTTCCACAGTTTACAACTTATATTACTAGTAACAGACAATGCAGCTAGCAGAACCTCTGAAGTTGCCTCAGTTGCCTTAATAACTTTTTGGTTTCAAAAATAAAATTTCTTCTTTTGCTGCTTCAATTTTCGTATAGAATTCAAATTATATGCTAAAAAAAATCGATACCATACCCGAATCACACCAAGTACCTTATAAATCAGTCTTTTATGTTCCCCATGCTACTTATGAGATTTCCTAATCTGAAAACAAAATCTTTTTTTCGGCGGTGTTGCATATATAATCAGCAAAGTACTGGCTTTTCAAATTTCTAACAATAAACGGGAAATACCTAAAGCCATTTTGTTTGAGCTAGTTTTATAGATACAGTGTTGCATATTGTTTTTTTTTGCATGCTACTTTTGGGATTTCCTAATCAGAAAACGAAATCCTTTTTTCGGCGGTGGTTACATATATGATTAGCAAAGTACTAGCTTTTCAAATTTCTAACAATAAAGGGGGGAAATACCTAAAGTCAGTTTTGTTTGAGCTAGTTTTATAGATATTTATTGCATAGTTTTTTTGCTTGCTGCTTATGGGATTTGCTAATCAGAAAACGGATTTCGTATATATAATCAACAAAGTACTAGCTTTTCAAGTTTTTAACAATAAAGGGGAAATACCTTGAGTCAGTTTGCCTGAGCTAGTTTTATAGATGTGTGTTGCATAACCTGAGAAGCATTAATATATTAAAATAAGTTAACAATAGGAACGGGTAAAACATCCAGACCTAATTACCAATAAAAGTAAAGGGCTCAAATTTAAAAGTTACATACGGTAGCCTTTGGAGCCTATTAAAAAAATGATTGCTAGCTACCGCTGCAACCCGGAAAAACGCAACTTTTTCTTAGACTTGATAGTTTGAGTACTAAGGCGATTGAACTTAAAAAAATTTCCAACGAAAAAAATAAATATGAATTACATAAGATTTAGCTGCTACTCCTGCCCAGTTCTCTACAAGTAACAAAAATAAACTTATTGATTACCTACCGATAAGACAAGAACATGAAATAGTTTCATCCTGACTCCTGAGATGAGCTTCGGACGGCTTAACGAATACTAAACAGACCATTTTAATTATCAGCATATTAAAACCCTTGAAAAACTAGTTTTGAGGTGAGTTTTTATACCGAAGCTGTTGCCTTTTGCATGCAATGTTAGAATACTATTATAAAGTTAATGTCAGAATACTAAGAAGATACTTTTTTCATATTTGTAAGTTTTTTAATAAATAATACATTTTTAGAAGAAGACATATAACAAATTTTTCGATGGAAGTAAACTGCAAGTTCACAATTGTAAAGCGAACGGTGATTACGGCTTCGGAGCATATACCGTACAAATCGATAAAACTAGCTCAAATAAACCACCCAGGATCTATCCACGTATTTACAGAATTTTGAAAAACTAGTGCTCTACTAATAATATAAAACTAATATAAATTTTTGCAGAAACCCGGTTGCATCTTTTTCAGCGGACAAATCAAGTAATTTAGGACGTTTTAATATTAGTGTGCAGTTTTTTAATATCGTACGCGTTGTATCTTATCATTTTGTAGATAAATCTAAAAGGTAGTTTCTTAAATTGAAAGACAAATCCTAGAATTTCCCTTGTGGTTTAAAAATATCCTTGAAATAGGCAGAAATTACACTGGAGTTTTATGTTTTGAACCATTAATTCGGGATTTTTCACAACACTAAATTGAATCCCCAAAATTAAAATTTACGTTATTATTTATTGATAATATGGCTGGCGAGACAAGCGATTGGTTTTATAAATAAGTCTGTCATTTTGTAACGTACTGTCAAACGTTTGGTCATAAAATAAAAATTTCTTCTTCTTTTTTGGATTCAGTACTTTTTGATGGAATAAGCATTTTAGCATTTTTCGCCGCCTAGTCAATACCTCGCTCTTTACGCTAAAGTTCGAACTTTGTTCGAATCACAAATGCCTGAAGCACAAAGGTCGTTTAATTAGAATAGATAGCTCTTTTGAAAGTACTACAAAAAAAACATTAGCGTAAACAGCAAGGTATTGACTAGGGGACAAACCCCCTCATATACGTAATATTTTTATTCGTTTTAATTTTTAATGTTGCTCCTTACTTTCTGTTGAAAAAACTTGTTTTTTTATTTAATTCATAATCGTCTTTTAAATAGTGCTGGGAAATCCGGCCCCCTTCATAAAATGTCCCTTCCCCCAAGAAAACATCCTCCATGGAAAATGCTCCCACGTAACTCCTTTTCTGACCCCCCCCCTTCCCCCGACGGAAAAATTCCTCCTGAAAAACGTCCTGTATACTTCCCATTAGCCAATACTATATGTAAACAATGGGCAAAGTTCACAACTTGCAACCCTTCCCCCGGGAACTGTGGGGAATTAAATCATCCTCAAAGACATATTTATTAAATTTTCGACTACGCTAAACAAAATGACTATCTAACTAAAAATTTTTATTGGGTGACGTTGGGAAAAATGAGTGTGGGAGGGGGCCAAGTTACCCTCCAATTTTTTTGGTCACTTAAAAGGGCACTAAAACTTATATTTTTCATTCGAATGAGCCCTCTCACGATATTATAGGGCTACTGGATCGATACGATCATCCCTGGGAAAAAAAAACAAACAAAGACACATCCGTGATCTTTCTTCTGGCAAAAAATGCAAAATTCACATTTTTTGCGATAGGAGCTTGAAACATCTACAGTAGGGATTTCTGTTACGCTGAATCTGATGGTTTTTTGATTTTCATTAAGTTTCTATCACTTTTAGGGGATTTTTACTTACCTTTTATTCGAAAATAATGCAAATTTTTTCAGGCTCTCAACTTTGATGTGTATGACTCAACTTGATGAAACGTATATATTTGAAATCAGCAAAAAAATCCGACTCTTTTAACACATCTACTGGTATCAAAATTCCGTTTTTTTTAGAGTTTCCGTTAATATTGAGCCGGGTCGCTCCTTACTTACAGTTCGTTACCCGAACTGTTTGATAAGTCTGTCCATTTTGTATCGTCTTATTTGTTTGGTTATAAAATAAAAATTTCTTCCTTTTTTTTGGATTCAGTACTTTTGATAGAATTTAAACAATACTAAATTTTTAACACACGAAAATGCTTGATTTTTAACATTATTAAGTTACAATCCAAAAATTAAAATTTACATTACATCTTATTGACAATATGGCTGTTGACACCAGCGATTTGCTTTATAGATAATTCTATCGTTTTGTATCGTCTTGTTCAAATGTTTGGTAATAAAATAAAATTTCTTCTTCTCTTTTGGGTGGACTACTTTTGATACAATTTAAACAATACTAAATTCTAAACAACAAAAATGCTTTATTTTTAACAATATTAAATTGCATCTCCAAAATTAAATTTTTCTTACAACTTATTGATAATGTGGCTGGCGAAGAAAACAGTGAATTGCTTTAAATCTGTCATTTTGTGTCGTCTTGTCAAATTCTAGGTCACAAAATTAAAAAAATTCTTCTTTTTTCATTCAGTGCTTTTGATAGATTCCAAATTGCACATTAACAAAATATCGATAACATGGCCAGTGAATAATTATCGACTTTCTTATGAAAACAGTTATTTTATTTAATGTGACTATTAAAGGACTTTGTGTTTCTAAGACAACACCCTAATTATTTTGGCGTGGACCTTTTTTGCGTGTGTTTTTGGGTAAAGTACTAGCTTTTCAAATTTTCATAAGCACAGAGTTATATCATGAGTAGGTTTATTTGAGCTAGTTTTATCGGTTTTACGTTGAATATTCTGCGAAGGAATAATATTTTTTTTGCGTTTTAAAGTTTTCACCTTATTCTCTAATTCCATTGGAAGAACATTGTTTTTTTATTAAATTCGTTTGCGCATTATTTTTTTAGCATAATAAATAAAAACGAAAACAGATCTTCATGAAACCTAAGGGATAAAGATAGGGCACTGAATAGGCCAATAGGTTTACTCTAACCTCTCTGAAACTTCCCCGAAAATTTTGTCACTTTGTCATGTAGATAGAAATCTTGAAGGGTCCAGTTAGAAAAGCAATTATTTATGAAACGTCCTGGTTACAATTATAGTGTATTTTTTCACACAAAATATAGTTCTTATACGGAGTGTATGACATCGGGTAAACTTGCGCAAAACAATCGCTCATAGCAAAAACAGGCATAGTCTGATAAAAAAACCAAAACCAGGAAAAAAACTTTCTGTCCCCCTGCTATTGCATCTGTCCTTTATTTAAACAATGATTTTTAAGATAAAAACTTGCTTCTATATATACAAAAAAAAAAACAAATAGAACAAACTGAATGAAACTTTCTGGAATTAGCGCAGCTATAAATTCCTGAAATTCTATTAAAATTTGACTGAACGGACATGATCATAATAAGTGTTGATCATTGTCCCCTGGTCTTCGAAAGTTTTGGAAATTCCTTTAGGAATTTTGGAAATTAGCGAACTTGCTATAATTTTAAATTTGGTTGAAAAAAAGTAGAGTTCCGCCCGCGTTAAGCTGAATGTTTTAAGCTCTTCAACAATCCTTCAGACGTAGCAAATTTTCAACTTTAGCTGAGATTTTGGGTTGGGATACTGGAAAATAACTTAACTATTTGATGTAATCTTTAAGTAGAGATTATATTTTCCAAATTAGCTTAACTGCAATACAAGTTGAAATAACTGATATCTGAGACACAGGTGTTTAGCTCTTGGAAGGTGAGGTAGAATGTCTTTTTGGTGCGACAAAATTTTAGTACGGCAATAGAGATGATGCTACGGCAAAATAGTGAGAATTCACTGTGAAACTTGAAGAATTATCATAGGCAGCGCGCTAGTAAAGAACGATGTGGGCACAATGTGTTTTTTTTTTCTCTAAATACCCGGGCACTTCGTTTTCGAAGGAGTTGTCGTAGAAACTTCGAAAATGGCTCATTCGATTGGAAATTGGAGTGGCTAGTGCCCTTTTTAATAGTCGAAAGTGATTGGAGGACAGCTAGCCCCCAACGCCCATCATTCCCCCAAACACATCCAATCAAATTTTGAGATAGCCATTTTGTTCAGCGTAGTTGATTTCCAGATAAAAATATCTTTTTGAGGAGGATGGTCCTCACAACCCTCGGGGCAAGGGTTTTAAGTTTATGCCCTGAGGGCATATAAGATCTAATGTCGACACAATGTACAGGTTATTGTTTTTTTTTTCTTTAGAACAGGGCACTTCATATAGAAGGGGTCGTCGTAGAGACTTCAAAAGGGGTTGATTCGATTGAAAATTGAGAGTTCTAATTCCCTTTTTAAATAGTCGAAAGTGATTGGAGGCAACTAGCCCCCCCCCACAAGCCAATCATTCCCCCAATCACATCCAATCGAAATTTTGAGATAGCCATTTTGTTCAGCGTAGTTGATTTCCAGATACAAAAATGTGTTTTTGAAGAGGACACTCCCCCCACAACCCTCGGGGCAAGGGTTTTAAGTTATGCCCTGAGGGCATATAAGATCAATATTGACACAATGTACAGTTTATTATTTTTTCTTTAAAGCAGGGCACTTCATATAGAAGGGGTCGTCGTAGAGACTTTAAAGGGGTTCATTCGATTGGAAATCGAGAGTTCTAGTGCCCTTTTTAATAGTCAAAAGTGATTGGAGGGCAACTAGCCCCCCCCCCCCCTCACGCCAAGCATTCCCCCCCCAAACACATCCGATCGAAATTTTGAGATAGCCACTTTGTTCAGCGTTGTTGATTTCCAGACAGAAAAAATGTTTTTATGGAGGACACTCCTTCACAACCCTCAGGGCAAGGGTTTAAAGTTATGCCCTGGGGGCATATAAGGTGTTTAGAGAAGGCATTGCCGTAGAAACTTAAAAAAGGCTCATTCGATTGGAAATTCAAAGGGGCTAGTGCCTTTTAAATAGTCGAAAGTGATTTGAGGGCAACTAGCCCCCCCCACGCCCATCATTCCCCCCAAACACATCCAATCAAATTGTGAGATAGCCATTTGTTCAGCGTAGTGGATTTCAAGGTAGAAAATATATTTTTGAGGAGGACACTCCCCCACAACCCTCGGGGCAAGGGTTTTAAGTTATGCCCTGGGGGCATATAAGGTTTTTATAGAATGCGTTGTCGTAGAAACTTCAAAAAAGGCTCATTAGATTGGAAATTAAAAGGGCTAGTGCCCTTTTTAATAGTCAAAAGTGATTGAGGGCAACTAAAAAAAAAAAAAAAAAAAAAAAAAAAAAAAAAAAAAAAAAAAAAAAAAAAAAAAAAAAAGCCCCCCCCCCCCCCTCACGCCCATCTTTCCCATAAAGAAAGAAAAAACGAGCAAAAATGGGTTTTTTTTTATAGGCCAATGAAAGTACTGAAAAAAAACATAACAAAGCGAATATTTCGAGAGGACAAAACGCCTCTCTTCTTCAGCGCGAAACGAAATAATATATCCAAAAACAAACGCGGAAAGTCAATGTGAAAAGAACCAAAAAACCAAAGAAAAAACCGAAATTTAAAAGATGAATAAATTCAATAAAAGCCAAAATTAAAAGAATTTAAACTAAATACCTAACAACCATAAAACCGAGTTATTCGCCAATATCCGCGATTTGCACAAAATCCAAAAAATTATGAACTGCTTTCGACGGATACTAGCAAACAACTGAGAGAGAAAAGAAAACAATTCATTCACTCAAAAAAAAACAAAACAAACCAGCAATTAAATAAGTTTGGAGAACTATGTCATCTGACTTCGGATTTCAATTAATGCATTTCTTTAAGACACCCTTTGAGACCTGAGGGGTTGTTCACGTGTTTTTGATTATATGACTGGGAAAGTGGTTCAAGGTTTATTTCAGGGATTACTAAAGTATCGGCTTCTCTTTTGAGAAAACCAAAATATGACTCGTTTATTCTTAAATCACCAGAATCTCTGTTCCCAAGCTAGACCTAAATGTTGGTTTTTATAAATTTCAACAGCTTCTCTGTAGTGCCGGACAATACCTTTGTCATGCGAAATTAAGCTAGCTTGATTAAACAAAATAGTATGGTCCGTTTTTTCAAAAATGTGCTCTGCAGGGGCAGAGTCAAAATTTTCTGTTTTTTTTTTTCCCGCTTTTTAAGTGTATTATTAATTGAACTAGAGTGCTGAGTTAATCTATTCGTTAGTCGCTGATCAGTTTTTTCTTCCGATATACCAAAGACCACACGATCAAGGAATTCTGTAGACACCGGGGTTTTCACCTATCGGAATAGGTCTTTACCTTGATAATTTGGGACCTGATAGTTCTTCGGGTCTATAATAAGTGTTAATGTTATTTTTTCTTAGTTGTTTTGAAATGTGGTCTGAAACCCCTTTAACGTATGGTAGACCAAGATAAACTAAATTTTCCCTTTGATTTGCGTTTTCTGTGGAACTATCTGATAATCTTTTAATGCGTTTTTGCAATTACAGAACTTATTAAACTAATTGATACCCATTCCCAAATAAAATATCTCTAAGGTGGTTGAGCTCTAAATCCAAGAAGCGTGTTGAACAAACTTTCAATGCTCTATCAACTAGAGAAGTGACAACTCCTCTTTTCATAGCAGGAGAATGATTAGAGGAATAATTAAGTAACTGTCATTTTGTGTTGGTTTTCTATAGAAACTAAACTCGAAACATGTATCATCTCGGTGCACCAAAACATCTAAGAAAGGAAGACGCCTCTCTATCTCTGATTCCTGAGTAAATTTAAGTTTTAGATCCAAGGAGTTGAGCAAGTGAAGAAAAAAGAACCCAGAGACTCGTCACCATGCTCCCAAAAATAAAAAATATCATCTTTTAAAACAACCCAAAATTTAGGTTTACAAAAACTTTGCAGAATATCCCTTTATTCAAGGTCTTCCTTGTCGATATCAGCCTTTATTGGAGAAAGGGGGGCACCCATTGAAAGCCAATATTTCTGTCTATAAAAAAATGACTATAATGGAAGTAAAAAGAAGTTCTGTTACAAAGTGCTGTAAGAGAAAGAAGTGTCTGATTCGAAAGAGACACTTTCGAATCTTTCGAATCAGACACTTCTTTCTCTTACAGCACTTTGTAACAGAACTTCTTTTACTTCATTATAGAGACATTTTTTTATTAAAAACCCATCATTCAACCAAACGCACCCATCATTCAACCAAAAAAACATACAATCAAAATTGTGAGATAGCCATTTTGTTCAGCACAGTTGATTTCCAGATAGAAAATATATTTTTGAGCAGGAAACTCCCCCACAACCCTCAGTGCAAGGTTTTAAGTTATGCCCTGGGAGTATATAATGTTTTTTAGAAGAAGGCGTTGTCATAGAAACTTCAAAACAGGCTCACTCGATTGGAAATTGAAAGGGCTAGTGCCCTTTTAATAGTCGAAAGTGATTGTAGGGCAAGTACAATACCGCCCCCACACCCATCATTCAACCAAACACATCCAGTCAAAATTGTGAGATAGCCATTTTGTTCAGCACAGTTGATTTTCAGATAAAAATATATTTTTGAGGAGGACACTCCCCCACAACCTCAGGGCAAGGTTTTTAAGTTATGCCCTGGGGGCATATAATGTTTTTAAAGAAGGCGTTGTCATAGAAACTTCAAAACAGGCTCATTTGATTGGAGATTCAAAGGTCGAACCTGGTGCCCTTTTTTAATAGTCGAAAGTGATCGGAGGGGCACCTAGCCCCCCCTCTCCCAAGCCCATGACTCCCCCAAACACATCCAATCAAAACTTTAAGATAGCCATTTTGTTCAGCGGAGTTGATTTCCGGATCCGGAGAAAATATTTTTTTGAGGGGGACACTCCCCACAACCCTCAGGGCAAAGGTTTTAATTTATGCCCTGGGGGCATATAAGGTTTTTTTATAGAAGGCATTGTCTTAGAAACTTCAAAACAAGCTCATTCGATTGGAAAATCAAAGGGCTAGTGTCCTTTTTAATAGTTTGAAAGTGATTGGAGGGCAACTAACCCCCAACGCCCATCATTCCCCCAAACACATCCAATCAGAATTTTGAGATAGCCATTTTGTTCAGGGTAGGCTAGTTGATTTCCAGATAGAGAAAATATCTTTTTTAGGAGGACACTCCCCCACAACCCTCAGGGCAAGAGTTTTAAGTTATGCCCTGGGGGCATATAAGGTTTTTATAAGAAGACCTTGTCGTAGAAACTTCAAACAGGTTCATTCAATTGGAAATTCAAAGGAGTAGTTCCCTTACTAACAGTCGAAAGTGATTGGAGGGGAACTAGCCCCTCCCCAACGCCCATCATTCCCCAAACACATCCAATCAAAATTTTGAGATAGCCATTTTGTTCAGAGTAGTTTGATTTCCAGATAGAAAATATTTTTTTGAGCAGGACACTTCCCAACAACCCTCAGGGCAAGGGTTTTAAGTTATGTCCTGGGGTATATAAAGTTTTTATAGAAGGTGTTGTCATAAAAACTTCAAAAGGGGCTCATTTGATTGGAAATTCAAAGGGCTAGTGCCCTTTTTAATAGTTAAAAGTGATTGGAGGGCACTAGCCCCCCCCCCCCCACCCTTCCATCATTCACCCAAACTTATCAATCCAAATTTTCAGATAGCCATTTTTTTCAGCGTAGGGTAGTTGATTTCCAGATAGAAAATATGTTTTTGAGAAGGACACTCCCCCACAACCTCCCCCACAACAAAATTTGCACTTTACTGAAAAAATACAAATGAATGTGCATTGTCAGTCTAATACACTATACTGATATTTAGTAATCAAAATGTTAAAATTATTTGATTTATTAAAGTTATAAAAGTAAAAACATTTATTTTTTTTCAGTAAAATGCAAACTTTAATCTGGCCCTGGAAGGCATAGGGGTTTTGCGCCCAATTTATGTTAATTTCTGCTCGTTTTGAGTTTGACTCGGTTAATTATTGTAATTTCTGTTCTTTTTGGGTTTCATTTTATTTATCGATGCTGATTTGTGGTAGTTTCGAGCTTGGTAGGTTATTTGATTTTATTTTTGCTCATTTTTTGTCCAATGGAGTTCTTTACTTTTCTCTGAAAAACTTATTTTGTGGAAAAAGTTATTTTAATTAATTATCTGAAGAGGAGATATTTATTTTTTACAAAGAAGGATAGTTTGGCCTGAGGGGTTTATGCTCAAACGAATTCAATAAAAATATTATTGTTTTCTGTTGATAACTTTACTTCCTCACTTTTCCCCTATAGCTCTTTGGCATTCGTTTTTAGAGATTTATTTCGAGATAGTGAGATATTTCGTCCTCCGCCATTTTCATTGAATGATAGATTATGTGAATGTCACCAGAAATACATAATATTGGTACAATATCGTATAGTATCCATGGGAGTCTGTGATATTAGTCAAATATCAAAACTTACGACTGAAATGCCCAAAAGGACAACAGGGTCTAGATATCTCAAGCTAGGAGAGGAATTGCTCATATTTGATAGTAACTTGAGTAAGACTATTGCAATTCCGTGAAAATCGTCATCAGGATTACTACAAAAAGACACAATACTGTGCGAAAAAATGGATGATGACCATTGTAAAACTAATCTAGAAAACTGTAGATTGACAATGGTTTCCATTGAGAGCTCGATTGCCTCTTTGCCAGTATCATAGGCAGTGAACGATGTTGGCACAATGTATTGTTTATTTTATTTTTTTTCTAGACCAGTCTACTTCGTATCGAAGGTTGTCGTAGAAACTTCGAAAACGACTCATTCGATAGGAAATAGGAATGACTAGTGCCCTTTTTAAAGTCGAAAGTAATTCGAAGGCAACTAACACCAATTAAACACCCACCATTTTTCCAAAACACATCCAATAAAAATTTTGAGATAGCCATTTTGTTCAACGTAGTTGATTTCCACACAAAAGATATGTTTTTGAGGAAAACTCTCCCCCACAGCCGTCAGGGCAAGGTTGTAAGTTATACCCTGGGGCATATAAGGTTTTTATAGAAAGTTTTGTCGTATAAACTTCAAAAGGGCTCATTCGATTGGAAATTCCAAGGGCTAGTGCCCTTTTTAATAGTCGAAAGTGATTGGGAAGGCAACTAACCCCCCTGACACGCCCACCTTTTTCCCGAAACACACCTCATCAAAATTTTGAGATAGCGATTTTGTTCAACGTAGTTGAAAGTCTGAAAATTGTATCTTTGAGCAGGATATTCCCCCCACAGTCTTCAGGGCACAGGTTATAAATTATGCCCTGGGGGTAAATAAGGTTTTTACTGAAAGCTTTGTCGTAAAAACTTGAAAAAGGGCTCATTCGATTGGAAATTCAAAGGGCTAGTGCCCTTTGTAATAGACGAAAGTTATTGGAGGGCAACTAACCCCCCTCTCTCACGCCTTCTTTTTCTCCAAACACATCCACTCGAAATTTTTATATACCCATTTTGTTCAACGAAGTTGAAATCTTTAGAAATTAGATCTTTAAGGATGACACCCCCACCAGCACACAGGGCATGGGTTGTAAGTTATGCCCTGGGGCATATAAGGTTCTTATAGAAAGTTTTGTCGTAGAAACTTAAAAAGGGTTCATTCGATTGGAAATTGAAAGGGCTAGTGCCCTTTTTAATAGTTGAAAATGATTGTTTAGCGATGAAAAAAATTGGTGTTTGTAGCGATGAAAAAATTGGCTGGCTATACTAAATGTGGTACTAAATACTGACCGCGATAAAGGCGATATTATGCCCAAAGGTCGTGAGCTTACACCTTGTAATTTCTCGATAGCGCCGCTTATAGCGCTGAAGATTGTGCTAAGAAGGCCTGCGCCACCCTCAATTATTGAGTAAAAATAAAATGTACAGCCATGTAAACGTGACCTCTTTTTCTTGAGCTATCTGGAGATCCGATTCCCTGGGAACGTTACCTTGGAGATTTTGCGAACTAATTACCTATTATTAGGCTAAATCCAGACATATAAATGAAATAAACACAGATAAAAAAAGCAATAGGTTTATTGAAACTTACATATTTAGGTGAACAGCAGTGGGTCACTCCAAATGACAATAGCGGTGACCGAGATACAACAATGAAAGAATTTAAGACTTCTACCTGAATGGTCCTGGTTCTCAAATACGAATATATTCAAAAGCATTTTTACCCCACTATCAAACGTAGCTCTTCAGTTCTGCACTGTAAGAACTGGTTCATAATTGGCCCAAGGTCCAAGGATGCGAACCTTTCGTTCAATAATTTTTCTTAACTATTTTTAATGATTTAGGCGTTCACACGGTTCCTATCGTTTAAACTTCCTTAGAAATATTGTGCGTAGCACCTTTTTTATTGCTCACTGTTTTAGCGAAATCCAAAGACTGCAGTTTTTTTTTCTTTGCTGATTAAGGACTTTTCATTTTTGAAACTAGATTTAAGTTAATTAGAGGAAGTCGGAATTATCTTTAGAAACAAGGAACTTTATTTTGGTATTTTAAATATATCGCATTTTGCTCATGGTACATATTACCCTTCCCATCAATTGATGACGCCCCGTCATTAGTAATTGCTTGCCTTTGGGCTTTTAAAATGTTCGCCATTTATTAACTATTTCTTCTACATAATGTTATGGCTTAATCAGGAGTGCTAAAAATTTTCTCTATTACTTTTCTTATTTTATTCTACATCCCTATCTAAAATTCATCTACCGGACTAAGATTATTCATGGTTCTAGGCTAGCTACTACACTAAAGATTTTTTTTTCAATTTTTACAAGGCTTTTTTTTTATTTTGCTGTCTATATGGCATACAACATTCTATCTACGCTACATTAATGAATGACATGATAATACTACACCTAATTCTACTTGAACGTCCAGCGGTACATACATGAATGATTTATAACAAACAATATTGGGTTTACCATATTCACTGGTAACATTAAACCACTTTCACTATTGGGATTTTTGAGTTATCAAAGTTATTAGGAAGTAACATATGTAAATTCACATCTATTTCATCACCTTCGAGTCTTTAGTGTACTCCATCCTTCTGTTGTAAATTATTGTCCTTCACTCTTTTTGTCTTGGCAAAAATTTTGAAGCATTTACGTTTATTGTTTCTTCATGGAACAGTTCGAGCCTGATTGTGTTCACACGACAAGTTTTCTCTAATTGTCAACTGGGAATGATGATTCCCACTACAGGTGTTGGCATATGCTATCAGGGTTCATTCTCACCTGCCTTTTTTTGAGAGTTTCTTAGGGTGCCTTATCATTAAGGGTCGCACACTGGGAGTGCGTTTATTTTTGTCTCAGAAATATCATTTTTTAGGATATTTTGAGGCACGTAGAGAATGTATTCTCGCGTAAAATTGCTCATTTGTGCCTTTTATAAAATTGTTAGCTCATGGCTTGCATCGATTAGTTTTTGAGGTGATTCCTAGGTTAATCACGGGGTAATTGAAGTTTGGATTTGGAACGGGTTGTCATCAAACTATAGTGACTCTTTTAACATATTGTCTTTAACTTCAACTTCAACATCTTAAAATATCATTTAACTTCAAATATCGTTAAATATCGTTTATCTTGTACTGATCGATGGGGTTCTCAGAATTAAACTTCAAATTGTCTTTAACTTCAACTTCAAATATCTTCAAATGTCTTTAAATATCACTTTAACTTCAAATATCGTTAAATACTATTTAACTTCAAATATCATCACTATACAGTCAAATGATTCTGGGGTCCCATAATGATTGTCAAAGGCGATATCTATGTATTTATATCTTGTACTGATCGATGGGGTTCTCAGAATTTATGTGATTATATAGTTCGATAATGCGCTGGATACTGAGATTCAAATATAGTGTTACCTGATACGTAATATGGTTCATGGTCGAAGAAACAACGATCAAAGGTAACTGTTGTTTTCGTAGACGAAGCAGGGATGAAAATTGCCTGGAGTCCTATGGTTAGTACTCTTCGTTGGTTGAGATATGATGAAAATAGATGCTACTAGGTTGTATCTGTACTGGGGAACTCATTGTAATGCTCAATATCCAATGTGTCCATCCACTTCCTGTAATAAAAATAACGAGGCAGAATCACACGTTCCTTGAAGTAAATACTCATAGTACAAATAAGTCCCGCATTAATTGGGTACATAAACCCCACGCTACGAGACAGAGTTAAATAAATACACCAATATTAGTACTCACAACGAATTTTTTTTTTTTGTTTATAATAAAACGACATAATTCCGATTGGGAAATCTAAAACAGAGATGTCTTCAAATTTGTTTTGAGAACGGAAACATCGATAAAGGGCTTATATAATTCTTCAATACGTATTAAATAAACATAATTTACCCTACATTATTAAGTTTGAGGACTAATTTTACAACATATTTCATGCCTGCATTGTTCAAGCACGTCCGTGCTGTTTAAAAAACGCATGTTGCAGCGTCATGATAACCACACGGTTTTACGTAAACGATACTACAATGAGGGAAAAAGACATAACAAGGACGAGTGGAGACCTCTATACCCACTCGTTTTCTAATGTCTTCCCTATTTCTTGGCTTAGACGTTCTCATGGGGCTCCGGGTTTAACCTCTGCATTTCAGCTGTTTTTCCCCGTGTTCTTCTCTTGGTTTTCGTCTTCTTAGTCTTAGGATTTTTCCGTAATTAAAAGTCAAGAGGGTTCTTATGGTCAAGGAGGTTGCGAATATGAAACATACGGCCAATAGTATGTTCCACCAGAAATTGTTTGAGAACAATCTGTATCTATTATCTACATACGTTAATCTTTGGTCTTCATTTTCAAATAGGGGAATCTGCGAATCTAATGCTTCTCTTATTTTTGTAAGCCTTATTGTCCCTTTATTCTTTTCTATTTTTGACCATATCGAGGTTTTTATTTACTCGTTTTCTATATTGGGATAGTGTACGACAGGTTGATCGCCTTGAAGTTAGTTATTTTGGGACTTATTATCTTTGTGCTCGTGGTAATTAACGGTGTTCGGACGGTTGACTCTTTAGTTACGAGTCGACACCCTTGTTTTATGGTTATCTTACCCACATTTTGTAACAGTAATTCTGTTTTGTAACTTGGGTCTATTCTTTCTGTATGATTGTAACAAGACAAAGTTCCAACAGTTTTTCTTGGAACAGAAAATATGATAGTGTTCATGGAAAATATGAACTTGATCAGCTCATAATTAAACGCTTCTGTACTGGTAGTTTTTTTTTAATTTTATAAAGCTGCCAGATAGCAGTGTATAGCCTTCTGAATTACATAGTTCAAAAACTAAACTTCTTTTCAAAATACCCGACACTCCAAACTAGTCGTGTTTACTTCAGCTAACAAAAACAAATTCGCTCTATCAAAATATACTGAAAACTGGCGGAAATTTGTACGGGTATAATGGGGGTGAAGAAATATAGGTTTCAAGAGGAAATCTCTTTAGTAGTCACTATATCAGAATTGGATAATTTAATATACATATTGCTCAAATAAATTTCGCATAAACTAAAAAAAGGGAGAAACAGGAAAAAATTGATAAAAATAAATGTTTTTTTTTCACTAAATGAAGCATAATCTTTTCAAGTTAAACATAAACCTTAGTCTAACTTAAATAAATTATCAGGTTCTAATTAGTTTCATTGAGATAATTGAAATTTTAATTGATAACTTATTGAGAAATTATATTTTAATAGATAATTAAAGTAAAAAATTGAGTACAAATTGATTATTAGAATAATTAAATAAGAATTTGACTGATATTTTAAGCAAGAAAAACGAACAAAACAGCAAGTAAAAAAGGAAGATTAAACACTAAAAACCTAAAATTCAGAGCAAAATACGATTCAGATCAAGCTCTAGCTATGAATAGTGTCAGATTATTGAATTTTTAAGTCAAGTTAAGCATATTTGATTTACTTTTGATTAATTTTCTTCATAGTTTTAATTTTTTTTCAATTTTCACGTGGAAGGCAATTTCATACAAATGAACTTAAGAAAGGGGTAGCTACCAAAGCAGTACTGCAAATCATACACAAAGAGCCCTGTCTTAATGAGTTTAATAATGGTTGTAGGGATTCTACATCTTAGAAAGCTCTTATGCCCATTGAAGAGAGGAGGTTTCGCCTCGTCTTAATCCATGTGTAAGACCATTAGTAAAGATATCACCGTCATCACCTTGCAGTCTTCTTATTGGTAGAAATTAAACGACTAGTAAAAAATTTGCTTTTCGTTTTTGATGACATCAATCTTTGTTCGGACATGTGTCGATTTTTCATAGAAAATCTGAGGAGACCTGAGTCAGTATAGGTAAGATATAACGTGACTGACTTGCGAGAATATGTCACAAAAATTAGAGCACAATATATGTCATAGATAAACCAATGAAATTAAAGGACATTTTTGTCACAAAACTATAGAACAGTGATCTCTCTGTTATTGTATACGTCAGAGATATAAACTAATGAAATTAAATTTTTCGCCAAGGAGCTAAAGACATTAATGCCTCTGTTTCTCTTTGAAAGTAATGTTTAACACAGAGCTGTAGGACAGCATACGTCATAGATATAATATAATGAAATTAAAAAGTTTTTTGTTTTTTTTTCGCCTCGGTCTATAGAAAGTAAACTCTCTGTTTCTCTTTCAAAGCATTCTGATCCAAAAAACGAAAACTTAACTAGCTCACTGAAGTTTCTATTCAACCTTTAAGTATTGTTTTGACTGGCCCTGATTGGCATAAAAATACTAATTTCTTACACTTGAAGGACTGAGAAATATCCCTTCCTACGATTGTTTACAAACAAAAAAAACTACAAAAACAATCATGGGCCTTGAGTTCCTCCCCAGGCTTCCCACAAGACGTGGTCCAACGCCAGTTGTCGTTTTCAGTTGACCACAATCTTCCTACCTTGGGCCTTTCTCCCTGATCGCCGACGTTTTGACATCACTCGTATTAGTATTATTTTTTTTTTCATTAATATTTACTTGGTTAACTTTACTTGTACACTGTTAAATTTATTATGTGTGGATCACAAGTTGATTTTTATAAGGGATTTGAAATTTTTCTTTACATTAATTAGGGATATTTCCATCTGTCAGGTTTTTTAACCGTTCTGCCTGACTGTGTCGTTATTTTCTCCTCTGTTTCTTGTGTTTTTTTCTTTTTCGGTTTTTCTAGCGAAATAAGGTCAAACTTTTTGTATTGTTTTTTCAAAAATTCTTGCCCTTTTAATTTCGTTTGTTGTCCGTGTGCGGCTGCTGAGGTCGGTCTTGATTTCCCTATTTCTTTAGCTACTATATGGTCTGATTCACCGTCAGACTCTTCGGAACTAGTTCCGACGAATCCAGATTGGAACTTTTAGAGGTGGCACTTTTTGAGGTATCACCTGCCCTTCCTTCGTAAATTTCTACTCCTCTGGAAGTAGAAGGTTTATTCCCTAAGTCCTCGTCTTGAGTCTTCAACTCGGGAGATTTGAAAGATTCTTGAGAGCTTTGGGAGGAATCAAGAGTTTTTGCGGGTTCCTCCATTGTTTGAATGCCATGTCCTCAGGGGGATGGAACATTTTTTGCACTAGGTTTCCCTCCATGAATTCCACTGTTTAGGTTTGACCTTGGACACAGTTTATATCATGATATTGACCTTGCTGGTCATCCTTTGGAGTTTTATTCTCGGGTAATGTACTTTGACTCGTTTTTATGGAAAATTTATTAAATCCATAGCTTCTCGCAGGCTTGTTTTAGTTAAATCTTTGGGAGGAGTTTTCTTTACAGTAATACCGGGGGTTTCTACAGCTCTGTTTAATTCTTCCTGTAAAGCCAGGGCCTTTCTATCGGTGTTGCAGGGAAAACCATATCGTCTGGAAATCTTTTTTGGGGGACATGGGTCGAAATTCTATCGGGGAAAAATTGGGTTTTTGGAGATATTGTATAATCTAAATCTCCTGCGCTCGCCGATGAATAACTTTTTTGGACTTTTTGGCGTTTTTATTCTTACTGGTATTAGGGATTTTTTCTCTGGAATAACTAGATTTTTCATAGTTAAAAATTCTTCAAAATTTTCCTCATCTCTGTCATTCTCGAAATAGTCTTGCTTGAAATTAAAGGGTTTTAGCTCTGCCAATCTTGACCTATGGAGCTCATTTTCTGCATCTGACGAATCAGTAGAGGAGGGATGTGATACCCATCTCTCTGGAAATTTGGCCCTTTTTATTCGGCTAACATGCGCCTGTAAGTTCTTCCACTATCGGGGTTTTCCATTTTAAAAGTATATTCGTTATCGTACTTTTTGACTATTCTGTACGGTCCAGAATATTTGTTGGAAAGTTTTTTGCCTTCCGTTTTTGCTTCGTTCTTTAGGTAGACGCAGTCTCCTACTTTGAAATCTATACTCCCCTTGACTTTGGGTTGATTTCTTAGCTCTTGGCTTATTTTACATTTTTCCAACTCTTGCCTAACAATTTTATAAGTTTTCCTCATCGTATTTATGAATTCTTGTTTGTAATCTTCCGAGCTATTATAATACTGCCGAGATTCAATAATCTCATTATACGGGATTCTAAAATCACGACCAAAAAGTAAATAAAATGGATTGTCTTTGGTTGTTTCTGAATAAGCAGTGTGGATTACGTTAGTTAAATAAGGTAAGAATTTATCCTAGTCGCTCCTATTGTCTTTCGTATTTATGCTTAATACGTTCGAAAATATTTTTATGCCTGTTTTTCTATTTTACCATTAGCTTGTGGGTGGTACGGAGCTGTCACCATTTTCTCTATATTAAGAAAACTCATTAAATCTGTTTGTTACCTTTGAAACAAAATTGCTCCCGTTTTCACTCAAAATTTTATTAGGAACGCCGTATTGTAAAAAATAATTTTGCTAACGCCTTACTTGTGGCATAAGCACCTTGATTTTTTAATGCTTTTGCAAAAGTAAATCCGGAAAAAATTATCTATAACCGAAAGAATACAAGTATGACCTCTGCTAGAAACAGGCAAGGCTCCGCTTGTTCCGTATAAGTCAGATGAGATAATATCGAAGGGGTACTTTGCTACCGGGGAACCCTTCCCATTGGAGGATTAGGATAAGCCGGGGGGATTTTTCTTAAGTTACACGCTTGGCATGTACTTACGAATTCTTTAAGTTTTGTCATTGCGGACGGCATGTAAAAATATTGTTTTAAATTATGGAACGTTTTCATTACCCCTAAATGTCCACCTGTATCTGAATGAAAATATTCAAATGCAGGCACTATTAAGTTTTGTGGTAATTCGGGTATTATTGAAGTTTGGTTTCTCTTTGTCTCAGCAGTCACGATTCTACACAGTATTTCTTCATCAAGATCACAGTAAAAATTATCTATCTCTTTTCTTAGAGTTTTGAATTTATCCGGTAACGCATCATCATTCACAAAATAATCAATTAGTGCTACACACATTTCGTCCTTTTTTTGCTTTCTTTTATATTTTCAAAGACAAGGGACAATAGTTAATCTTATTTTCTTTTACCGTGTGTTTGACTTTGTTTTTCTTACATCCATGTTTGCTCTTAGCATTTATAGCGTTAACTTCATTTTTCCTCAGTGTCCGACGGAATATTTTCTGGGTATCTACTCAAAAAGTCACAAGCTGCATTTTGTTTTACCTTTTAAATGTTCAACTTCGTAATCTAGGTCCTTGGATTTTCATAATCCATCTAGCTAGAATGCCCGTGGGGTTTTTAAATGTGCGCAGGTACTGCAAGCTTTTATGGTCTGATCGTAGTATAAATTTTCTGCCAATTAAAT
>CM051262.1:41291253-41333753 GCA_027921565.1 Artemia sinica | reverse complement strand
TGATATTATTTTTATATTGTGAATTAAGAGTTAAGCTTATTAAAAATTTGTCTTGTTCTACTAGGTTTTGTTGAAGTGTCAGTGGTGAAAGTAGTTATATTTCTCTCATAGCTTTATTATTTTTATTATGATATCGTAATTTCATTATCACATAAAATATAATACTGTATTTTTATTTTGGCCAGTTACGGGTCGCCAGTGATTAACATTGGTATACCAATGTTTGAATAATATTCCACCAGCATCTTTCGTTGATATATGTTCCACTAATCATAATCATTATTCTTATTACGCTAGGAATGACAAGAATCTAGTAAATGAAAAGAGAAATACAGTGAGGTCAGCCCATGTATTTTGCCGCAGTGTCTAGAATTTCCTATCGAATAGCATTAGGGGCTTTGAATACCGTTTCTTCACTTGAATCCCAGATCAAAGAGTTTCTCATTTGTCGAGATACAGGGTCAGAACAGGTTCCTTGTGAATATCGTTGTTTTTTTTTGTTGGTATTTTAATTATGTGATTTAAGTATTTAATTAGTATTTAAGTATTAATTTAAGCCCTCGCAGCTCTACAAATCCCAATATTTAAAGAACGGAGGTATCAGCGGATGTGCAAATTTGGGCAGTCCGTTCTTTCGTGTGATAAACACCGATCCCTACCAACCCCCACCGCCACAGTCAACAGAAACACACGCCACATGAATAAGCTGGAACCAGTACGCTGCAGGACAAATCGTTTCAGTCATTCGTTCCTTTTTTTACTAGTGTTATTAATCGTACTTAGTGTACATATATATATATATATATATATATATATATATATATATATTATATATATATATATATATATATATATATATATATATATATATATATATAATATATATATATATATATATATATATATATATATATATATATATATATATATATATATATATATATATATATATATAATATATATATATATATTTATTGTTTGTAAAGGGTTGCGTAATTTAAGTGCGGGGTCAGCCCTAACTACGACAGCTATTTTTATTAAATGAATCTTGAATCTGTAATGGAGCCATTGTGCACGGGTCAGGTGGCTTTCTATTACTGACTATCTTTATTTTACTGATTAGTTATTTTTGTGAATTGTTTAAAAGGAAAAAATCAATGAATCGATTTATTTCTATTCTTATTATTATTACATGTGTTTTATTGTTAAAATTTATAGATATATAGCTTTTATTATTGTAGTTTTTATAAAAAACTACCGAACGTGTATGAATTGTTTTTATAGCAGTTTTTTTTTAAACCCGTGTTAAAGCACTCAGCTTCTCTCTGATGTCAGTTTCCCACATTCTATGATTCTGTATTAGCCGATTTAATATTACATTCTTTTTTAGATTTTGAAAGGAAACTATTTCTACGCAATGGGGATTATGGGGGCATTTTGGTTGCTGTGAAGTATTATAAATCAAATGGGCTTACAAATGAGATGATTTATTCACTTGATGAAGGAATTTCTTTGAAAAAGCGTCAAATTCTCTGATAGTCCAATGAGGGTGTATGGTTTGATTACTGAACCAGGTGAAAATTCAACCAATTTTTTTGATATTTGGCTCAAATTCTGGAAATCATAATGGACAATAGGCACTGTTGATCTTCGAAGTGCTTTCGGTAATTTTAATTTTTCTTTTTTGCCTTTTTAGCGTATCCTTCCTATGAGACTCATTTTTTGAACTACGGAATTAAGAAGAACTTTTCCTCCAAAAAACATGCTTAGATTCCTCAAGGATCTCAGGTCAAATAAGATGAGCTATCAGCTTTTCCTTGTTTGGCTCGAACCATACCTTCTCACAGGAGGAGGAGTGAATCCTTCCAGAAGGAGGGGCGAAGGTACCCCTTCCAGCAAGAACACATGAAAATACTGCTAAAAGTACAATATGTTCTAATTTTAAGCCCTCCTTTCTCTAAGCTCCTCCCCCTGGAATCGCTCCCTAACGAGGTTTTAACCTCTGCCAACTTGTGACTTGAGTAGTATCTCTTTAGTGAAGACGCTTAATGAGTCTGGGTCTTCATTCTAGTAACTAAATGGAAGAATGGCTTCAAAAGGGTTGCTGGATAATTCCAACTACTTTTAGCCACACTTGAACATGTTAGACATGGAAGTAAAAATTTATAAGTAACCTTTTTTCATTTTATATTTCATTAATTCTAAATAAATTTCATTTTGAACATAATTTGTCCATGACTGGCCACAAGTTCTGAAGATTGCCGAGATTTTATTAGAAATTAACAAAATTTTCAGTCAAGAAAACCTAACTGGCCATCCACCATTTGAGGGCGTCATTTCTTATTTAAAATAAGTAAACGCTATTCAAGGCTTGATTTAAGGCTATTTTAAATTAATGAAAGCTGAAATACACAAATGACTATATGTGATTCATTCTAATTTGTACATAATAATATGTTTATGTTTTTGAAAGCATTGTGCTGTTGACAAGTTCAAGTCTAGCTGTTTTCGATGATAGTTATACCATATATACTAGCACTTTCTATTTTTGGCCCCTTTATACGATAATAATAAACATAGAGTGTAAAATTTTCTCTTGTATCTACCTCTCTGGAAGCGTCATAGAGCAATTAGCAGCCAATATAACATTACCAACCTGCACACTATTGTGCAGAAAAAGTTTGGTTGAGTAAGGGTTTAGCGGGAAACGAACTGCGGGAGTTCTTTGCAATATCAACGTCTATTTGTTGTTTTTTGCGTTTTTATTTATTTTATTTTTTATATACTGTCAACTCTCGATAACTCGATAATTCGAATTATTTTTAATCCCTTTGTAAACCTGTCCAAGGGAAAGAAAAAACAATGCATAACTCGAAAGAATTTTGCAGCTATATTTTACCTCTGTAAGTTAAAGTAACCCGAAAATTACCTTTATAACTCGAAATTAAGTAAATAAGTCAAATTTAATCTTTAATTTAATTTCTATTTTAATTTAGTTTCCATAAGTGAAAGTTTACCTCTATTTTTTTCAACGGACATCTGTAAGTTGAAACTTCGGTATGCAGGTTGCAACGAGTTGATAAATCACATTGGCTAAAGCATCTGTTAGCGTTATCTCCGTATTGAGTATTGTATCTTACTGTACATTATTGCAGAGTATGTATTGTTTACATAGATAGTGTGGTGATTGTGTGTACAATATTCGAGCACAACACCCCAGGTAGTGCACTTTCAACTATTCAAAAAAAAAAAAAAAAAAAAAAAAAAAAAAAAAGCGAACCCGCTGGATGATGCTGAGTTAAGATGGTGAGATCTGCTGAGTTGCCTGATGTCGAAGTGTATGACTAAATGGTTTAAACAACGTAGGCAGCAAGAATGGTTCTTGGGGGCCCAATTATTAGAGAAAAAACTGCACTTTGCCAACTCTAGGACATGATATTTTTAAGGTTGGTTCGAGAATTTTAAAAAGAGGCCCAATAATACGTTTAAGAAAGTTTGTTGTGAGAGTGCGTCGGATAGGACAGTAATGTTTGTGATGAGTTGATGGGCCTGCTAAAAAATATTCTGAAGGACTTTCACCCAAAAATTATTTTTAATGCTGATGAAATAGCTTTGTATTTGAAGTGCCTCCCTGATAGAAACCTATCAATTTAGAGATGAAAAAAGGTCACGGTGGCAAACACAGCAAAGAAAGCGCAACAATTTTATTAGTTAGATAAATCGTCCGAAACCTACACGCAAACCTACGCCTGAGGCATGGGTATGTGTGTAGGTTTCGAACGAATTGGGGTTACCAGGGTCATTTGCAAAGAGGTATCATTTCTATAGAAGATATAGTAATTTGAAATATCATATGGAATTTGCTTGAAGGTATATACTTTGCGTACGTGCCCGTACCAAACAGGTTGGTTATAATCTGTTCTGGTTCAAGTTTTTTTCTGACACAATTAACTGAATTTCTATTTCATGACATACAAGTTTTTTTTTTTTAGGTTAGATCCGTGTTGGAAAAACCGGTGCATCTTTTTTAGAAGCTAATTATTTTTTGTATATATTCAAGTTTCAAATTAGATTCCTCAACAGTTTTGAATAGTTTATTGAACATAACACAACTGACATTTTTTGTAAGCATTTACATAGAAAATGGATAATTCAAAGCAATTTCTGGTGAGTAAAATTTTCTCATTATTATAATAAAAAAAAGAAAATTGTCTTATCATTAAGTTAAGGAAGAAATTCTTTCCTTACACTAGAACTAAGGGTACTTATATACTTAGAAGCCTATTGTTTTTTAGGAGCTGAAACCTCTAAATAATTCTCCTATAGGTTGAAGCTTACGGCGGCTTTTTTTTTTTTTTTTAGGTGTGTTTTTTTGAAAATACTTCCAGGCCAGTCTGCATTTACGGTGTGATTTTTATCATGATCAGTTAACCTTTTTAGGGATGTTTTTGAAAAAAAAAAGTGCTTAGCTCTATTGAAAAAAAAAAAAAAAATGTTTTACAGTACTTTAAATGCCTAACATAAACTGAATTATTTTCCAAACCCAAAATGCATTTTTTTTTTCAAGGAAGTGGACACATGCAATACCCCCCCTTCTGAAAAGAGGGCGAGATATAGCGAAGGTATATTAATGCAAGCTACAAGACCTTCAGTTATCAAATTCGCTACTAGAACTACACAAGACCTCGACCAGCCAATGCCTGCGAATCTTTTAATGACAGGGTCCTCTGACCCCCGTGTTAGCTCCATGCCAGCTGGAAGGAACTTGAAAAGGGAGTGGACTGCTTTATATGCCTCAGCTCAGCCTACTGAAGATTGTGACCTTAACCCCCCTCAAGTTTTGCCAAGGAGTTCAGATATAGAAGTCCAGTCAGAATTTGTAAGTATATACATAATTTTTTTGTTTCTATCCCTATTTTCAAAAATAAGGTAAATTTTCTCAGGGGCATAGCTTTTGATGAGTAAAACTTAAAATTTGTTTCTAAAAAACTATTTCATTTTCTTTCATTAACCAAATTAGCTGGTATATGTATAAAGGAATGATTATCATGCATTTCTATAACGAAAAAAAAAAAAAAACCTTACCTCGTAACTTCTAACCAAGATGCATTCTAATGCAATAATTCCAATATTCCTTTTAGACAAAAAAAAAACTAACTATTTGAAAAAAAAGAAAAAACCCCCAAAACCACCCCCCAAAACGAAAGCGAAAACAATTTGCTACTATACAGTTAACGCGCACTTTTAGACTGGTATTTTTGCCCTAATGCATTTGCATACATCCGCTACCTTATCAGATCTACCATCGCTTTTTAATCCGATATGAATTCTAAGTGGGGTCGCATGCAAAGCGGACTTTAAATAGCAAGATGTATATCTTCAATAAGCAATTTACACAGGGAAAAAGGTTTTTTGATAATTTCCAAATATGTCTTCGCAGCAATGTTAAGAAACATTATTTGGGTGAAGCCGTTTTTGGTCATTTCATTGAAACACTTAGGTGTTTTCGAGAAAGAATTTGAGGTTGTTCTATTTGAACAGTGTGTTGTGAAGTCCGATACCCCCCCCCCCTAACTCGAAAGGGTATCGATCCTCCTACATCGAAGGAAGCTCCCGGTTCCCAAGGGTCCTCCCCGGGAGAGGGGGAGGGGAGGGAGGGTTCTAAAAAAGGACCATCCAACATTTTAATTGCACTTTAATTGTTGATATGGATGGAGAAAAAAGTTCTTCTCTCTCTTACAAGCATTTATTTAGCCCAGGTCAACTTCAAACAAATCCGTTGGCAAAAGACACAGGAAAATACGGATTATTGAGAAGGTAGCACCATCAACCACCGACATATGGGGTTTATACTTTTAAAAAATACAAAGTTCAATATTCGAAACTAGCTTCAGCAGGAGCTTAGGATAGTAGTGGTGACAATTTAGATATAAGGAGCAATTGCCCCCTATTTTTGAAAAAAATACCTTTTTGTGGCATTTATACTTTTAAAAAAAATACAAAGTTCAATATTCGAAGCTATCTTCAGCAGGAGCTTAGGATAGTAGTGGTGACACAATTGAGATATAAGGAGCAATTGCCCCCTATTTTTGAAAAAATACCTTTTTGTGGCATTTATACTTTAAAAAAAAAAAATACAAAGTTCAATATTCGAACCTATCTTCAGCAGGAGCTTAGGATAGTAGTGGGGACAATTGCCCCCTATTTTTGAAAAAAATACCTTTTTGTGACATTTATACTTTTAAAAAATACAAAGTTCAATATTCGAAGCTATCTTCAGCAGGAGCTTAGGATAGTAGTGGTGACAATTGAGATATAAGGAGCAATTGCCCCTATTTTTGAAAAAAAATACCTTTTTGTGACATTTATACTTTTAAAAAATACAAAGTTCATATATTCGAAGCTATCTTCAGCAGGAGCTTAGGATAGTAGTGGTGACAATTGAGATATAAGGAGCAATTGCCCCCTATTTTTGAAAAAAATACCTTTTTGTGGCATTTATACTTTTAAAAAAAAATTCAATATTCGAAGCTAGCTCCAGCAGGAGCTTAGGATAGTAGTGGTGACAATTGAGATATAAGGAGCAATTGCCCCCTATTTTTGAAAAATACCTTTTTGTGGCATTTATACTTTTAAAAAATACAAAGTTCAATATTCGAAGCTATCTTCAGCAGGAGCTTAGGATAGTAGTGGTGACAATTGAGATATAAGGAGCAATTGCCCCCTATTTTTGAAAAAATACCTTTTTGTGCACATTTATACTTTTAAAAATTCAATAGCCCCCTATTTTTGAAAAAAAAATACCTTTTTGTGACATTTATACTTTTAAAAAATACAAAGTTCAATATTCGAAGCTATCTTCAGCAGGAGCTTAGGATAGTAGTGGTGACAATTGAGATATAAGGAGCAATTGCCCCCTATTTTTTGAAAAAATACCTTTTTGTGGCATTTATACTTTTAAAAAATTCAATATTCGAAGCTAGCTCCAGCAGGAGCTTAGGATAGTAGTGGTGACAATTGAGATATAAGGAGCAATTGCCCCCTATTTTTTGAAAAAATACCTTTTTGTGGCATTTATACTTTTAAAAAATACAAAGTTCAATATTCGAAGCTATCTTCAGCAGGAGCTTAGGATAGTAGTGGTGACAATTGAGATATAAGGAGCAATTGCCCCCTATTTTTTGAAAAAATACCTTTTTTGTGGCATTTATACTTTTAAAAATTCAATATTCGAAGCTAGCTCCAGCAGGAGCTTAGGATAGTAGTGGTGACAATTGAGATATAAGGAGCAATTGCCCCCTATTTTTGAAAAATACCTTTTTGTGGCATTTATACTTTTAAAAAATACAAAGTTCAATATTCGAAGCTATCTTCAGCAGGAGCTTAAAAAAAAATATATTTTTTAACATGTTCAGTTGACATTATGAAAGACATAAGGCAATGTAACTTTTTTTTTCTTCTTCTTTTAATTGTTCAGGTGGTGGTGGTAGTGATAGTGGGACAATGGCTATGAGAAATTGACAAAGTTTATTAACTATAAAAAAATTTACATAAAAAATAAAACTTTTTTTTCTACAGATTAAAAATATAGCACCACCACCAGCGACACCATTGAGTGATGAAGCAACTATATTTACAGGACCAATTCTGTCACCACCAGCAGGGTTCAGGGATGAAGCTACACTGGTCCTAGAGAATATGGAGTGGGAAAGTGGCTTCCTTAACGATGTTTTTGGGGAAATGGCCAGCCTGGATGACTTAAGCTGTGATATTGACATGCTTGAGGATCCGGGGTGGACAGATAGTTTCATGCGTGAATATTTAGATGATGATGTTACAAGTAAATCTGAACCGGGTCCTCATAACGAAATTCCGTCAGAGGACAATACAGGCTGGCTCGACCAATTGTCCCCAAACACCTTGGAATATGTGCTAGGGGACCTCATGCCACATCCCCCCAATATGATTGAACAGACTGGGAGTGGTGTTATTGACAATTCTCTGTCACCCGCCACCACTCCACTTAATGCTATAGATAGAAAGTAGTAATACAACAGCAACAGTATCCCCTCTTCCGGATTTTTTTCTCTCCAACTCTGCCTTGCATCACACATTGGTCTACAGCGCCAAATTCGGTGACCCTTTCAACTCTCTAGTGTCGGGGGATATAATAACAGATCCCCTGGCCATTACACATTCATATACTGATAAGATTCGAGCCATTCTTGAACAACAAATGGGGGTGTGGGGAGTGGGGGTCAGTTTAAAAGCATCAATAGCACTAAAAATATTTTTTTTAAATGAAAGTGCGGGTGAGATGTATTCGAAATACTTGCACACAGAGATGTTGGCAATACACCCGCATTTATCAAATTATGGGGAGGTTTTTCTAAATTGGGCCAATAGTATTCAAAGTAAGTGGGAAAATTATAACGAGGGGGGTAGTGGATCTGTGGTTTTATTTATTGAAAGTTTAAATGTTAACATTTGTAGGTTTAAAAAGGATTTTATTGTAAGAGGTGGGCATGGGGGAGGGAGGGCAATTGAATTAAAATATCATTCAGATTTAGAGGGGTGTCAGGGGATACAACGAATCTGTTTCGATACGAGGCTGCAGTGTTTCAAGTATGCGTTTTTAATTGCGGCATACAGACCACTTCGAATAGATGCCACTAAGAAAAAGTTGGATAAAATGGCAGTTAATGGTAGGGAGGGTTCAAAGTTCCCCAAAGTAGATTTTAATTGTTTAAATGGTCAATATCCCGTGACACTAAAAGGAATAGATATTTTTGAGCGGGCTAATGCACATTTAAAGATTGGTGTCACGGTGTTACAGTATGAAACAGAATTTGAAGAGGGTCAGCGTTCCGATAAGAAGGGTGTATTATTTCCAGTGCGGGCTCCTTCAATTGAATCAGTAGAATATTGGGTGTGGCTTCTATACACCCCACCCACAGACTCCGATTCAATTGGTCATTTCAATCCGATTACGGATATTAGTAGGGTTCTAAGTGAGGGTAAAACGGGGCGTGGGGGTGCATGCTATTACTGTCCAACATGCCTCTCAAGATTTCGCTCTGATTTAAATTTAAAGCATCACATGAAACACTGTAAACGTCATGGATACCAGGCTGTGGAGACGGTAAGCGGAGATAGAGCGATCTTACGTTTTAAAAATTTTCAAAACACGCTCCTGCAGAGCAATAAGATCGCTTTGGACTGCGAGGCTAAGCTGACAGACGTGTGCGATCCGTCAAATTCAAATCATGTTAAAATACATGAAGCCATAGGGGTCTCTTACGCTCACGCGCAACGAGATTCCAATAATACCATGCAAGTGCTGGAGGTAGTTGAGATGTTGAGTGACGGTGAAGACTGCATGCGCTCGGCATTGGTCAGTCTAGTCAAAACAGCGAACGGTGCAATTTCGCGCCTTCGTTATACAAACTATCCTATGGTCCTATCACCAGATGACATAGTGGCCATTAAAAATCGTAAAATGTGTTGGGTTTGCAAGGGAGAATTTGATGATGGTGTTGGGAATGGGGGGAGGAGGAAGGTGATCGACCATGATCATTTGTGGCAGGAAATTACATCGGGAGGGAGTAACTTTAGAGGGGTAGCACACCAGTCATGCAATTTAAACGTTAGACAACAATATTTCGTACCTGTTTTTATACACAATTCCAATTACGACTTAAAGTTTGTTCTTCCGGCGTTGGCCCGCATTGCCAAGGGGGGAGTTGTAGATGACGCATGGATAGATGGTTCTTTTTCATATAATATCATACCCAAATCATCGGAGAAGCTACTGCTGCTAGAATTCATGTGGAAAACAGTTGACAAGGGTAACACGTGCCTGAATAAAATCCGTTTTTTAGACTCTTTCAGCTTCTTCCCCAAATCTTTAAGTCAATTGATTCAGGTGCAGAAAAGTGACAATTTTGATAGCTTCCCCCTCCTCAAACAGCGCTTCCCCGATGATGAAATGTATGATTTATTAACGTGTAAGGGTATATATCCATATGATTATTACAACTCTGGCTCGAGGCTAGATGAGGTGTCACTACCGCCCATTGAAGCTTTTTACAATTCTCTTACTGAGAGTGAGTGCACCACTAGCGACTACGAATTTGCTAAGAGGTTTTGGGCAAAGGGTGGATGTAAAAATGGGTGGGATTATTGTAAACTTTACTTGGCCAGTGACGTACTCACTCTTCTGGATATTGTGTGCAAAAATACGGATAAAATCTATGGGGAATTTGGGTTGGATTTAGGTTATTATTTTTCCACTCCCCATTTGGTGATGGACTTGATACTTAAAATCAGCAAAGAAGAAATAGGTCTGATCGCCGATGTGGATCAGCATCTGTTTGTAGAGAGATCAATGAGGGGGTGGGTATGTTTTTCACGGGGATCGTATCATGAAAACTGATCCGAGTGGACAGCACACCGATGAAAAGTCGGACGCAGTTTTTTTGGATATGAATTCTCTTTACCCATCGGCAATGTCTCACTACTGTTTGCCGTGTGGCAATTATAAATGGCTTGACAATCCCTGTGCTTCGAATTTCCCCGACATTGCCAGTGTTGAGGAGAATGGGGCACAGGGATGGTTTTTTGAAATTGACGGTGAAATACCCATGGAAATCCATGACTCGGTAAAAGACTTTGTTTTTCCGTGCATAAATAGACCGGTGGGTAGGGACTCTCTGAGCCCCTACAATTTATCTTTAGTAGAGGACGGGAGTATGCACTGGGTACCTTCAAAACAAAAACTAATTGCCGATCTCAACCCGAAACAGAATATCGTTGTTCATCACGTGCTATTGAAATGGATGGTGTCCAATGGTTTCAAGGTCACAAAGATTCATAGAGCCCTCCAATTTGATCAAAAGCCTTACATGAAAACGTTTATTGACACCTTTGTCAGTAAGCGTTCACAAGCGAAAACGAAAGTTGAAAAAGAAGTCTATAAACTCATTTTGAACTCAGCTTTCGGTAAAATGTGCGAGAGCGTACGACACAGAAGTCGATGTGACATTGTAACCAACCCCAAAGATTGTGCTCGAATCATTGCGGATCCAAACTTCACATCGTTCACAATCATAGACTCCAATATGGTTCTCCTACATCGCAAGAAAAGAAACATTGTATTAAATAAAAATATTGCAGGCGGAAGTGCAATAACTGAAATATCCAAGAAACTCATGTTGTCATTTTATTATAATGTATGCAAGGTACAGTGGCCGATTGAGGGACAAGTTCAAGTGTACTACGGGGACACTGATTCACTCCTGTTAAAAGTCAAAACTGAAAATCTATTGAATGATTTGGAAAATGGCGAGTACATTAGCTCACGAATGGACTACACTAACTGGGACGAATCCCTCTACCCAGAGCTAGTGAAACGCCAGGCCCCAAATCAATTGTTAATGTTAAAATCTGAAACGGGTAGCGATCTGATATCCAGTGGTGTGTTTCCTGGACCGAAGGTATACTGTGTGGAAACGCACGGCAAGGATATCAAACAAGTTTGCAAGGGGGTACCTACACACTTTGTAAAAAATAATTTCGACATGAGTGTGTATAGAAACTGTGTGGAACGTAGTTTAGTGCCAAGGGCGAAAGTCATGGCGATTCGCTCTTTACAATTTAAAAACTACACAGTTAGAGTTGAGAAAAACGCCATGTCTGCCATATCGGACAAAGTCTATGTACTTGAGGATGGTGTGAAGGTATTGCCACACGGTCATTATTTAATTTCAGACCGAGTTGAATGTACAGAGTACAGAAAACAACTCGGTCTAAAAAAATTAACTTAAATTCACTAAAAAAAAAAAGTATAAATTGGGTGGGAGGGTTTTTTTTGGGTAATTAGGTTTTTTTTTTTAATTCTTTTTTTTTCTATCACAATCAATTTTCAATGTGTGTGTGTTTGCAAGGCAGATCAATTTCCAGTATTTAATGCCGGCCCGGCCCGGGCCCGCCGCAGCGGGCCCCCGGCGCCCAGCGCTTCCCGGCCCCGGCCGCCGCAGCGGCCCCCCCCCCCGGGGGGGGGGGGGGGGGGGGACCCCAAAATTTAAAATGTTGTAAGTAAAAGTGTATGATATATTTCACAAGTGCATTAGTCCAATAAATGTTGTATTTTTTTATAAATAAATAAACAGAAAAAAAAGTGTATTTATTTAAGTGTTTTTTTTTCTAGTGGGTATTTAAATGTTTTTTTTTTTTATTATAAATAAATTAAAAAAAAGTGTATTTTTTTTATTCATGTTTAATGTGCCTTTTTCAATGTAGTATTTTTTTTTAAAAGTATTGTCACCTTTTTTATGTATATAATAAAAGAAAATATTATTCTTTATTCTTCTTCTTCTTCTCGTTATTATTATTCTTGAACGGAGTAGTAGTAGTAGTAATAGGGAAATTATTTAGTCATTAGACAGCCATAGTCTACAGTTAGTTGTCCAGGTGAACTGTTGAAGGGAACATGTATCAATTTAAAACACCATTCAGATCGTTTCTGTGTGGACCGTCAATGTCGGGCAAAACAACACTCTTAACTAAAATAATTAAAAATTGTGATAAAATGTTTGTGGAAAAGCCGAAAAAAATCTACTATTGCTATAGTATTTGGCAGGAGTCATATGATAAAATAAAAGCAATTGCTGCCACGACAGGGTTGGTGCAGATACAATTCATACAGGGACTTGATGTTTTCAGCATTATTGAACAAAACTCTTGGTTGATCATTGACGATCTGGCTGAATCTATTGAACAATGGTCCCAGGAAATGCTACAACTGTTCACTGTTCGCTCTCATCATGAACAGATTTCCGTTACTCTGGTTCTACACAATCTCTTTCATCAGAGCAAATGTATGCGAACACTTGCATTGAACTGTACCTACTATATCATCTACAGAGTTGTTCGTGATTCTAGCTCGCTAATAACTCTCAATAAACAAATCTATCCAGGAGCCCCCAAATTTCTGCTCTCAGCATACAATCAGGCAACTAATAAACCCTACGGCTACATCCTATTGGATCTTAATCAAAATACACCCGAGGATCTGCGTGTAGTCACAGATATTTTTGACAATGAAATTACAGTATATCTCCCCGTGAACACTAAAAAGACCTATTAGTTGCTATCATGACACTGAAGAAACTACATGAAAATAGACATTTGTTTTCAGTTCTAAGCACTTCAAAACCTCCGCTTAGGAAAGCAATACTCAAACACGGTATTGACAACGATTTCATTAATCTAATATCCGAACTTTGTTTAAATTTGATCGAGGGTAATGTTCAAGTGCCAGAAGTAGTTAAGCAACAGGCAAAGCAACATCGTTCCATTGTACGTACATTGGCCTCTAAAAAGAAAGGAAAGAATTTCAAAAGGAAACGACTTCTTCAGGCGGGCGGTAGCTTTTTCACACTTTTACTGCCAATAATTGCAGGACTTGTAAACAGTTTTCTCTAAAGAGAGAGAGAGAGAGAGAGAGAGAGAGAGAGAGAGAGAGAGAGAGAATGGCAAAACCCTATAAATTGACTCCAATAGAACTCGCTCTCTCTCCCGTCGAACACTTTGAGAACAATCTGAGTAAATTCCTTGACAATGAAAATATTGAGGATGATAAAAAACTGCTTTTACTTCAAGATGCACTTCGCCGAGTGGACAAACACAAGTCCTATCGCTCGAAGCCCACTGCTGCTGCTGCTGCTGCTGCTGCTGCTGCTGCTGGAACACAATTGAAGAAGGAGAATTGGATTCGATTGTAATGAAAATTGGAAATCTAATGCCCCACTCATATCGTGAACAAAGTAAACGACTCCTAGCCTATCTCTTGGAAAGTGATCACATTCAAGTTGAGAGCAATGGAACAGGGATTATAATTCAGGGCAAGAGCTATAATCTACTTGATTTAATCTATGATATGGTTACAAATCGTAAAGGACTATTATCATTTGACACTCATCTATACAACTTTCTAAATACATTAAACTTCCCCAAAAGTCTTATTGGCAATAGACAAATTCTAAAAAAATTAAATGAACACGCATCATCGTCATCATCATCAACAACATTGACATCATTAAAAAATGAACTTGAAGAAGAAGATTTTAAATCAATTTTGGAAAATACTAGCACACACACCGCTGATAGCTAGACAAAAGCGAAGACGTATCAAGTCATCATCACCACCATCACCACCACCAACAGCCAGTATACAAAAGGGTAGCGGACGTTACACAACGTGTTTACGTTCAAAATGGTTGAAGTTCTGAAAGGTGTTTATGAAAATATTGGTGAGGTGGGGAGTTTAAGTTCCCCCACAACTCTTTCCAAAGTCACTGGTGTTCGCACTAAAAATGTACAAGACTATCTACAGAATGAATCAAGTTACACTCTGCATAGAAATCATAGACTTCGTGCCAATCAATATCGAAAAACTAAAGCCTTTTACCCATTGCATATAATGCAAGCAGATCTCCTGACTCTAGATGAGCTTCAAAGACGTCACAATACACCGTACAAGTACATTCTACTTGCAATCAGTGTTTATAGTCGTTATGCATATGCAATTCCATTGCGATCAAAGAGAGGTGTTGAAGTTGCTCAGGCCATTGAAAGTATTCTCCAACAGGATTCATATAAAAAAATTCAAACGGATCGTGGTAGTGAATTTGTTAATCCCCATGTTGCAAAAGTACTAGAAAAATATAGTACACTGCTCTATCATAGTCACAGTCCTATAAAGGCTGCATTGGCCGAACGATTGATAAGAACTATTCGACTTTTAATTTCAAGATATTGTACATTGAAAAATACATCGACTTTTATTCATGATCTTGATAAAATCATGTTGATTTATAATCAACGACCTCATCGATCGTTGTCCAACTCTACGCCAACGGAAGTTCATCATTCTGATCATGATACAATTGACACCTTTCTTAAACAGTATTCCAATGAATCGTCGGCTGTCAAGAAGATGAAAAATAAATTCAATGTTGGTGATATTGTTCGAATTAATAGAACAACTAATGTTTTTGAAAAGGGGAATTACTTATGGTCCACCGAACTTTTTTAAAGTGGCAAAAATCCTAGACACTAAACCCATAACTTATCGCCTGCGTGATACCAAAGATGAGGAGATTCTCGGCGGCTTTTATGACTATGAATTACAAAAAGTTAAAAATGCTAGTGAAATCTATCAAATTGAAAAGATATTAAAGAGACGTACTCGCGGGGGTAAGAAACAGTTACTTGTTCGATGGCTAGGATACAACTCTGATTTTGATTCTTGGATCGGTGTTGAAGATATTGACAATGCCCAATGATTTCTATGTAACTTTCATGTCCAACGTTTCCGATCCTCTCTACAATGACTTGAATACGACAAGTGATTTTTGGACAAAACTCTCACCCCGCCGTCAAATTTGACGGTGCATATGAAGTGGCTCTTGTCGACTGTATTCTCAAAAATACCTATGACATCCTGAGAAAGGATCGTAAATATGAAATAAAAATACGACCGTTTGAATTCGGTGATGAAGGTGCAATGGCAAACTTTTGACTCTAATCAGTACCCTATTGCTAACATCCCCTACAGGGAATACAATAACATGCATGAACTGTGTCGAGTTATCAACAAAAAATTGCAAGTCGAAAAAAAAGGTGGTTTCACTTTCAATTACTCGACGGAACAAAGGAGAATTTATATTACCAATCCATTTGAGAATGAAAGAATTTTCCTCAATGACAATTTACGTGAGGTTCTTGGTTTTTAAAAACCGTATTATTAAGACAGAAAATTTCAGTGGTAGTGACCATGTTATCTATGCAGACTATGCACCCAGCTTCTCCACGGACACTTGTATATTTCTCTACGCTTCATTTGTGGAAACATCTCGGGTTGGTAATTCAAATGTTCCCCTCCTACGAGTTCTTGAACGAAAAACCAATCAAGAACATGTTCACCACTACAATATAAAGCATCTTCAGTATATTCCCGTAAACTTCCTATTTGGAACTCTGTCAGTTAACACTAAGAACTGAATTAGGTGATCCAATAGCAATTTCAAAAGGCTTAGCAGTGATTACATGTCATTTTCGACCCATTGTCAACGACAACGAGGGTACAATAACCTAAAAAATGAACAATAGAAGAATTCCATTTGTCTGTCCCGATATTGACTGTTATGTTGGTGCTTTGAGTCCACGTCAAATAGGCAATGGATTGGACTACTACAAGGGGCGTACTACAATGTCTGGCTATGGTCTTGGTAGCTGGTTTGCTAGGCTATTTCGTTCTGCACTACCCCTTGCCAGAAAATATCTTGTACCTGCTGCATCAAATTTTGCTGCCTCCACACTACAGGACTGGGGGTCGGGCAAGAATTTCAAGGAGAGTGTTAAGGAAAATATTAGATCTTCAGCAAGAGCCGTTGGTGAACAATTAAAATCTAGACAAAATGGGGAGGGATTGAAAAGGATGCGTTCGCGTCATTCACTCATCAGTCTCCACCCAGGCAGGAAGCAAAGGACATCAACAAGGACTTTGAGAAATAAAACAACGAAGGTCAATAAGCAACAGAAGAAGAAGAAAAAGAAAAAGATTGTTAGATCAAAGAAGGATTTCTTCTCTTAAGATGACTTATCTCCCCCACAAGGAATCATATCCATCAATCAGTTCCTCATTGAATCTATTCAATGCTGAAAATGTTGATGTCAGTGTCAAGTATGGCTACTATGAACAATTTCACCCTCAACAACCCCTCTCGGAAAATATACACTTTCAAATATTTTCCAATGAAGACTATTTCATTGATTTGTCATCAACATTTATTGATTTAAATGTTATGGTGAAGAAAAAGTCAGATAATACAACTCCAAATGCCGGCGATGGTCTCTCCTATGAAAACTGTATTCTACACAACCTATTCAAACAAATTAATGTATTTATTAATGGAACATTGGTGAGCACTAGCAATAATTTATCCAACTATGCAAGCTACATACAATTTATGATGATGACGCCAAAGGCGTACAAGGAGATGAGAGGACAATCATTGGGCTATGAATATCGAACAGGTGTTGATACTGAAGGTGAGTTGACTACAGCAGTGACCCAGGAGTATCATCTAGTTGGAAAATTAAATCATGAGATATTCAATATATCCCAATGGCTACCCCCCAATGTCAAGATTGACATAAAGTTACAGATGGCCCCATCGAATTTCATTTTGAGAAAAACACTTCCTGCAGCACCCGATGCAAATGTCATTATCACATCGGCAATTCTCCACGTCCGAAAACAACAGGTTATGAGCTCTGTTGCATTCGCAGTGGAAAAGCTAAGAGCCAATGGCAACAACATTAAACTTCTTGTCCCCCATACAATCACCAATCAACGTCACATTGCCACCGGCTCTCGTAGCTATAGCGATTCATCATTTATCAATGGAGAAATCCCATCAAAATTGGCTTTGGCCTTTGTGAAGAGGGGGAGTGCCGTTGGATCCTGGACTGAATCCCCCCACGATTTTAATTTTTTCGGTCTATCTAGCCTCGTGTGCAAAGTGAATGGTATTCCACTGTACACTCTATCATTTACAAAAAATCCTATAGAACTCTGTACGAGTTGACAATGCAATCCCTAGATCATGACTCTCAACTATTTGAAAATGGAATAACCGATTCAATGTTTTCAAAAAATCATGGGGTTATTGTTTTGGATTTGTCAGGCACACAGGATATGAGCATAGTACGAACAGGGAATGTACGTTTAGAGTGTACATTTGCCAATGCTCTGACTGAGAGTATCACGCTAATATCACTGAGTCAATTTGAAACCTATTGGGAAATCACGCCCGACGGCAGTGTTCTACTAGACCTAGCACCATGAACACAAACCAAATAATCAACGTATTTAGTATGGATCCATACATGTCCCGGTACAAGTCCTATTGCATACCTTCGGACTTCATTGAAAAAATCCAAGTGTTAACAATACCCTGATCATTGTTAATAGCAGTCCGTCGACTTTGAAGACCGGTCATTGGCTAAGCATCTTTCAAACAGGGAAGAATATTGAATTTTTTGATCCTCTTGGCCTATCGTATAAATTTCTACGCACCATACATCAGCAACTTTATTGAAAGCAGTGGGAAAACCATTATTCAAAATCAACGAAGAGTACAGGATTTAGCGACTAAGACATGTGGCTTTCATGCACTACTCTTTTCTTGTTCAGATGTCGTGGCTACACCTACAAGCAGTTTCTCGACATCTACGTTGACTTACCTCAATTGAACGACTTTCTAGTGGAGAATATACTTACAAGTGTATTTAATATTGATTTTAGTGCCCTAAGAATAAAATGTTCTAAAGATGTATGTGAAATTGTTTATTAATAAAAAAAAAAATTATATACATGATAAAAACGACTTTTCTACTCTTTAGATTTCATCCACTACTAGGTATTTGTCGACAACAACTAGTGCAGGTAGATTATCCGAATTCACAGTGTACTGATCCTGATGTAGTGCAATGTCAGGGTTACATTTTCTACAGTAGAGTGTGACTTCACTCTTGTCATATCTCTTTGTATAGTCAATGATACTATTCTCATTCATTCTATAGAATTCACATGTTTCAATTTGCCTATTTGAAGCAATTTCACAAACAGTGTCCTCAAGTGTCGAATCACATTCCGTCACAGCCAAATAAAAATCAGTGGGCTTATAATCATAACACCCAGTGTCTTCACAACGATGACGTAGAAACCATATTCTTTTGTTGTTCCAACAGTTGAATCGTTGACCCGGTTCCTCCTCCCAGAACAATCTAAAACCACGACGATACCAATCTCGTAGCAATAAACTAAAATCACGGTTAGGATTCTTTCCAATCATACCGGGATATGTACTCTTCCACTGCTTGCATTTATCATAATGACAATTGGAGCATAGGTGACCTCTAGGATGAGAGTCACACACCTCTTCAAGACAGGAATTACAACCTTTAATTTGTACAGCATATCCTCTATGCAATTTACACGGGTTGCATAATCTACACTTTTCATCATACTCCTCAATCATTGTGCAATTCTCACATGATGACCAGCTGCCCTGTGTGTACATACATAACGGACATGTATGGAACATTTTGTCATGTGTTAACGCTCTCACTACCACAATGAAACTGAGCTAGCAACAAAAAAAAAAATTGTCTGAGAGAGAGAGAGAGAGAGAGAGGAGTAAATCATCCTTGAGCACCATCTTTCTTATGAAAAAAAAGTCCTAAATTTCTAAACTAATGTTTTAAAAGCATATCCACAATATCATTTTGTCGTGTCGTGATCAATATATCAATAAATTGTGTAAATGCATTTGGACCACACGATGTAGAAGCTTCATACAATAGTCTAATGATGGAGAATCAGTTTTCATTATATCGACAAGCATTCCTCGAGAAAATATCTTCCTTTGAATAGACAACTCTAGAAAATCATCATCTAGAATCAAACGTTTTTCCATAAGAACTAGATTCTTCATGATTCGCTCTTTCTCGAATCTATCCATTTTTAGAGTCCTAACTCTCTCACAACCAACTTCAGACTAATCAGAATTTCTTTTTTCTACTCTAGAAAATATACGCCTGTCTACTATAGAAAGAAAAAAAAATACCATTGATTTAGAAAAACATTTTTATTGAACATAATTACAACAATAATATTCACTGATGCATTTTGTTCTCATCAATATATTTCGATAGGACATCTAATGCTGACCGAAGTTTATTTATATGGAGAATATTCACTTTTCCAGCAAAACACAGCTGCTCCTCCTGCTTAAATTTGCTTAATGATATCACATATCTCGCGTACATAATGTCCCATTCAAGACATAGTCTACAGCCAGCGGTTATTTCCACAGCTACATTAGGTACTCGTATATCGCTGCTGCTGCTGCTGCTGTCGGTTCCATCATTAATCTCCAATAGTGTAAATGCACCACTCATTTTTTTTTTTTTTCACTAATATCCTCTCAAATAAACTATTCTCTCTCTCTGAATTCAATTCTCTTACTAATATGAAATACAATGAAAATTACTCCTTATATCCGAATCCAACTACTAATCAAGTAGTTAGTGTGACCGTCGCTCTCTCTCTCTGGTTGTCCTCCAAAAATGCGTGTCATAATAGAAAACATGTCTATCAACCCATGTAGAGTTCATTGTAATAGGCAAATGACCCTGGTAACCCCAATTCGTTCGAAACCTACACACATACCCATGCCTCAGGCGTAGGTTTGCGTGTAGGTTTCGGACGAATTGGCGCTTACTACTTGCATGCATTCCTATTCATCCTCTAAAATTGGTTTAGTGTAAAATTCTCGGCAGCCAACACAACATATAAATTGCAGTCACTAGCTGCAGGAATAATAATAAAAAAAACTCAAAGGTACTCACAGAACTGAAGTGGTCAGAAAATATATTTCTGACATTGAAGACGGAAAGGTGTGCACTATCAACTTCTTAGAGGCCAGGCGATTTGCCAACAAATGTTCGGACAGCATAACGAGTAAAACAACAGGCAACTGCTTTAAGTCGTGTGGACCCGAACTGCCAGAAAATCAAGCTGAAAGGGGAAACGGGTTACAAGTGGAAATACAACTATAAGTGGGACCAAACGTCAACATCGAGGTTGAGTGGAATGAGGGGACAATGCATCTGTCATCAGATAAAATACGAACATTTGAAGAATCTATGTTTTTCAATGAGGAGGTAGCATTGATGAGGATGCTCCTTCTGATGACTTTAACGAGGAAGAGGAGCTAGTGGACAGTGCACCTGAAGAAACCAAAGCCGCAGTTCCTACTTCACCTAAGTTTCTAGAATAAAACAGCAATGTACCAGATAATATTCTTTCATCAGTTGTTTCAATTGAAAAGATGATTGATACACGTGCTGCCAATAGTCTTAAACAGAAGAAGATTACGGACTTTTATGACACAGTGAGGTTAATGTATAGACCATTCTATTTAGTGTGTTGTATACGTTTTTCTATTGTGTATACATTGAGTATTTTTTGTTAATGCAATAAATAACTTTATTTCATATTAATGCAATAATAAAGTTAATCGTAAGTTTTAGTGGCTGTGGGGAGTAAAATTAGCCCTTTTTTGCCTCTGTAGCTCGGATTTTCATTTCGTTTACCCCTATAACTCGTTACCTTTTCAAGTCAAATTTCATGTAGAAGGATCTCTATAAGTCGAACTATACGTAAGTTGGAGAAGAAAATTCATGGTTCTGTGAATTTTAAGTTAGCGTTCGGTGACTGTAATACTCCATTAGTGACCATCTGTATTTTAGTGAGACATTTAGCTGCTAACCTCAGTTTAGAAAGAGGAATGTCTTGGATACTGACGAGCTCCAACGAAACAAGGAACTTAATCAAAAACTTATTTTTTAGAACATGGGGTTGCAACCTTAGTTTGAAGCAAGGCCGTCCAAAGAGGGGAAGAGGTTTGAAGATCTGTGTTGGAGTTTACTACTATGTAATGCGGTAGTATCATTACATGTTGGCACTCTGTTTATCAACTGAAAAAAAAAAAATTGCCTCCCTCCTATCCTGAAAATATTGGAAAATACATTCACTCTCTCTGAGCTGTACCTAAAGTTGGTTGTGCCCGGGCAAAATTAAATACAGCCCGCCTTTCCGAATCAAATATAAGCAGAAAAAGCCGAATCGGAGAGAAAAATTGAATCAAAGTGGGAAATTCACCAGCTGCCGTGCCCCCCCAACCCTCAGGACTCTGGGCAACTGCCCCGGTTGCCCCTTCTAGGAATGGCTCTATCCCCTCCAAATTTTAGGAAGTAACACTACTTGTAAGTGACACCCATCACTTTAATTACGTTTAAAAATGCTGTTTTTCAAAGCTACTGCTGGAAATAGACTATTTTCGCAGAATCTCGGCTTAAAAGTAAGAAAAACACATTAGGTAAGTACTATACATAAAACTTCGGTAAAAATATAAATGTGGCGGTAAATATATATGTAAATTGACGAATGTCGTTTTTCAACCAAAATATCGAAAATAGTAGAAGCCTACATTAAAAAAATAATCCAGGTAATATTTGTGCTTAGATATATATGCTAGATCTAACTGTGATTTTTGGGGGTGTCAGTAGTTTCTCAGTATGAGCTACTCGTCTCTTAGCCATTCTTATATCTTCTAAATATCCTAAATAATTACCTTGTGACAGCGTAGGGGATAAAGCCTCGCCTGGAAACACCTGGGTTAATGGTTGAATCCCGCATGTCCCCAAGGAAACTCTTCTTCGTATTGATCGTATTGAATAATTTTTTTTTTGTTTTTTTTTGCACTATGTTTTTTTAAAGTTTGCTGCATCAATATTTCTTTAGAATATGTCAATTTGTTTTCATTAAGTATCAGACAACGCTATAGCGTTGCCTATAGTAAAAGGACATATGGCTCCAATGTTTTATTGTTAATTTATTTTTTTTCCAGAGGCACTTCATATGGAAGGGGTCGTCGTATAAACTTCAAAGGGGGTTCATTCGTTGGAAATCGAGAGTTCTAGTGCCCTTTTTAAGAGTCAAAAGTGATCGGAGGGCAACTAGTCCCCCCCCATTTTCCCTATTTCCCTCCCCCCCCCCCCTTTTCCCCCAAATATATCCGATAAAAATTTTGAGGTAGCCATTTTTTTAAACATGGTTCAAAGATCATATAACAAAAACTCCGGGGTCGACACAAACCCTCAGGGCCTGGGTCCAGGGCAGGCGTTGTAAGTTATGCCCTGTTGGCGAAAAATGGTTCTTATAGAAGGGATGCTCGTAAAAACTTCAGAGAGGCCTCATATGATTGGAAATTAAAAGTTTCAATTCACTTTTTTAGATTCAAGAGAGATTGGAGGGCAGTTAGCCCCCCCCCCCCCCCCCCCTTCACGATCTTTTTCCCCAATTGCAATCAGATAAGAATTTTGAGATAGCCATTTTTGTTAAAAAATAATTCAAACGTCTGATAACAAAACTCCGATGTCGACTCCCCCCCCCCCAGGGCCCGGGACAGACGTTGTAAGTTGTGCCCTGGTTCTTATTGAAGGGATGCTCGTATGAACTTCATGGATGGCTCATTTGATTGGAAATTGAAAGTTGTAATTCACTTTTTAAGAGTCAAAAGTGATCGGAGGGAAGGCAGCTATCCCCCCACGTTCCATTTATTTATTAATTTTCCCAGAGGCACTTCATGTAGAACCCCCCCACCAGATCCCAGTGGCATGTGTTGTAAGTTATGCCCTGTGTGCATGTATGGTTGTTATGGAAGGGATGCTGGTATAAACTTCAAGGGGCTCATTTGATTGGATAATGATTGATGTAATTTACTTCTTACGAGTTAAAAGTATTGGGACAACTATCCCCCCCCCCCACCCCGCCATTTTTTCCCAAATGCATCCGATAAAAATTTTGCCATAGCCATTTTGTTAAAAATAGTTCAAAGATCATATAGCAAAAACTCCGGTGTCAACACAATCCCCCAGGGTCCGGAGGCAGGCGTTGTGCCCCGGGGGCATATATGGTTCTTATGGAAGGAATGCCCGTTTAACTTCAGAGAGGGCTTATTTGATGGAAGTTTGAAAGTTCTAGTTCACTTTTTAAGACTCAAAAGAGATCGGAAGGTAACCAGCCCCTCCCCACGCCCTTTTTTTCCCAAATACATCCGATAAAAAATTTGAGATAGCCATTTGGTTAAAAATAGTCCAATCATCATATAACAAAACTTCGGTGTTGACACGACCCCCCAGGGTCCGGGACTGGCGTTGTAAGTTATGCCCTGGGGGTATATATGGTTAAACTTCAAAGAGGAATGTTCGTATAAACTTCAAAGAGGGCTCATTTGATTGGAAATTGAAAGTTCTAGTTCACTTTTTTAGAGTCAAAACTCTTTTCAAAAGTAAAATTACAGTAAAATATTTGGAATGAAATAAAAACATTAAGGTACGTACATCCGTTGAGTTATTTTTATGAATCTTTTGGTAGTCCTTTGACGTATGGTCGAATACCTGCGATCTTGTTCGACCTCTGGGTTTAAAATAATCTGAATTGGACCAACTAGCAAATTTTAGTCTTGCTATTCCATTTCCAGAAAGAGACTGTAATGCTTCGGACTATAAGCCATGGTCTCCTTCGTCTGCTTCAACATTTGGTAGAAAATGTCTCCTGGGAAGACACGTTGTTTATGAAAGGCGAATTCCCACCTCCGTGTGTTTTGCTGGATCGCCATATGATCGCGCGTTGACTTTGGAAAAATGCGATTGCAGGAGAGAAGATTATGAATGGGTATGATTTTTGAAAAAATCCTTATCCCTCTCTTCCTATCCTTTGTCTTGGAGGTTTTTTCCTTTGGAAATTGCTTCAAGTTTTCACTTGCTTTCACTTGCAGGGATGGAACACGCGTTACAAAAAGCAGATAAACTTTGTAAACCAAATACGAAAGTGGATCTGCATAAAGAACGAATTTTTTAGCGTGGGAACATTGGTGAATTGAAACGAATCTTAACTTAATTGAAGGCCATTATTAATTTGAATTGTAAAATGTCTTATTATTTTATCGAAGCCTGTCTTTTTGAAAATCGGTAAGACGCAACCCTGGTGGTTGCTAATTACCACCTTATGTAAAAGGTGTTTCGTATCGTATGTTAGAGGAGTATATTTACACACACTATACAGAACAACTAGCTTAGCGTTTAACACTGCAATGGAAAGCATTCATAGCAGCAAAATCTTATTTGGGTCTGCAACATGCCGCGGATAATCTTTTACTGAATGAAAAGAGCTGCCAAGTAGAGCCTAATGTGTAGATGTTGTCTTGGAAGTATCCATTAGCTTCCAAGTTTTGAAATTCATACATATTATTCCATAAACAATAAGTAATTTGGAATGCATAAACAATTCGAAATTCATAATTACTGTTCCATGTTTTGAATGATTTGAAGCATCGATCTTTTTTTATATAATCAAGTAATCTCATAACTTTGGGCAACAGTTTTTTTTTTTAACGAAAGAAAACAGAAAGGTCGTTAAAGACAGGTGAACATGCATATGTTAAATAAGTGGCTATATGGTCGATTATTCTGGTTTTTGAATTTTCAAGTCATATTATAATTTTTGGAATAATCTTTTATTTACACCGGAAAGGCTTAGAAGGATGTCCCAACGAATGATTCACCAGTTGTCTGCATATAAGCACCAAAATTTACAAATTATTTTGACCCCCTGAATTCTTATTTTTATGTTGCTACTAATTTTTTTATTTTTTTTTTTTATGTAGTGACTGTGCTATCACACTCGGATGAGTCTTGGGATATGAAACGCCTCAGTGACTCTTTGTGTTGGACCCTGGGAAAACAAACAAATAAACACGCATCGGTGATCTTTCTTCTGGCAAAAATACCAAATTCTACATTTTTGCATATAGGAGCTTGACACCTCTACACTAAGGATCTCTGATACCCTGAATCTGATAGTGTAATTTTCGTTAATATTCTATGACTTTTAGGGGTTGTTTTCCCCTTTTTTCGAAAATAAGGAAAATTTTCTCAGGCTCGTAACCATTGATGGGTACACATTAAACTTGATGAACCTAGTTATTTAAAATCAGCGTAAAAATATGATTCTTTCGATCTATCTATTGGTATCAAAATTCCTTTTTTAAAGTTTCGGTTACTATTGAGACGAGTCGCTCTTACTATACAGTTTCGTTACCACGAACATTTTGATTTAGAATTCAGACACCTGATTTAAACTAAGAGCACCAAATTGCTCCAGTTTTTTTAGCGCAAGATGCTGCCCCTGGTTGCGTGACAATAACTATAAACATTTTTAAATCTTTATATCGCTGGCTATTAATTTTAGCGAGAGACAAAATATCACATTTGTCAAAAGTAACTAGTGTGTATCAATGTAACAATGCCAAAATATGTCGAATGTCAGATGTGTTAAATATGAAAATATGTCTATGTCAAAATATTGCTATATAAAGATTCTGATGGCTTCTGACGAATTTATTGTATATTTCAGTGACTTCGGCTACAAGCTTGATGTCTGGAAACAACGTTTGTGCTAAAGATTCCCCGTTCAAGTCGGATGTTTTTTGCTGTACCGGAGAGCTGTAAGCCAGGAAGATTTTATAATCTAACACGTGGATATCGGAAGATCCCTGGCGATTCTTGTGTTGATGGCGACTGGAAAAGCTATGAGCCCCAAAGAATACCTTGTCCGGTGGAGTAAGTTACTTATTGTTGTGCTCCAAACGAATTTTTCTGCATTTTCCTGCTCTAACAAGAAACCGATCATCGATTTTTAAAGCTTATCTCGAAAATATTCTTTTCTTCAAGGACTGAAACAGAAACTTATTCTATTCCAGTGCGGTTTCTAGTATGAAATGTTTCAAATTTTAAAGCCTTGACTTTGTGGGCTGGTGTTGCTATATTAATGACCCAATCTTTGATTCAGAAAGACTTTTTTTTGGAGTTTAAGACGTATCAGGATTTTTTGACCACGTAAATTTTTGTTTTCATGTTACTAATATTTTTTAGTTTAAATGTAGTAACTTCGATCCAGAAAGGCTGTTTTCGGTCTTCAAGATGTTGCAGGAATTGTTTTGGTTTAAATATTTTGATTATCTCATGATTTCTTTGAATGAGAGAGAGACAAACATGGTTTTTTCACAATCGATTCCTAAAGTCCTTGAAACGATTAAACATCATTTATATTAATTAAACCAATCTCAAAGACGTTATGCACAGGGCAATTTTAAAGTGCTTAGGAACCTTTTATTTTTGTCAAAGCACATACAAAGTTGATTCATTGACTCTCAACCTTACGCATACATAATGGAGCTTCCTAAAATTAAATTAATGCTAATTAATCTAAATTGATTAATTAATAATCAATTGCTAATGTCATAATTGTCATAATTGATTAATGTCATACAATTACGCGAAGGACTTTTCAATTCTAAATTATTATTTTTTATAGCAGCCACTACGGGAAATTCTATACTAAAGTGAACTTGAAAACGATCTCCATGCTCAAACAAAGCAGTAAAGAAAAAGCTGTGTAGTTAGGTCACTTTTCACAGAAGTAAGGGAGATATCGCGCTTTAATGTCATCCATGTTGGTCCAAAAGAAACGAACTACATCCTTTAATGGTGTATAAAGGTTTTATAAGAAGAGATTTTAAGCGAGATTGTTATATATATTCCAACTCCCCATTGCACTTTCCTGGCTGAAGGGCCACGAAATGGAGATCAGCACCGTTTGGTTTGGACCTTGAGGGTCTAGTGCCGTCATACTATTCTATTTTAAAGGGAATTGGAACCTTATAGGAGGGAGTAAAGAGTAAAGCTTTGGGCAGATTGAGGTGCAGTTTGACCTCACCGCTTCACCTCAGGTGACTGGGTCCTGCGATGAGTTTGTTTGTAGCAGCATTCAAAGAGTATAGGTAACATGTAGGAGTAAAAACTGGCGCTAGTTTTGATAAAAAACCAACCGCTCCTAATCTTTGGCATTTATTGGCATTTTTCAGTGCAATAATAAGGTAAAATTTGATTTATATTATAGTAGGGTGAGTGTAATAATAAGACAAAATTTGTGCAGTAATAAGTGTCTGATCGGGAAGTTTTTTGTAAAAAAAAGAGCAATTACTAAGTTTGAAAAAATGGCAAGGAACACCATAGAATAGAATTGAATTTATTAACACAAAAGCCCCCAAAAAAAAAAAAAAACAAAGACACTTTCATACAAACTTAAATTGGCACAAAAGTATAATCTAGGCTAGTGAACTAACACCCTCATCATCCCTAATCTTCAAAAACCTTTCTCTATATTCTATACCCATCGTCAGGAACCTTCCGAGTCTCTTTATACCTCCCAAATCTGTCCTTGCTAATAATTTATTATCTCTCTCCCCAAACCTCAACCCCAAACGATTCTTTTCTTAAATCTATTAATTCACTACACTTCCCCACACATTAAACCAAATCTTCCTCTTTCCCTAACATGGGACAGAAGTAAGGACCAGAAGCTTGCCTAACCCCTCCCAGATACTTCCTGCTCTCACCTAGTGGTAAACCCATCTGACCTAACACAAATAATAAACTTTTGCTGCCTCTTTTGAAGCCCCGCCTTAAAGTACAATTCTTCTCCCGACTGCTCTTTAGCCTCTGCATATAACTCAGTGATCGGGCCTCATTCACTCGCGCATGCCATACCTGGATCTTGTGGTCCCTTAACCTCTCCCTGACCCTACTTGCAACTTCTCCTTCCTTTAATCCAATCCCTAGCCCACCATTCCATAGCTCTGAAAAATCTGCAGTCATCCAATATCTTCTTTATTTTGAGATGGCCATGTATCACTCTTTAGTGCTTCTAGGGATCCTCAGAGCTTCTAAATATGCTGATTTTGTTATCCTTACTCTGGAAATACTCAGGATTTTCTCTCATAGTCCTATCATTCCTACAAGCCTAGCACTTCTTAAAAGAAAATAAATCTAGATCTCCTCTCAATTCGTTGAAAAATGTAGACCTAAAACTCTCTTAAAATATTGAAGCTGAATCTCCTCCATCCTCTCACCAGCTATCCCCAAACTTCAGATCCATAGTTTTCTGCATAGCCGATGCAATCTTGACCTTACATATCTGCTTATGCATCTTCAGGTTCTGTATGTTCACCAGTTGGCTAGCAGCCACAGAATAGGCGCAGGACTTTCCTTTAGCAAGACATAGCTTCAGTTGCTTTTTACAAACTTACCGTTTGACGAATACTTGCATTCTAAATATGTAAACTCATCCCTAATTTCTAAATCTATTCCCTCCCATTTTACTCTATCCCTACTTGTAATCTTACCCAACTTTTCTAAAAACCATAACTACCGACTTCTTTACATTACATTCTTTTCCTATCCATAAAATCCTTAGTTTCTATCCAACAAGAACTGTAAATCTTCTCTAGACTTCGCTACTAGTGCCAGATCATCGGCGAACATCAGCATGCATAGTTCACAGACATCTAATGACACCGTTGGGGCTCCTTGCTTCCTAAGAAAATCTGGCAAATCATTAATAAACAACGAAAATAACAGTAGAGGGGGGTTCTACTCCCACGAGTACAATACCCCTTCGAATCCCGATCCGGACACTTTTTTTTAAAACTCCCACGAGTACACCAAATATGGCATAGCCCCCCTGGGGAGAACACGTGGTTAATGGGGTCAATGACCTAAATTTCAAGGTCGATGTTGTTGTTGTTGTAAGTGCACGCTTTCAGCGAATGTTATGAGTTTCCAGAAATAGGAAACAGCATTTGTTGTTGTTTTGGACATGTACATGCTCGATGCAAATGTTATGATCCAGAAATAGTATTTGTTGTTGTTGCTCGAGCCAAATGTTATGAGTTTCCCGGAAAAACAGTTAGATCACGTGTTTCCTTCTCAGCCAATCAGAGGGGCTTGTTTACATATTAGCGGCGGAGGGAATATAAAGAAAGGATTTTTTTTTATGGTCTTTGTCAGTGAGAATGAAAAAACAGAAACTTTGTCATTTGAAACTTTGAGTCTAATGGGGGCGGGTCAATGACCTTCCTTCTTGTTGTTGCTCTCAGCAAATGTTATGATCCAGAAACAGCATTTGTTGTTGTTGTTTGTTTTTGGGCAAATGTTATGAGTTTTCCGGAATTTGGAACACCTGTGCTGTCGACCTCAATTCACCTATCGTGAATCAATAATTCCCCTTAGAAACAACAAATTAATTCCCCTTTCTTGACAGATCAATCAACCAATGACATCATCTGTCAGACTTTAAAAATTTTCGCCTAGAAACGATTCTCCAGGAATAGATCCAAGTCATTAATGTCTTTGCCTCGGAAACAACTCTTTTGGTCGAACTCCAAAGGATATTAATAACCAAACGCCATGGAAACAATTCTCCAAGAAACATCTTAGCGATGAATTGTTTTAGCGCGGGAATCAGGTTTCTAATTAATTTGAACTGCATTAGCGCAGAGATGCCAAAAAACAAAGAAACACGCTGAATTACGTTTAGGGATTATTTGGGTGAAAAACTGTTTTAGACAGGTTATGGAATTATTTAGGCGAAACAGTTTGAGACATTTTAAAAGAAGATTTTAGGAAAGGTTTTAGAAGAGAATTTGAGGGTCAAACTCTGTGGTCGTTATAATACACAAGTTCCATTTGAACAGTGTTGTGAGGTCCGCTACCACAACCCCAAAGGGTTCCGATCCCCCTACCCCAACCCCAAAGGGTTCCAATCCCCTACCCCAACCCCGAAGGAAGCCACCGGTCCTCAAAGGTCCACTGGCTCCCAAAGGGCCCCCCGGCCTCAAGGTTCCCCCCGACCCCCCCCCCGGGCCCCTCCCCCCTTTGGCCCCCCAAAGGGGCCCCTCTCCCTCCATCTCCTCCCTTCTACTCCCTACCCCCCCTCCTCTCCTCCCCCTCCTCCTCCTCCCTCCTCCTCCTCCCTCCTCCTCTCTCCTCCCAGCTCCTCCTCCCCTCCCCTTCCCTCCCCCATTTTTCATGATGCTTTTTTTGTGCATTGAGACCACCGAACGACCCCTCCCCTCCCCCGGCAGGCCCTCCCCCCTCCAAAGGTCTGAAGTTCATTTTTAATTTCCTTCGTTGAAATTGCAAGAGTTTGAATTTCCCTTCAGTAGTGTTTGGTTGTGGTTTACCTTGTCACAGTTACATTTCTTGATTTTTCAAAGTTCATTTTGGATTTCTTTCGTTGAAATGCAAGAGTTGGAATATTTTCAGTATTGTGTTGTTGTAGTTTACCTTGTCACAGTTACATTTTCTTGATTTTTCAAAGTTCATTTTGAATTTCCTTCGTTGAAATGCAAGAGTTGGAATATTTCAGTTGTGTGTTGTTGTAGTTTACCCTGTCACAGTTACATCCTCTTGATTTTTCAAAGTTCATTTTGAATTTCTTTCGTTGAAATGCAAGAGTTGGAATATTTCAGTAGTGTTTTTGGTTGTGGTTTACCTTGTCACAGTTACATCTTCTTGATTTTTCAAAGTTCATTTCGAATTTCTTTCATTGAAATGCAAGAGTTGGAATATTTCAGTAGTGTTTTGGTGTGGTTTACCTTGTCACAGTTACATTTTCTTGATTTTTCAAAGTTCATTTTGAATTTCTTTCGTTTGAAATGCAAGAGTTGGAATATTTCAGTAGTGTGTGTTGTTGTAGTTTACCTTGTCACAGTTACATCCTCTTGATTTTTCAAAGTTCATTTTGAATTTCTTTCGTTGAAATGCAAGAGTTGGAATATTTCAGTAGTGTTTGGTTGTGGTTTACCTTGTCACAGTTACATTCCCTTAATTTTCAAAGTTCATTTCGAATTTCTTTCGTTGAAATGCAAGAGTTGGAATATTTCAGTAGTGTTTGGTTGTGGTCTACCTTGTCACAGTTACATTTTCTTGATTTTTCAAAGTTCATTTTGAATTTCTTTCATTGAAATGCAAGAGTTGGAATATTTCAGTAGTGTTTGGTTGTGGTTTACCTTGTCACAGTTACATTTTCTTGATTTTTCAAAGTTCATTTTGAACTTCTTTCGTTGAAATGCAAGAGTTGGAATATTTCAGTAGTGTTGGTTGTGGTTTACCTTGTCACAGTTACATTCCCTTGATTTTTCAAAAGTTTTTCGTTTTTAATTTCTTTCGTTGAAATGCAAGAGTTGGAATATTTCAGTAGTGTTTGGTTGTGGTTTACCGTGTCACACTTACATTTTCTTGATTTTTCAAAGTTCATTTTGAATTTCTTTCACTGAAACGCAAGAGTTGGAATATTTCAGTGTCACAGTTACATTTTCCTGATTTTTCAAAGTTCATTTTGAATTTCTTTCATTGAAATGCAAGAGTTGGAATATTTCAGTAGTGTTTGGTTGTGGTTTACCTTGTCACAGTTACATTTTCTTGATTTTTCAAAGTTTATTTTGAATTCTTTTTTTTCGTTGAAATGCAAGAGTTGGAATATTTCAGTAGTGTTTGGTTGTGGTTTACCGTGTCACAGTTACAATTTCTTGATTTTTCAAATTTCATTTTGAATTTCTTTCGTTGAAATGCAAGAGTTGGAATATTTCAGTAGTGTTTGGTTGTGGTTCACCTTGTCACAGTTACATTTTCTTGATTTTTCAAAGTTCATTTTGAACTTCTTTCGTTGAAATGCAAGGGTTGGAATATTTCAGTAGTGTTTGGTTGTGGTTTACCTTGTCATGGTTACATTTTCATAATTTTTCAAAGTTCATTTTGAATTTCTTTCGTTGAAATGCAAGAGTTGGAATATTTCAGTTGTGTTTCGTTGTGGTTTACCTTGTCACAGTTACATTTTTCTTGATTTTTCAAAGTTCATTTTGAATTTCTTTCGTTGAAATGCAAGAGTTGGAATATTTCAGTAGTGTTTGGTAGTGGTTTACCTTGTCGCAGTTTACATTTTCTTGATTTTTCAAAGTTCATTTTGAATTTTTTCATTGAAATGCAAGAGTTGGAATATTTCAGTAGTGTTTGGTTGTGGGTTTACCTTGTCACAGTTACATTTTTTTCTTGATTTTTCAAAGTTCATTTTGAATTTTTTTTCGTTGAAATGCAAGAGTTAGAATATATCAGTAGTGTTTTTGTCGTGGTTTACCTTGTCACAGTTACACTTTCTTGATTTTTCAAAGTTCATTTTGAATTTCTTTCGTTGAAATGCAAGAGTTGGAATATTTCAGTAGTGTTTGGTTGTGGTTCACCTTGTCACAGTTACATTTTCTTGATTTTTCAAGTTGATTTGAATTCTTTCGTTGAAATGCAAGAGTTGGAATATTTCAGTAGTGTTTGGTTGTGGTTTACCCTGTCAGAGTTACATTCTCTTGATTTTTCAAAGTTCATTTGAATTTCTTTCGTTGAAATGCAAGAGTTTGGAATATTTCAGTTGTGTTCGTTGTGGTTTACTTTGTCACAGTTACATTTTCTTGATTTTTCAAAGTTCATTTCGAATTTCTTTCGTTGAAATGCATGAGTTGGAATATTTCAGTAGTGTTTGGTTGTGGTTTACCTTGTCACAGTTACATTTTCCTGATTTTTCAAAGTTCATTTTGAATTTCTTTCGTTGAAATGCAAAAGTTGGAATATTTCAGTAGTGTTTGGTTGTGGGTTTACCGTGTCACAGTTAATTTTTGATTTTTCAAAGTTCATTTTGAATTTTTTTTCGTTGAAATGCAAGAGTTGGAATATATCAGTAGGTTTTTGTCGTGGTTTACCTTGTCACAGTTACATTTTCTTGATATTTCAAAGTTCATTTTGATTTTTTCATTGAAATGCAAGAGTTGGAATATTTCAGTAGTGTTTGGTTGTGGTTTACCTTGTCACAGTTACATTTTCTTGATTTTTCAAAGTTCATTTTGAATTTTTTTTCGTTGAAATGCAAGAGTTGGAATATATCAGTAGTGTTTTGTCGTGGTTTACCTTGTCACAGTTACATTTTCTTGATTTTTCAAAGTTCATTTTGAATTTCTTCGTTGAAATGCAAGAGTTGGAATATTTCAGTAGTGTTTGGTTGTGGTTCACCTTGTCACAGTTACATTTTCTTGATTTTTCAAAGTTGATTTGAATTTCTTTCGTTGAAATGCAAGAGTTGGAATATTTCAATAGTGTTTGGTTGTGGTTTACCCTGTCAGAGTTACATTCTCTTGATTTTCAAAGTTCATTTTGAATTTCTTTCGTTGAAATGCAAGAGTTGGAATATTTCAGTTGTGTTCGGTTGTGGTTTACTTTGTCACAGTTACATTTTCTTGATTTTTTCAAAGTTCATTTCGAATTTTCTTTCGTTGAAATGCATGAGTTGGAATATTTCAGTAGTGTTTGGTTGTGGTTTACCTTGTCACAGTTACATTTTCCTGATTTTTCAAAGTTCATTTTGAATTTCTTTCGTTGAAATGCAAAAGTTGGAATATTTCAGTAGTGTTTGGTTGTGTTTACCCGTGTCACAGTGACATTTTCTTGATTTTTCAAAGTTCATTTCGAATTTCTTTCGTTGAAATGCAAGAGTTGGAATATTTCAGTTGTGTTTCGATATGGTTTACCTTGTCACAGTTACATTTTCCTGATTTTTCAAAGTTCATTTTGAATTTCTTTCATTGAAATGCAAGAGTTGGAATATTTCAGTAGTGTTTGGTTGTGGTTTACCTTGTCACAGTTACATTTTCTTGATTTTTCAAAGTTTTTATTTTGAATTTCTTTCTTTTAAATGCAAGAGTTGGAATATTTCAGTAGTGTTTTGTTTACATTCTTGATTTTTAAAGGTTCATTTTGAATTTCTTTCGTTGAAATGCAAGAGTTGGAATATTTCACTAGTGTATGGTTGTGGTTTACCTTGTCACAGTTACATTTTCTTGATTTTTCAAAGTTCATTTTGAACTTCTTTCGTTGAAATGCAAGAGTTGGAATATTTCAGTAGTGTTGGTTGTGGTTTACCTTGTCATGGTTACATTTTCTTAATTTTTCAAAGTTCATTTTGAATTTCTCTCGTTGAAATGCAAGAGTTGGAATACTTCTGTTGTGTTTCGTTGTGGTTTACCTTGTCACAGTTACATTTTCTTGATTTTTCAAAGTTCATTTTGAATTTCTTTCGTTGAAATGCAAGAGTTGGAATATTTCACATTTTCTTGATTTTTCAAAGTTCATCTTGAATTTTTTTTTCGTTGATTGAAATGCAAGAGTTGGAATATTTCAGTAGTGTTTGGTTGTGGTTTACCTTGTCACAGTTACATTTTCTTGATTTTTCAAAGTTCATTTTGAATTTCTTTCGTTGAAATGCAAGAGTTGGAATATTTCAGTAGTGTTTGGTTGTGGTTTACCGTGTCACAGTTACATTTTCTTGATTTTTCAAAGTTCATTTCGAATTTCTTTCGTTGAAATGCAAGAGTGGGAATATTTCAGTAGTATTTGGTTGTGGTTTACCTTGTCACAGTTACATTTTCTTGATTTTTCAAAGTTCATTTTGAATTTCTTTCATTGAAATGCAAGAGTTGGAATATTTCAATAGTGTTTGGTTGTGGTTTACCTTGTCACAGTTACATTTTCTTGATTTTTCAATGTTCATTTTGAATTTCTTTCATTGAAATGCAAGAGTTGGAATATTTCAGTAGTGTTTTTTAGGTTGTGGTTTACCTTGTCACAGTTACATTTTCTTGATTTTTCAAAGTTCATTTTGAATTTCTTTCGTTGAAATGCAAGAGTTGCCTACGTACGCGCGCGTACGTAGGCTAACCATAGCCTAACCTAACTTAACCTAACCTAACTTAATCTAACCTAACCTAACCTAATCATACACCTAACTTTTCGCCATGTCTCTCACCTAACCTAAGCTAACCTAAGTGAAGCGTACGTAGGCTAATCTAACCTAGTCTAATCTAACCTAACTTAATCTAGTCTAACCTAACCATACTCACCGGAAAAAGGTTAAGTTAACTTATCATGAGCACTCATGATAAGCAAAAACATGTGTGTACATGTGTATACATGTGTGTACATGTGACAAGGTATACCACAACCAAACACTAATGAAATATTCCAACTCTTGCATTTCAACGAAAGAAATTCAAAATGAACTTTGAAAAATCAAGAAAATGTAACTGTGACAAGGTAAACCACAACCAAACACTACTGAAATATTCCAACTCTTGCATTTCAACGAAAGAAATTCAAATGAACTTTGAAAAATCAAGAAAATGTAACTGTGACAAGGTAAACCACAACCAAACACTTCTGAAATATTCCAACTCTTGCATTTCAATGAAAGAAATTCAAAATGAACTTTGAAAAATCAAGAAAATGTAACTGTGAACAAGGTAAACCACAACGCAAACACTACTGAAATATTCCAACTCTTGCATTTCAACGAAAGAAATTCAAATGAACTTTGAAAAATCAAGAAAAAGTAACTGTGACAAGGTAAACCACAACCCAACACTACTGAAATATTCCAACTCTTGCATTTCAACGAATGAAATTCAAAATGAACTTTGAAAAATCAAGAAAATGTAACTGTGACAAGGTAAACCACAACCAAACACTACTGAAATATTCCAACACTTGCATTTCAACGAAAGAAATTCAAAATGATCTTTGAAAAATCAAGAGAATGTAACTGTGACAAGGTAAAACCACAACCAAACACTACTGAAATATTCCAACTCTTGCATTTCAATGAAAGAAATTCAAATGAACTTTGAAAAATCAAGAAAATGTAACTGTGAAGAGGTAAACCACAACGAAACACTACTGAAATATTGCAACTCTTGCATTGCAACGAAAGAAATTCAAAATGAACTTTGAAAAATTAAGAAAATGTAACTGTGACAAGGTAAACCACAACCAAACACTACTGAAATATTCCAACTCTTGCATTTCAACGAAAGAAATTCAAAATGAACTTTGAAAATTAAGGGAATGTAACTGTGACAAGGTAAACTACAACAACCCACTACTGAAATATTCCAACTCTTGCATTTCAACGAAAGAAATTCAAAATGAACTTTGAAAAATCAAGAAAATGTAACTGTGACAAGGTAAACCACAACCAAACACTACTGAAATATTCCAACTCTTGCATTTCAATGAAAGAAATTCAAAATGAACATTGAAAAATCAAGAAATGTAACTGTGACAAGGTAAACCACAACCAAACACTATTGAAATATTCCAACTCTTGCATTTCAATGAAAGAAATTCCAAAATGAACTTTGAAAAATCAAGAAAATGTAACTGTGACAAGGTAAACCCACAACCAAATACCACTGAAATATTCCAACTCTTGCATTTCAACGAAAGAAATTCGAAATGAACTTTGAAAAATCAAGAAAATGTAACTGTGACACGGTAAACCACAACCAAACACTACTGAAATATTCCAACTCTTGCATTTCAACGAAAGAAATTCAAAATGAACTTTGAAAAATCAAGAAAATGTAACTGTGACAAGGTAAACCACAACCAAACACTACTGAAATATTCCAACTCTTGCATTTCAACGAAAAAAATTCAAGATGAACTTTGAAAAATCAAGAAAATGTAACTTTGACAAGGTAAACCACTACCAAACACTACTGAAATATTCCAACTCTTGCATTTCAACGAAAGAGAAATTCAAAATGAACTTTGAAAAATCAAGAAAATGTAACTGTGACAAGGTAAACCACAACGGAACACAACTGAAATATTCCAACTCTTGCATTTCAACGAGAGAAATTCAAAATGAACTTTGAAAAATTAAGAAAATGTAACCATGACAAGGTAAACCACAACCAAACACTACTGAAATATTCCAACTCTTGCATTTCAACGAAAGAAGTTCAAAATGAACTTTGAAAAATCAAGAAAATGTAACTGTGACAAGGTAAACCACAACCATACACTACTGAAATATTCCAACTCTTGCATTTCAACGAAAGAAGTTCAAAATGAACTTTGAAAATCAAGAGAATGTAAACAAAACTCTACTGAAATATTCCAACTCTTGCATTTAAACGAAAGAAATTCAAAATAAACTTTGAAAAATCAAGAAAATGTAACTGTGACAAGGTAAACCACAACCAAACACTACTGAAATATTCCAACTCTTGCATTTCAATGAAAGAAATTCAAATGAACTTTGAAAAATCAGGAAAATGTAACTGTGACAAGGTAAACCATTTCGAAACACAACTGAAATATTCCAACTCTTGCATTTCAACGAAAGAAATTCGAAATGAACTTTGAAAAATCAAGAAAATGTAACTGTGACACGGTAAACCACAACCAAACACTACTGAAATATTCCAACTTTTGCATTTCAACGAAAGAAATTCAAAATGAACTTTGAAAAATCAGGAAAATGTAACTGTGACAAGGTAAACCACAACCAAACACTACTGAAATATTCCAACTCATGCATTTCAACGAAAGAAAATTCGAAATGAACTTTGAAAAATCAAGAAAATGTAACTGTGACAAGGTAAACCACAACCAAACACAACTGAAATATTCCAACTCTTGCATTTCAACGAAAGAAATTCAAAATGAACTTTGAAAAATCAAGAAAATGTAACTCTGACAGGGTAAACCACAACCAAACACTACTGAAATATTCCAACTCTTGCATTTCAACGAAAGAAATTCAAATCAACTTTGAAAAATCAAGAAAATGTAACTGTGACAAGGTGAACCACAACCAAACACTACTGAAATATTCCAACTCTTGCATTTCAACGAAAGAAATTCAAAATGAACTTTGAAAAATCAAGAAAATGTAACTTTGACAAGGTAAACCACGACAAAACACTACTGATATATTCCAACTCTTGCATTTCAACGAAAAAAAATTCAAAATGAACTTTGAAAAATCAAGAAAATGTAACTGTGACAAGGTAAACCACAACCAAACACTACTGAAATATTCCAACTCTTGCATTTCAATGAAAAAATTCAAAATGAACTTTGAAAAATCAGAAAATGTAACTGCGACAAGGTAAACCACTACCAAACACTACTGAAATATTCCAACTCTTGCATTTCAACGAAGGAAAACGAATCTAGTAGGTTTATTCTTCATCCGGCAATTAGGGAATAGGATTTTGAGGGCCGTGGTGCAATGAATTTTAAAATATGCTTCTGGAATATTCAGGGATTTAGTGACCAGAAAATAAGTGATTTATGAAGGTTAGAAGAGTGGGATATTATAGGCCTAGCTTAGACGTGGAGAAGTTCTTGTATTTGCTTTCAAGGGTTTATATGTGAGTGCGCTTGTAAAAACCATCGCGGAATGGCAGAGGGTACGGAGGAGTTGCTGTTTTATTCAGAGAAAGTCGTTTCGCTCGGTTTTGAGATAAAAAGTGAGTCTGAGAATATTGTGTGGTTAAAGGTAAAAATGAATGAATTAAATCTGGTTATAGGAGCTATTTACATACCACCACAGAATATTTCGTATATGAAGGAAAATATTTGGGAGTTGGTATCAAAAGAAATGAGAAAATACATTGAATTGTATGGTGATAGCTATTTTATTCTTACAGGTGACTAATGCGTATGTTGGGATTTCAGATGGTGAATTTGAGGAAGTTGGAGATAACTGGAAGACCAATGTATCGCAGGATCCCTTCTGAGTCACCTTGGTATTATGAAGATATAAAAGTGGTAAGCGACAGAGTAAGGACCAGAACCATAGAAGGAATAAATGGGGATCTAACCTTTCAGATTTTTGTGTGAATGAAAAAATGGTAATTGTGAATGGCAGACTGGGAGAAGATGAAGATGTGTGGGGAATTTTACTTGTTTTTCTGGGTCACCAAGTGTGGTAGATTATTGTTTGGTTGGGTTGAATCTGCGGCCAATGTGTTACAATTTTAGAGTGATGGGTTACGTAGGGTCGGACATCGTCCCAATTGCTCTTAATCTGAGTCTTCCTTGGTCCCATGGGTCTATATGCGAGACAAGGGTTCGGATTTGGCAAAGAGAAGGGAAGATAAGTAGATTTACAAAGAATAATCTTTGTATTAGAAAACCGATAAAATAGTTAAGGGGACAAAAGAGATAGTAGACCAAGGGATAATAAGAGGTAGTACTCAGGAGCTAATAGATGAGTGTGAGGAATTTTGTAAAATTGGTAAGGTGGAGGAGACTCTAAAAGGACTGAACAAGGTAGTGTATGATATATGCGTAGGAGCAGGAGGAAGTGATAAAATTGAGGTTAGGAATTCAGAGGTAAGGGTATTGGATATATGAAAGTAAAAAGTTAAAAGCTATGCTACAAGAAGCGTTAGATGTAGTCAGGCTCAAGGGACCAGGGACCTTAGATAATAATTTATTGGCATACCGAAGAATTAGGGGGAGAATATAAGAAAGTAGTAAGGAAGTGTAAGAAGATGAAAGAAGAAGAAGATATTAAGAAGATAGAGCAGGAGATATCTCCTTATATTAAGGAGATAAGGAGATAGGGCATACCGAATAATTAGGAGAGAATAAAAGAAAGTAGTAAGAAAGTGTAAGAAGATGAAAGAAGAAGACATTAAGGAGATAGAGCAGGCATTAAAGGATAAGGATAGCAATGTTTTTTGGAAGAAGGTTTCAAGTTCTATTAGAAGGGAGACAAGCCAAGATATCACCCCGCGGACACCTGGTCGAGTGAATTAGAGAGGCAGGAGACAACAGAAAATGAGTGTGTATTTGAAAACAATTGGAAGAAAAGTATCAAAGATCAAGTTTATGGCCCTATGAAGGAAGAAGATGATGCTTTAATCGAGCCAGTAAGGGTAGAAGAAGCATGGAAATGTTTAAAAGAGATGAAGGGATGTTCAGAAGCTGGTCCTGATGGTATTCCAGCAGCTCTATGGAAGTAGAGTAGAAGCGTGACATGGTATTTTATTTCTTTGATATTTACAACAGTTCTCCGATCTGGAATTTGGCCTAGTGAGTTGAACCTAGCAGTAGGAGGGCCGATTTTAAGAAAGGGGGATAGGAAACTACATGAAAATTATGGATGCATACATTTAGGTAACACACTAGGAAAGCTAATGGCGAAGGTATGAGATAACAGACTTAGAAGTTGGCTCCAGAAAACTGAAAGGCTAGCCGCGGAGCAGTCAGGATTCAGGGAGGGACATAGTACGATTGATCAAAATTTTGCATTAAAGTGTTTAGTTGATAAGTTTATAAATAAGAAGGGAGGTAAATTGTATGCAGCTTTTTGGATTTAAAAGGGGCATTTGATAATGTAAAGAGGGAACTGTTAATGAAGGATTGTATAAATATTGGCCTGTCATACCCACTTGTACGGATTTTTGTACGGATGTCATACCCACTTGTACGGAGGTATGTATGAAGCTACAAAGTTTGTTATTAGGGCGGCAGGAAAATTTTCAGATGTAATTTGTGCTAGAAAGGGGGTTAAACAAGGTTGCCCCCTGTCTCTGCGGTTATTAGTAGAGGGGGGGGATCTACTCCCACGAGTACAATACCCCTTCGAATCCCGATCCGGACACTTTTTTTTAAAACTCCCACGAGTACACCAAATATGGGCATAGCCCCCCTGGGGAGAACACGTGGTTAATGGGGGTCAATGACCTAAATTTCCAAGGTCGATGTTGTTGTTGTTGTAAGTGCACGCTCTCAGCGAATGTTATGAGTTTCCAGAAATAGGAAACAGCATTTGTTGTTGTTTTGGACATGTACATGCTCGATGCAAATGTTATGATCCAGAAATTGTATTTGTTGTTGTTGCTCGAGCCAAATGTTATGAGTTTCCCGGAAACAGTTAGATCACGTGTTTCCTTCTCAGCCAATCAGAGGGCTTGTTTACATATTAGCGGCGGAGGGAATATAAAGAAAGGATTTTTTTATGGTCTTTGTCAGTGAGAATGAAAAAAACAGAAACTTTGTCACTTTCATGGATTATTGAGTCTAATGGGGGCGGGTCAATGACACTTCCTTCTTGTTGTTGCTCTCAGCGAATGTTATGATCCAGAAAACAGCATTTGTTGTTGTTGTTGTTTTGGGCAAATGTTATGAGTTTCCCGGAATTTGGAACACCTGTGCTGTCGACCTCAATTCACCTATCGTGAATCAATAATTCCCCTTAGAAACAACAAATTAATCCCCTTTCTTGACAGATCAATCAACCAATGACATCATCTGTCAGACTTTAAAAATTTTTCGCCTAGAAACGATTCTCCAGGAATAGATCCAAGTCATTAATGTCTTTGCCTCGGAAACAACTCTTTTGGTCGAACTCCAAAGGATATTAATAACCAAAACGCCATGGAAACAATTCTCCAAGAAACATCTTAGCGATGAATTGTTTTAGCGCGGGAATCAGGTTTCTAATTAATTTGAAATGCATTAGCGCAGAGATGCCAAAAACAAAAGGAACATGCTGAATTACGTTTAGGGATTATTTGGGTGAAACTGTTTTAGACAGGTTATGGAATTATTTAGGCAAAACAGTTTGAGACATTTTAAAAGAAGATTTTTAGGAAAGTTTTAGAAGAGAATTTGAGGGTCAAACTCTGTGGTCGTTATAATACACAAGTTCCATTTGAACAGTGTTGTGAGGTCCGCTACCACAACCCCAAAGGGTTCCGATCCCCCTACCCCAACCCCAAAGGGTTCCAATCCCTCTACCCCAACCCGAAGGAAGCCACCGGTCCTCAAAGGTCCACTGGGCTCCCAAAGGGCCCCCCGGCCCTCAAGGTTCCCCCAGACCCCCCCCCCCAGGGCCCAAAGGGCCCCTCCCCCCTTTGGCCCCCAAAAGGGGCCCCTCTAACTCCATTTCCTCCCTCCTCTTCCCCTCCCCCTCCCTTCCTCCCCTCCCCTCCTCCTCCTCCCCTCCTCCTCCTCCTCCCACCTCCTCCTCCCCTACCCTCCTCCCCTCCCCTTCCCTC
>CM051262.1:41271940-41276940 GCA_027921565.1 Artemia sinica | reverse complement strand
AAATTGTTACATCAGTGGTTTCCAAGCGATTTTGGTCTATGTCCCACCTAGGCATCTCTAAAATTCTGATGCCCCCTCGAAATATTAAAATTTTGTTATTCAACATTTTACGCTCACTCACCCGGAGGAAGCTTAAAATAACAATAGCTTGGTATCTTTTTTGGTTCGTCCTATAGGCATATTTTACACTAATGAAAAATATTGCTTGAATACATCTTTTATACAACGGGTTCTAGGCGTTTATCCCCTCCCTCCCCTTGGAAAAGGGGTTTTTCAAATTCAAAAATTCTATTTGAGCTTATCATGGCCTAATTCTGCTGGATTTAGGTTTAATATATCTCTTTACTTTTCTTTGAAGATTTATTTTTATTACATCTAATTATATTAATCTTTTCTCCATGTAAGTTTTAAGGATGGACCTTCACGTAATCATAAATGTAAGGAGATGGTCGTCACAGAGACAATCATTAGAGGATTCATTACATGACAGTAGCAAAAATTCAAACAAGCTGATTGGTTGGCTAGAAACACTCGAGTCAATAAGCAGAAGACGAAAGAGAAATGCCCTGCAAACTGCTGATTGGGGCTGATACTTCACCTAATTTGTCTGATAACTGCCATAAAATTTTCTTAAGTGAGTAATAAAAAAGAATCCTATAAATCTAGGCAAATTCCGTCTATATGTTGACGATTACAACCAGGGCCGTTCCAAGATTTGTTTTTTCGGTGTTTTACAAAAGAATTTTTTCGAGGGAGGGGGATTCATATCCATTTTTGTTACGTTTTTACGAGTCGGACGAACATTTCGTGGGGGGGTTCGAAACCCCTAACCCCCCTGGATACGACCTTGATTACAACGCACTATAAAGATAGATAGCAATAAAGGCATATAATGCTAGTGAAAATTGTATTAGCAGATCGTTTAAATAATCCTAAAAATCTACGCAAGTACCCTCTGCAAATTGACGATCTCACTGAACTATATCAAATCATATAGATGGCAATAAAATCATCAAATGATAGTGCTAAATTTAGTTTAAACAGCCAATGCTTCATGACACATTTTTGGCATATTTACAAAATTTCAAAGCTCGGCAACCGTGCTGACCGAAGGATGATACAAATAAAACACATTTCAGAGAAACATATATTCTCTCTTCAAGCGAGCAATAATTGCGTATGTATATTTATATTTTTTTGTTAAAACGGCTTAAATTTTTTCTGAAAATTGATATACTAACGTTTTAAAAATTCGTTTAAAGCCTTAGTTTGGGAAAATACTTTTCATTGGAATGACGTCACATTAAATGAATTTAAAGAGCAACTTAGACCTTTTTTCATCAGGAGTGGCCGCATCATCTTTGGCAGCGAAAATCACATTGAATCGCAGACAAAACTTTGCAGAACAAAATCTGTGGTTAGAAAACATATCAAAATTACAATGGAATGAAGTAACGTGTTATTTCAGCGCTGCTTAAAAAAGAAGTAAGTAAAATAATGCTGGGATTTTCGATCAACATTCAAGAGAATCTAAGTCCAATTAATTCATCAGTCTATATGAAGGATAAATAGGAAGGAGGAATTGGAAATCAAGCCAGAATAACTTAATTCAATTCAAATTGCTGACTAGCTACCCCATGGCTTAAAACTAAAGATAAAAAAAGAATTATTCTGATACGTAATCCGAGAATCACATATACACAAGCATGTCGTGTGCCAGGGAATGAGCGAAGCTCGTTCGGCCCATTAGGCTGATTTTCTATCAAATTTGTTTTTTAAAAGCCAAATGAAAACTAAGTCAAGTTTCACTAGGTTTTCACTAAGTGTCCTAAACAAGGATTATTTATTTATTTTAGATAAAGCATGGAACACGAAAACAGCTACTAAAATATTTTATAAGCTGTCACCGTACAATAAAAAAGAAAAAACTTTCCGCCCATGGTCAAAACTTCTTAAATGCAGAACAATTCACATTTGGCCGTTCGTTCATGTATGTTTATACAAAAAAAGACCATAAAAACTGGTATTTTCGCAGTATTACAGTTTATTTATCAATGACAAGCAGTCATTGACAGAAAGAAGTCATTTATACCCATTACGCCATCGTCCACTGATTTAGTTATATAAAAGAAAATCCCTTACAAAATGAAAAAAAATTGCAGATACATTAAATAAGTAGAATAAGTTTAAAATCATCAGTTTTTTTTTTTGCATTTGCACGTTCTGTTTGGTAGAGCTGTATAGTCAGCGATAACTACTTTTTAACTCGTAGTAATTCAAGGTTAGTTAAACAGCAGAAATATCACTTCTTTCCAGCATACTATTTTCTTTTAAGTTTGGTATCAAATTTCCCAGGAACTTATTTAATTAGTTTAATTAAGTATAATCTATAGATAATAATTCTATAATTTAACATTTCTATACATCATCTTTTTATATTTTTCTTTAATCTTGTAGAACTTGTATTTTCATAGGCAAAAGAAAAGTTAGACAAAACATTAACATATGAACAAATCACTTTAGTTTTTTTTATAGTTTTTTTGTTCTGCTTGGTAGAGCTATATTGTAAGTGATTTTTAACTCATAGTAATTTATGTTAGTTCAAATAGCAAAAATTTCACTCCTTTCCAATGTCCTACTTTCTTTCAAATTTTGTTAACATTATTCAGAGGAATGAATGTTCAAAAATAGCCAATGAATGTCTGCATAGACTGTCTAAATTGACAAGCTTCTACATGCACTTTTGTTAAAAAAAAAAAAAAAAAAAAAAAAAAAAAAAAAAAAAAAAAAAAAACTGATTAGACTACAGAAAATATATTCTTTATCGTTCGAAAAAACAAAGACTGAAAAAAAAACCTAAGTAAACAAATTGACAAAATAACGAGGAAAATTATGAGCTATTATCAACTTTTAATTTTTTTTTTTTGGTGTATTAGCTTCCCTTGTCTGAATAAATTACACACAAGTTTCAAACCGACAGAAAAACATGATCATTTGTACCATTTTGGAGGGACTTGCACCCCTCTGCATTAACATTTGTTTATACATCTGCCTCATGGGTTCTACGGTGTTGATTTTAAACCTTTAAAAAAAAAGAAAATTTTTGTGGTCCTATTCAGGGAATCCGTTAAACAGGAAGTTACGGTTAGTTTTAAGGGATTCTTAAGCCCTAACGTAAAAATCGTGCGAACAAAAACCTCCTCCTACTTATTTCTGCATTAGCGGGTTAGTCTGTTTCCGCCCATCAATGAGAAATGGTTACAAAGTGCATTATTCGTAATAGCGGGTTTCCACTTATTTCTATTATAACTGTAAGTTTCGTGTCCAAGACGGTTACAAAGTGCATTATTCGTAATAGCGGGTTTCCACTTATTTCCGATTATTTCTATTATAACTGTAAGTTTCGCGTCTAAGAGAAATCTGACTTGTCTACCCGTGAAAATATCTAATGCCGCTTATGTTTATATCTGCAAAAACGTTCTCTGGAGCACTCGCACCTCGGTCCGGGTTTTTATAGTGGGTGAGATAGGGAATGATCATACTGCTAATTCTATAAACTGTGATATATATATATATATATATATATATATATATTAGGGGTACTGAAGATAGCTTAGTCGAGACCTTTATCAAAATTATCTACTTTTTTTTATTATTCCTTGGCTGAAATCATCGTCAAGGTTGTTTGGTATTTGTTTCCTTCATTTTTTCGTACATCCTGTATAGCCAGTGTGATCTCTGGGCCAGTTCTAATATATAATTGGTTGCTACAAAAAAATGTAGCTATTTTTTTTATAAAAATGTCATTTCATCGCTTAATTATCTATTAGACTACATTCTGACAATATGCAGTCATGCATTTTAGCTGACAGTGTTCAATTTCAGCAGTGACACCGATTAGTTCACTTCCTATTCATCATTATCTCTGAATACGTTTTTTTATGCGATAAGACACATGTGATAGGAAAAGCATTAAAATTCCTTCAATAAGATTAATTTTTCCTCTCGTAAATGGCTACTGAAATATAAGAAAAATCTAAAACTGCAAAATATCCTGATTATGGCAAGGAAATGATAGAGAGAGGGGAGTGGATTTGATAGTTCGAACTAAGGCGCTAATGCCGTTCATTGTCATCCAAAAGTCGTAAGGATTAGAGAACAAGAATATATTGTGTAAACGATAATTACCATTCATGTCTATTTCACCATATCTGACAAACAAATTAACAAATGGTATCTTGTCATGTAGTTGCACTGGCACTATCCAGCAGTCTCAGAAAGTACTTCATTTCTTGTTTAATCTGGGTGGTACACAAAATCTCGTGAAGTCCATTTTGTTCCCTTTACTTCGATGCAAGAAAATCAAACTAGGCCGCAGTCCATCTTCTTAAAACTAGGATATTTAAGCAAAGATTTGTGTGAACTCAACAGAAACTACAACCTTTATTTCGTGAAACTGTACCAACACACACATACACAAAAAAGTAAATGAATGTTCTGTGTTTCCCTAAACTGCCAAAAACTAGAACTATTTTTTTCTGTTCAACAACACATTTTACTTTTTTCAATTGTGGTAAGTGTTTCCTTTTCGAATTTTACTCGCTAAAAAACAGCTTGGAATAAAATTAAGGTGTTTATTATCAAGGGTGTCAGTAGAGCCAAAACCTAGGCTATGATGGTATGCCTGAGAAGTCATGCCGTCATAGCTCATTTGGTACTGTCTGTCGAGTGAGTAGGAGACGTGTATTGAGCACCCTCAATTACAGATTTTTGTTACGCAACCTCCCATTATTCTTCTTAGCAAAAACAAAAACATCGATTAAATGTTAATTTAGTCGGCACTTAAAATTTTAACATGCCATTTAAAGAAAACGTTATCCTCCCTAATTTTACAATGCACTTCAAAGAGCTGTTATGCCTAAAAATACTTCGCAGTTTTGTAAAGCCAAATTAGACATGTATTTATTTCAGCCTACACGCACCTTAGACAGTTGCCATTT
>CM051262.1:41256940-41269440 GCA_027921565.1 Artemia sinica | reverse complement strand
TTTTGCCTATGAAAATATAAGTTCTACAAGATTAAAGAAAAATATAAAAAAATTATATATAGAAATGTTAAATTATAGAATTATTATCTATAGATTATACTTAATTAAACCAATTAAATAAGTTCCTGGGAAATTTGATACCAAACTTAAAAGAAAATAGTATGCTGGAAAGAAGTGATATTTCTGCTGTTTAACTAATCTTGAATTACTACGAGTTAAAAAGTAGTTATCGCTGACTATACAGCTCTACCAAACAGAACGTGCAAATGCAAAAAAAACTGATGATTTTAAACTGATTCTACTTATTTAATGTATCTGCAAATTTTTTTTTTCATTTTGTAAGAGATTTTCTTTTATATAACTAAATCAGTGGACGATGGCGTAATGGGTATAAATGACTTCTTTCTGTCAATGACTGCTTGTCAATAAATCAACTGTAATACTGCGAAAATACCAGTTTTTATGGTCTTTTTTTTTGTATAAACATACATGAACGAACGGCCAAATGTGAATTGTTCTGCATTTAAGAAGTTTTGACCATGGGCGGAAAGTTTTTCCTTTTTTATTGTATGGTGACAGCTTATAAAATATTGTAGCTGTTTTTGTGTTCCATGCTTTATCTAAAATAGATAAATAATCCTTGTTTAGGACACTTAGTGAAATCCTAGTGAAACATGACTTAGTTTTCATTTGGCTTTTAAAAAACAAATTTGATAGAAAATCAGCCTAATGGGCCGAACGAGCTTCGCTCATTCCCTGGCACACGACATGCTTGTGTATATGTGATTCTCGGATTACGTATTAGAATAATTCTTTTTTTATCTTTAGTTTTAAGCCATGGGGTGGCTAGTCAGCAATTTGAATTGAATTAAGTTATTCTGGCTTGATTTCCAATTCCTCCTTCCTATTTATCCTTCATAGACTGTTGAATTTATTGGACTTACATTCTCTTGGGTGTTGATCGAAAATCCCAGCATTAATTTTACTTACTTCTTTTTTAAGCGGTGCTGAAATAACACGGTACTTCATTCCATTGTAATTTTGATATGTTTTCTAACCGGAGATTTCGTTCTGCAAAGTTTGTCTGCGATTCAATGTGATTTTCGCTGCTGCTTGTTCGATGCCTTTTGTTTTAGCAGTCAGGAGTCATTCCTTATTTTGTGTTATAGGTGCCAAAGATGATGCGGTCACCCCTGATGAAAAAAGGTCTAAGTTGCTCTTTAAATGCCTATTAATGTGACGTCATTCCAATGAAAAGTATTTTCCCAAGTTAAGGCTTTAAACGAATTTTTATAACGTTAGTGTATCAATTTTCAGAAAAAATTTAAGCCGTTTTTAAGAAAAAAAAAAAAATATAAACATACATACGTAATTATTGCTCGCTTGAAGAGAGAATATGTTTCTCTGAAATGTGTTTTATTTGTATCATCCCTCGGTCAGCACGATTGCCGAGCTTTGAAATTTTATAAATATGCCAAAAATGTGTCATGAAGCATTGGCTGCTTAAACTATATTTAGCGCTATCATTTGATGATTTTATTGCCATCTATATGATTTGATATAGTTCAGTGAGATCGTCAATTTGCAGAGGGTAATTGCGTAGATTTTTAGGATTATTTAAACGATCTGCTAATACAATTTTCACTAGCATTATATGCCTTTATTGCTATCTATCTTTATAGTCCGTTGTAATCAAGGTCGTATCCAGGCACACTTGGTGGACACTTGGTGGACACTTGGTGGACACCAGGCACACTTGGTGGACACTGTGCACACTTGGTGGGGCTCAACTTACGGTCGTTGTTCACAAGGTGCACTAGTGTCAAGGACTGCAGCTAGTTCCTCTTGTGAGAAACTCGGGTAAGTGGTGCAAATACCAGCAAAAGTTCAAAAGGGCCTCGTTCGATTGAAAATTGAGAATTCTAGTGCCCTTTTTATTAGTCGAAAGTGATTGGAGGCCAACTAGCCCCCCTCAAGCCCATCATTCTCCCGAACACATACAATCAAAGTTTTGAGATAGCCATTTTGTTCAACGTAGTTGATTACCATATAGAAAATATGTACAGATGAAGGATACTTCCAGAATTCACCTGTAAAAACTAACACCGCTAGAAAAGACAAGCTAAACCACGAAACAGCAAAACCAAATATCCCAAATCATATATTTTAACGAAAAACTTCCAAAACATACATTGAAATACCACTAAAGCAAACATTGACAAGCTAAAGCCTGGCAAACTTGTCTTTCACTCTTGTATTGAATTTATAATTTTCATTTTGATAGTTTCTAAATTTTGTAAATTAATTTCCTCGCCTTTTTGGAATGTACTTTTTTTGTACTCCCATTTTTTGGCTATTTTTGTATTATATTTAAATGCAATATAATTTTTGAATGAAGAAGATGTGGTCGGAGTGGTCCATCCCGGAAATTTTTCTTCAAAATTTTCAAAAAAAAATTTTTCATTGTTATATCTCAATAACAATTTTTTTGGAGCTGAAGAACAGCTGAAATAGGCAACTCTTTTTTCATAGAGTATTTTGAACATTTTTTTACTGTAGTCCCCTTTTTGCCTGATGAGAATATTTTTCTTCTTTTTTTTTAAGTGGACTCGGAGCTTGTAATAAAACCATCCCGATAGCCCTAGTGGCTGATGACGTGCCTCGTGTTTTATGTGTTTTTTTTTTTTCAAACACGGACTAAGGCACAGAGGGCATTGCTCTTGGCAAAAAATTTCCAAATTTCTTTTGGAAACTAATTCTTCTGAATATATTTCATTAAAAATCTCTTTTGTAACTTTTAATTGAAGCAATTTACCTTCAATCCCTTGGATTTTTTCTGTATCTGTTTCTATCCATCTTGGATTATTTGATCTAGTTTGGAAAAATTCTTTTATACTTTTTCCAATATGTTTACTGAAGAATTCTTGAGCTACAGCTCTTTCAAATTTGTTTATGTGAAAATGAACACCGTCGCTAGCCTTGTTTAGACAAGCTATTAGCACTGCAATCCATTCAGGAAACTTGTAGTTTTTTTCTATTTTTTTTATTTTATTTTTGATCAGAGTTTCCATGACAATTTTTTCTAAGGCTCCATAGTCGTTAATGCAATCTAAAATTGCATTAACATTTTCTTGGCCTTCTTTTTTTAACACTCCTACTGCACGGGTTCTGACAGTGATTGGGTCTTGGGTTCCCACGGGGTTTCTTGTGGGTTTCTTTGCTTGGGGTCTGGTGTTATTTTTGGCCTCTCTGTCTTTTTCGTTTTGTGGTGTATGCTTCAATAATGCTCCTTTAGTACTGACCACTGTTTCAACAATGTTTTTCTTCGTCTTTTTCTTTTTTGGCAGCTACCTCTTCATTGGGTCTGAAAGCGCGTGGGCCTTGGGTTCCCATGGGGTTCCTTTCGGGTTTCTCTGCTTGGGTTCTGGCGTTTGCTTTGGCAATTCTCTCTTCCTGGGTTACGTCAGGGTCTTTTTTGTTTTGTGCTGTATCACTGGTTCCCACGGGGTTTCTTGTGGGTTTCTGTGCTTGGGTCTGGCGTCATTTTTGGCCTCTCTGTCTTTTTTGTTTTGTGCTGTATGCTGGGTTCTGGCGTTTGCTTTGGCAATTCTCTCTCCCTGGGTTACGTCAGGGTCTTTTTTATTTTGTACTGTATCACTGGCCGGGGCTTTTTTTTTGCAGTCTTCTTCATTTGGCCTGTACTCACTATAATCTTGACTTTCCTTATCGACACGTTGAAGGGTTTCAATGAGGTGCAGATCCACATACTTTTGAAAACAGTCTGGATCATAATGCCATTTTTCATCTTCAATTTCGTTGATGGCGATGTCCCTTAATTCAATAATATAGAAATATTGGGCATTATCAGTGAGAAATTTTTCCAATATGTCAAAAAACATGATGTTTTCAACGCTGTTCATAATTAAATGATACTGACGCTTTTGCAGTTTTATCTTTTATTGGCAGTATGACATCATTGAATACTGACATCATTTTAACTAGTGTCATAATGTAGTTTTTAGTCTTACGTCATATATGGTTGTAAGCTCTAATTATGACGTGATTCATCTTCTTGCATACGAAGATGCAGTTTTTCTGTCAAAAAATTGATTTTATTTTAAAGATGGTGTTGTGTTTATTACAAAAGCACGTGGATACAGCAATTTTCTTTCAAATTGGCCCTTAAAAACTGTGATATCCCAGTGCCCCAAAAATTACATATCGTTGACGTGTGACACGCAACAACCTTGAATTTACTACCGGGTTTGCATGCATATTGTTGAAAATTTGGCTGTGCAACTTGTACAAATTAAGCAAAAAAAAAACAATTATTTTTCAAATGAAATTAAAGAGTAATGTTAAAAATTGAAACAAAAAGAAATATACTGGACATAGGAGGGCAGCCACCCCCTACTCTAAACCACCAACACTTTATTTTAAAATTCAGTTATACCTTATTGCACCGAGTCAATTGGCAGCCTGGACCAATGCCGTTTTGCACTGAGCATGAAATCCCTGTATGATTCTAGTTTAAACATGATGCAAAATGCCTAGATTTTTGCTAAAAGCTTGGGGGCGATGAAGAGGGGGGGGGGTGCTAAGACTCATAGGTCTAATTTGTGTCTCCTATTATACAGATTTAAATTCTCTAGGTCTTTAAAGGTGCAACGTTTGTGTCTTTGAAGAATGGGCCAGTTTGGTCTATTGCAACAATTTGGGGCCATTGCCTTCGGGCGTTTGCGGATTCTCTTCCTGTGAGAAAGCCCATTTTTACACCTTCCGATCATTCTGAGCAAAGTATCTATATAAATTATATGATTCAGTACCACTGGGGTTACGCGATTGCCAGGGAGGATAGAGTGTGAGACGGAGCAAGTTTCTGCAAACATTCGTTCTATGTGAAGTGACCGGGGAAAAACTGATGGAAGAAACATCACACTTTATTTAGTCACTGCTAGTTCGTTGATTCGGAGGAGATATTTGCATAATTCAACCATTACCCTGAAACTTCGCCTATCTTGTCATCCCCGATTCAATTATTTTTTTTCTTTTATACTTATTTGATTAAGTTGGTGAAAAAATCTGGCTGAAACTGAAACGTCGATTCGACCTTCTATGCGCCAGCAATAGCTCTGGAGAATCTTTGCTTTATATATGGTGCTGGGAGACTGAGTGATCACATATGGAGTGTCAGGATGGATGTCACAGGATGTTGCATGTGGAGTGTCAGATGTCAGGTTAGGTGTCAGGCTGGTGGCCAATTGGTTGGGATATCAACAATTTAACTAGAATTGGTATTTTTTGATTGAGTGAGCCCTTCCCCTTCCCCAACTTTCTACGACGGCCCGTTTTAGTGGATAGCCCATGAAAAAAACCCTGAAAATTATTCTATGACTAGTTTCAACAAGATGTAACATGTAAACCTAACTTTTTACCCTTCGATCAGTTTTGACCCTTAAGAATGGTGCTAAAACTTTAATTTGTGATCGAACGAAACGTCTAGCAATTTTCTACGACCATTTGTTCTGTATAGTAAGGTCTTTAAAGGTCTTTAAAAGGTGCAACATTTGTGTCTTTGAAGAATGGGCCAGTTGGGTTTATTGGAACAATGTGGGGCCCTTGCCTTTGGGCGTGTGCGGATTCTCTTCCGGTGAGAAAGCATCATTTTTACACCTACCGATCATTCTGAGCAAAGTAGCTCCATAAAATATATGATTCAGTACCACTGGGGTTACGCGATTGCCAGAGGAGATAGAGTATGAGACGGAACAAGTTTCTACAAACATTCGTTCTACGTGAAGTGACCGAGGAAAAATCGATGGAAGAAATATCGCTCTTTACTTAGTCACTGCTAGTACGTTGATTCGGAGGAGATATTTGCATAATTCGGCCATTACCCTGGTACTTCGCCTATCTTGTCGCCCCCGATTCGATTATTTTTTCTCTTATGCTGTTTTGATTAAGTTGGTGAAAAAATCTTGTTGAAACTGAAACGTCGATTCTACCCCCTATGCGCCAGCAATTGCTCTGGAGGTTCTTTTTTTTATATATGGGGCTGGGAGACTGAGTAATCGCATATGGAGTGTCAGACGTCAGATGTCAGGTTAGGTGTCAGGCTGCTGGCCCATTGGTTGGGATATCAACAAGTTAACTAGAATTTGTATTTTTTCGATTGAGTGAGCCCTTCCTTTTCCTCAACTTTCTTGATGGAAAAAAAACAATGAAAATCATTCTATGACTAGTTTCAACAAGATGTAAAATGTACACCTTTATTTTTACCCTTCGATCCGTTTTGGCCCTTAAGAATAGTGCTAAAACTTTAATTTGCGATCGAATGAACCGTATACCAATTTTCTACGATCATTTGTTCTGTATAGTAAGGTCGGGGAAAAATTGTGTCTTAGAGCTACGATGCATCAGAACTAAGGTGGGTGTTGGAGGGAATCGGATCCAAAACTTGTTCAGCTTAGGTGTGCTATGTCAAAATGTTTTTGCGGAATCAGAAGATTTTAAAAGTTTTTTTGTTTGGACATCTCGACTGTAGTTTTTCAAAATGCGGTATGTGCCATCAATTTGTAAACTTCGACCCCTTAGACCATCGGTTCACAACTGATTTTGGACCTTGCCCCACCTAGGCATTTCAAAAATCCTGATGCCCCCTTGTGATATTTAAATTTTGTTATTTTTTTTGTGTGTATTCGCCGGAAGGAAAATTACAAGGTCATTAACTTGGTGTCCTTGGTGACGTCATTTACATGGAAGGTTTTTTTTTTCAAAATCAAGGCTCTAAAGTAGCATAGTCAGACGAAGGGGGCACGTCCTGTCCATGACCCCCCCCCCAAAAAAAAAAAATATTGTCATGTGTCATCTGTAGGGTCTACGCCTCGCGCTGGGAATCACAGCCTTAGACTAAGCAATTTTTTCGTTTGCTCTGACACATTTTTCTTATTTTATTTGTTCATTTTTGATTTACTGTTTTATCTCGAATACGTTCAGACCAACTTTTCTCTTTTGAAAAAATATATTTAAACCCTAGTTCTCACTCACAAAGTTTTCCGTCAGTATTTTAATTATCAATGGTATTTGGTGAAGACCAGCTGTATTTTAAATAACCCACCCCTTCCATCAGCTACTCAATTGAATTATTTCCACTTGCATTAATTCACGAAAATGTTGGGCACTTTTCAGAATTATAGAGGTAGGGGGTGTTCTGTTGTTTTTTTCATTTTATACGTGAAGTACTGAAAGAAAGGGCATTTTCAATGGAAATATACGATATATTTTCCAAAATCGGTTGGAGGGGGGGGGAGCAAGACCATGCGGTCAAAATTTTTCCGCTTCGGTCCCAAAATCTTTGCTCTTATATTTCAACTTCCCCAATTCCTGGAGCAAGTCAAGGAATTTCTCTCATGTAAGCTTGTGCATTTACCGAATTTTTATTTTGAAGTTTGTGTTTATTACAGTGAAAATTCGTGATTTATAGTTTCTGATTTGCGTTCCTGATTTCCTGAAAAACTGATCATTGAGGTTTCTGAAAATCGTATCGTCAATTGGGATGGTAAGAAGCCATTAAGGTCATGCGGTATCTTATAGGATCATCGTATCTCGTCCATTATAAACTTTTTAGTTTGTTTGGCCAAGCTATTTAGAATTTATTTATGCGGTCTTGCAATAACTCGTAGAACTTGGATAATAGATAAGGATAAACGGCAGAAAACTAAAAGCCGACACCTAACTTCCCAAAAATCTTGTAAAAGCCATTTAGTTTTTCTCATTTTGTGATGAAGATAGAGTTATTCAGTTTGAAGGAACTTACATCATCAGAAAGCGTGAATTGTGATTTTTCGATTAAATGCAGCAAAATTTTCTCTTTTTGTTCCGGAAAGGGCATTTTGTAAAGACATTCGAGTACACCTGCTAGGAAAATGCTAAACAATCGGCTCAAAGGAAATATCTGAGCAATTTAACGGCTTTGGGTGATCCCTGTGGTGCCACCCGCTTTGAAAATTTGACAAATTTCATGGGCACATCACAAATTCTAAATAGCTCTTGATGGTGGTTAGCCCCCTGCGGGCTAACTGCGGTATTTTTCTTTGTCATTTGTACTCGCACTTTACCTAACAAATGAGAAAATTAATGAAACATAGCAACCGAACCTCTAATTAATCAAACAATAGTAACCGAAACTCTAAAACATGGAATTTTGATACCAATAGATATATCAACAGAATTGGCTTTTTATGCTGATTTCAAATATATAAATTTAATTATGTTTAGTTTTACCCATCAGAGGTTACGAGCATCAGAAATTTTTCCACCTTTTCGAAAAAAGGGAGAAACAGCCCTTAAAAGTCAAGTGATCTCAATGAAAATCACACCATTAGATTAAGCCTATCAGTGAATCCTACTGTGTAGGTTTCAAGCCCCTATCTATAACAATATAGAATTTTGTATTTTTGCAAGAAGAAAGAATACGAACGCGTGTTTTTTTTTTCTTCCCCAGGGGTGATTTTATCGATCCAGTGGTCCTAGAATATCGGTAGAGGGCTCATTCGAAAGGAAATTAAAAGTTCTAGTGCCCCTTTTAGGTTAAATAAAAAGGGCCCCCTCCCCAGCCCCTTTTTTCCCAAAATCGTCCGATCAAAATTTTGAGATAGTCATTTTGTTCATCATAGTTGTAAAGCATAATAACTATGCTTTTGGGTATAACATGACCCCCACAGCCCCTGGGGAAAGGTCTTTAAGTGATAAAATTTGCCCATTGTTTGCGTATAGTATTTGTTACTGGAATGTTGACATACATTTTTGGGTGGGGGAGGGACAAATTTTCTGCTGGGGGTTTTTCCATGGAGAGGGAAGTTTCCAGGGATTGAACTTGTCAGGGGAAATTATACAGTGGGGGAAATTGCCAGAATTCTTACACAAAATTGTTTTTATATGTCTTCCTTTCTCTTTTCCGTCTCAATTTTACGCGCGGAGTGGTTGAGAGCTATTGTCCTGGGTAAATTTTCACCGGGATTGAATTGTCTAGAGGATATTTCCGTGGAGAGGAGGTTTCTGCTTCGAGATTGGACCAGATTTCCTGGTATTATTTAAAAAACGATCAGAAATTAATCAACTGAAAGTAAGAAGTTTTTTCAGCTGAAAGTAAGGAGCAACATTAAAACTTAAAACGAACAGAAATTATTATGTATTTAAATGGGGTTGTCCCAATTCTCTAATAATGACTCCTGAAACACAAGGGCCGTTTAAGTAAAACAATAAGACGCTTTTTTAAAAGTACAGAAAAACTTTGGCGTAAAGAGCGAGGTGTTGAGGAGGGGACAATTTCTATTAAAGCGTGTGAAATTCATAAGTTTTTCATCATCATCAGTCGGGAGAAGCTAATTAAGCAAGTTTAGCTTCCCTTGTATATCTCTTTTATTGTTTTCTAGCATCGGACGTACCCACTGCTTCCTTTTGTTTCGTTTCTTAGAACAATTGACATCTTCATTTTGCTCGGAAGCAAGTGGTGCTGAAGCAATAACTAAAACATTATTATCAGAACCATTATTATCTGTCACGATGAAGACTTTTAATACATATTACATTGAAAAATAGTATTTTTTTTATAAATATATATATATATATATATATATATATATATATATATATATATATATATATATATATATATTATATATATATATATATATATATATATATATATATATATATATATATATATATATATATTATATATATATATATATATATATATATATATATATATATATATATATATATATATATATATATATATATATATATATATGTTTACGCTGAAGAAGCCTTGTTGTATACGGGCGAAATATTCGTTGGATTGTTTCTCCTCTTTTCCTTTATACTAGCTATAGACCCGTTTGTCGTTTCCAGATTTATTTCTTTGTATAGTCACATTTATCGATCAAAAAAAGTAAATATTAACGAAAAATGTTTGGCGTGTTTTCTTTTGTTTCATTAGTTTGTTTTCCCTAAATCTTTAACATCCCACCTCTTGTACTGAAGCGAAAAATTGAATTGGTATGAAAATTTTTCTTATAATATTTTTCAAGAATCATCCTACAGACAAAAATTGCTGTCCCTAGCTTCCATCTTTTCGATTTTCAAAATTTATGGCTGAAATCTTAACTGTGACTGAACAGTTCCAAATTCTTTGTTTGAAAGTTAAACATTGTTGAGCTTCTAGTCTGGCATAATGTAGATTTTACCGCCAAGTGTGACTGTAAGGTTGTTCCTAGCATAATTAACCCGTTAAGGCACAAGAAAAAATGTCAGAGATTCTAGTTGTCCTTTTCACCAGCTTCTTTTTATCACAAAAGTAGGTCAAAAATACATTTACAGATTTTTCTTGTTTCCCAGATACAAGCTGTCCTATTTATAGGACATGACTTAAAAAAAACTCTCCGAAAAAGAAGTTTTTCAAAGAAAGTAAAGACCATATTAACTTTAAGATCCGCAGATACAAATACCTTTTAAAATTCAAACTAGAAACGACAAGAAATTACTATTAGAGAAAAAATGAAACCCAAAACGAACAGAAATTAAATAAAAAATCATAGCAACCAAACGTACTATAGTTGCTAACATAAATGAATAAATAAATCTTAAGACGAGTGAAACTTAAATTGAATATGAAAATCAAGCTTGAAGCGAACAAAAATCACTACAATTAAGAGTTGTGGTTTTGCCTCCTTTTTTTACTGTAAAAGTCTAAAACCTACTGCGTCATGGGTACTTTACTGAAAACGAATTATATTACAAATATTTCTGTTTGTGCTTATTACAACATTGAAAATAAACATAGAAACTAGAGCAGAATTAAATTTCGAAGTGACGAGCTTTCAGTAATTAATATCATTGTATATCAAATTTTCAGTTTAATGTTATTAGTTCTTTCCAAGACAGTTCAAGATAATATTGTTTCACTACAAACAAGAGTTTGGATACTGCCCCCTTCCTTAACTGTAAAGGTCTAAAGCCTACTCCGTCATTGGCGCTTCACTGGAAACGAATTATATTACAAATATTTTCTTTTCCAGTTATTACAGCATTGAAAATGAAAATAAAAATTACAGCGAAATAAAATCTTGAAGTGATTATCTTTAACAATTCATATCATTATGTATCAATTATTCACTTTGATTTTATTTGTACTTTTCAAGACTGTTCAAGACACATAGTTCTCATTAAAGCGCCAATGACTTTTGCAGTGAGAGAAGGAGGCAAAACCCAAACTCTTTTTTTTTAGTAATTTATAATTTTTTGTAAAATTTCTTATTAGTTATTTCTTGTAATTAATTCATTTATATTAGTACTTTTTGTATGTTTTTGCTATGATTGTTTATTTAATTTCTGTTCGTTTTGGGTTTCATTTATTCTTTTATAGTAATTTCTTGTCGTTTCTAGTTTGAATTTTAAAATGTATTTGTATCTGCTGATTTTAAGTTTAATATGAGCCTTGCTTTTCTTTGAAAAACTTCTTTTTTGGAGTTTTTTTATTATTATTAATTTTTGTTCGTTTTTGATTGCAAAAAGTTTCAATACTTTAGAAAGTGCCTTATTTTAAAATCAATTTGTTTTTCAATATTAAACTTTTATCAAAGTGTCAAAACTAGTATCAAAGTAAACAAATAAGAAAGTTCCGTAAGTCAGAGCCGTTTCCCCGGGGCTGGGTGGGGGTTCAAACCCGGAAGCACATTTATTTAGCCTTCGAACTATTTTGAACAAAATGGCTATCTAAAAATTTTGACCAGATGCCCTTTGGGAAAGTGAGACGTAGGCTAATTGCCCATTGGTCACTTTTGACTCTTAAAAAAGAACTAAAAGTTCCAATTTCTGATCAAATGAGCCCCCTCCAAGGGTAATACGAGCACCCCTTCAAAAAACTTATATTCTTAATAATGGGCAACTTCCATAAGCTACATTACTATCCCTGGGAGCTATGGAGGATTTCTATACCCTTTAGTTATAGCAATTTGAATTTAGGACTATTTTGAACAAAATAGCTGGTACAAAATTTTTATACGATGCAGGGACTGCTAATATGACTTACAGGCCTTTCCCCTAGGGCTGGGGTTCAAACCCAGAACCATAGCTATTTGACATTTGGATGATTTTGAACAAAATAGCTAACTCAAAGTTTTGATCGAAAACATTTAGAAAAAAAATGCATGGGGGGGGAGGGTTGCCTACCGTCTGATTACTCTTCACTTTTAAAAATGGAGTTAGAAATCAATTTAAATCGAACGAGGCTTTTCCGAACTCCATACGATTACCCCTTCGATAAAAAATCTTATAGATGAATAATGGACAGCTTGCATAACTTACAGCCCTTGCCCTGGGGGGAGTGGGAGATTTTGTCAACCCCCTAAAGACAATTATTTCACTTCACCTCTTGACTATTTCAGACATAATGGCCGTCTCAAAATTTGAATGGATGCGTTTGGGGAAAATAGGGT